>OX381720.1:10054790-10306055 GCA_947462335.1 Harmothoe impar | reverse complement strand
CCAACATGTAATATGTCCAACATGTAGTATCTTCAAAATCCCTAACATTCCCCAACCCCCACCACCCCAACCCCCCCTGCACTTCTGTTCTCTCCAGGCTGCTTTGAGCCATACCTGCCAACTACACTAGTATCTGGCCACACAATAATATAATTGAAGATAATTGAAGAGGAATATCCAAAAAGGTCTAACAAAAAAAGTCTCACCTGATATTACAAGATATCTGCCATTGACTTACCATTGGAAATGTGTGGACTGCCAAGTACACAAATGTCCACCTAAGTCCTTAACAGTTTAATATTTCAGATCCCCAACTTCCTCATTTATTTTGTGACTTTTTTTAAATTCAAAATATCTGTCGCTTTCAGTGTGATATTTGCAATATGTCTTGCCATATGATGTAGGTGGATGTTCCATTGTTCAATATATTTATGAAACCAATATTTCACGGGTAAGGCCACTCAAAAAAGATAAACTGGTTTCTCATCACCACGCACATCATAAAAATTGGGATTTAGGGAAACCTCCTAAACCATCGCATAAGCCTCAGGGCATAACCCTGAGTCAATTATAATAACTGTAGTTGGAAGATGATTAAAGATTTAAAATTGCACATTGATCCAACTAGTATTCCCACCACAGACTGCATCTACCTGATGTCTCTGCGGATGCTGCCCAGCAGCTCGCCCCTCTCCTTGTTGGCGAGTATGTTGGAGCGTGTTTTCTGGAACTCATGTGAGTAGTCCTGGAGAATGTCGCGGTGCCGCTGTAATGTGTGCAGCAGGGCCGCACTCTGTGAGTTAACGCTCAGGTTCTGGGTGTAGTCGGACATCCGGTCATTGATCTCAGTTAGCTACAACACAAAGACATCCGGTCATTGACACAACACAAAGACATCCGGTCATTGACACAACACAAAGACATCCGGTCATTGACACAACACAAAGACATCCGGTCATTGACACAACACAAAGACGTCCAGTCATTGACACAACACAGACAACAAAGACATCTGGTCATTGACACAACACAAAGACATCCAGTCATTGACACAACACAAAGACATCCGGTCATTGACACAACACAAAGACATCCGGTCATTGACACAACACAAAGACATCTGGTCATTGACACAACACAAAGACATCTGGTCATTGACACAACACAATGACATCCAGTCATTGACACAACACAAAGACATCCGGTCATTGACACAACACAAAGACATCCGGTCATTGACACAACACAAAGACATCTGGTCATTGACACAACACAAAGACATCTGGTCATTGACACAACACAATGACATCCGGTCATTGACACAACACAAAGACATCCGGTCATTGACACAACACAAAGACATCTGGTCATTGACACAACACAATGACATCCAGTCATTGACACAACACAAAGACATCTGGTCATTGACACAACACAAAGACATCCGGTCATTGACACAACACAAAGACATCCGGTCATTGACACAACACAAAGACATCCAGTCATTGACACAACACAAAGACATCCAGTCATTGACACAACACAAAGACATCCAGTCATTGACACAACACAAAGACATCCAGTCATTGACACAACACAAAGACATCCTGTCATTGACACAACACAAAGACATCTGGTCATTGACACAACACAAAGACATCTGGTCATTGACACAACACAAAGACATCCAGTCATTGACACAACACAAAGACATCCAGTCATTGACACAACACAAAGACATCCAGTCATTGACACAACACAAAGACATCTGGTCATTGACACAACACAAAGACATCTGGTCATTGACACAACACAAAGACATCTGGTCATTGACACAACACAAAGACATCTGGTCATTGACACAACACAAAGACATCCAGTCATTGACACAACACAATGACATCCGGTCATTGACACAACACAAAGACATCCGGTCATTGACACAACACAAAGACATCCGGTCATTGACACAACACAAAGACATCCGGTCACTGACCTCCATCAGTTACAACAGTACCTTCAGTAACAGTGTGGACAAAGACGTCCAGTCATTGACAGGGTGTCTTCACGAAATCACATTATTGACCAGGACCAACATGAGAAGTTAAGGATAATTCTGGGAAACTAGTGGCGGGACCCTGTGGAGATATTCGGAACCTTTAGGAACTCACTAACCCCACCTGGCGGACATTCTCAGAATCTTCAGAAACTCATTGACGCCCCCCCGGGTGTGTGTTGGTTCAGGGTAAATTTTTGAAAACATATTAGTACACTTTCTCAAAAGAGCCTTTAACTCTTGACCCTAGGATCTAGAGGCAGGCGGCCTACCAACTGTGCTAACCAGGCAAGGGTCAGCAAGTCCTATTGATGAGATAGTCAAAGTTTAGTATTTTTTTAAATACAGGATTCTCTATGCTTCATTGGCATTTGTAATTTGGTATTTGCTGCTATAAAAATTGTATGAATACAAAGTGCTTTCAGTCACCACATTTGAACATTAATAAACCCTGCACTCCGTTCCATCAAAGCAATCATTTATACTGAAGAATCCCTGACTAAATGTATCAGTAATCAATCTCTAGGTATACTTACTCTTGCTAGAAGTTGTTCTATTTCCATAGACATAGTTTCAAACATATGACTACTGTTGGATGTGTTAAGCAGTGGCGTCGTATCCGAACTGAAACAAAGAAAACATTAATATAGCTTAAGTATATTTGTATCAACTTTTTTAATACGTTTTTATTTATCCAAAGCTCACAACAGTGTTCATCCACGAATAAACCAGCTGAAAGAGTAAAGATCTCTTTCCAACTTTACAAATGAATTAATTTTCAGATGTTTATGTCTATCCTTCATAAAATAGAATAACATGAGTGAGCTGGTAAAGAAAGGTAACATTAACATGTATATGAGATGATAACTTATATAAACACAGAACAGGTTTTATATTTAACTGATCACTGACATTTTACATTGACAGGGGCAGTGTCCATTCCGACTATAATATATACCAGTCAATACTTGTCACAGATGGTCTAGCAGTGGAACCCCCCTGAGCCTCGTTAACTAGTCTTACGACTAGTCACCGATAATATATACCAGTCTGGAGGGTGTGAATTGCAGGTACACCCAGATCTACATGAAGGATATTTCAATGAACGCAATGAACGCATTTTTTAAGGCGGTTTCATGAGCTGCAGAAAAAATATCGGGATATCGCTGAATTCATGGTTTATGTCATTCTTGGTATTATTTTGCTTTAGTTCTAAGTGACGTGTGGCACTTACTTGGAATGACTATTGAAACTTGTTCCTAATTTGCTGAATGAAACCAACTTCAAATCAATCTCATTTTCCTGCTGCCGCGCTTGCTTTCGCAAGTCTGAAAGAGTAAAATAACAGACACTGGAGGAAGGCTATGAAGACATTCAAAACACGTCACAACAATATTTTCCTGTGTTTTGAGAGTGAGTAGTCAAACATTGTTACAAATAGCATTTCCTGCTACACCCCACCCCGCACCTCATACGTACATGTGTTAGCTCCCTGATCCCTGCATCATGTTGAAGGATACCCTGCACAGTGCGGGCTGCTACGGTGTAGGTCCTGTCACCTACCTGCACAAAGTACAGGCTTATCACCAGATAGAAAAATGGCAGGTTCCATCATACTAAAGTCCTTGACCATCATTTTGCAAGTGATCTTGCATTCATGTATCACGCCTGCATAATGCCGAATAATATGCTGGGAAGGTATTGCCAAGTTATAAACAAATGCATCAGTATCCCTAGAGACCATATAATAAATAAACAGCAAAGATATATTTTAGACATTTTTTAAATTTCAGAATGCACCAATCTGCAAGTAAAATGCCCATATTCTTTGGAGCAACATGCCAAGAAAAGTATATTTTCTCAAACTTATTGAAACATTGTATCACGATTTAGTACTTTACTATAGTTTCAAAATCCCACGTAATACCCGCACCTAGACTTTTGTAGAACCTGCATTGAGGGTTTGGTTCGCATAGAATTTACGATAAGTTCACTAAATAGGTGAAATTTCTAAATTTTCCTAGAGCAACATGCTCCCCAAACCATCAAGATTGAGCGTGTGAGTGGCCTCACAGATGACTCAGGGTAAGCTGGGTCTGTAGCTTATCATGTACTTAGATATAGTTAAAGAGATTACCATAATAATTCACGAACAACATGATTGACTCTCTCAAACTTAGGGCAGAATTCTCCAGAGCTCCTGAGGTTGACTATAATCGTACCTACCCCCCCTCCCCCTAAATTGGACCCAAGGAATCCAATGGTTTTATTGGTTTGTTGCTAATACAGCTGGTTGCATAGCAACAGCTATTCTAATTGTTTATCTGCCTAGCAACACATATTTCCATGGTCCTGAGGTTGATTATAATCATACCAACCCCCCATAAATTGGACCCAAGGTTTGTTTGTTTGCTTGTGTAGTTTAACGTCCCACTGACAATGCAGGTGAGACTTACTCAAGTTTCAGTTATTCACAAGTAAAAAGGTAGGCCTTGGATGATCAATTCCAGGATGATCGAATCTATGAGATGAGACAAAAGATAAAAATCCCACTCCTACACATTTACCAAAGCAAGGGTTCTTTAACCTCCGACACCACATAGACATGGTGTGAGAGGGACCGGCCTTTGTTATGCTGTAAGTCTACCACAGCATGGGAAAGCGTAGCCACAGGTATCGTTGGGAAGCAATGAAAACTCCAAGCTCATACAACTGTGTGCCATCAGTCTGGAGTGATACACCCCGACTCACCAAACTACTCTCCCCCATTTTTTGTTTCTTTTTGTACTTTTGTAATTTTTAAATTTTATTAATTTTTTTTTTTTTTTTTTTAATTTTGCTTAATTTTTATTTCAGATTTTGTCCCATAGTCCGGTTTCCTTTAAGAATTTCAGTACATTTTTGTCATCAGGAGTGTTGAAAACACTGTACATAGATGTTGCGTCTGCAAGATGTTTTCTTCTACTCTCTGCAGTCCTTCTACAGTGGAGTAGAAGATGCTCCACTGTCAGACGGGTACTGCCATCTTGACATCTTGGTTCATTTTCCCCCTTCAGTCTGTACTCGTGTGTCAGTTTAGTGTGGCTGATCCGTAGATGGTTTAATCTCACTTGTTCTGCTTGTTAGGAATTCAATGGTTCTATTGGTTTGTTACTAATACAGCCAGTTGCCTAGCAACAGCTATTCTAATTGTTTATCTGCCTAGCAACACACATGTCCATGGTCCTGATGTTGATTATAATCATACCTACCCCCCTAAATTGGACCCAAGGAGTTCAATGGTTCTATTGGTTTGTTGTTAATACGGCTGGTTACCTCTCAGATATATCTAAAGATTCCACTACACATCTAGAAAGCCTTGGACCTCTTCAATATGTAAATCTTTATGCAAGTCAATTCATTGCTGCCCTGTTAATCATTAATAAAATTCAGTTTGCGATTATAACAAGGAATTGCTGTGTTGTCATTGATAATCCTAAACACACCTCTAAACGCCTAATGCGTTCTGAAATACAGACCTGCAAAAAATATTAAATCCAGTATCTTCTCAAACAAGTGAGGGCTAGCAAAGAGATCACTTGTGATCTCGTTGCGCCCTCACTTGTACTTCCTTATAATCATTCATTGGCATCAGAAATGAATTCCTTGTTAAAAGGTACCCTCAAGTCATGTGTCATACATGTATGTTATTCCATTTCAGGCCAGCAGGTGGGTGTGGGTGAGCAGGTGTGTGTGGGAGAGCAGGTGGGTGTGGGCGTGCAGGTGGGTGTGGGCGACAGTCGCCGGCTGCGGGCATGTACCGCTTTCTGTCCCTGTCAAAAAGCGAGTTCAAAAATACCAACTGTGACGTACATAGCGCTGCAATAGGTGATGACACAAAGCCACGACAGAGCACCCTTGTGGAGTGCAGGTATACTAATCCTCTGTCTAACCAACACACCCCCTTGTGAGTAGCAGCGGTACCACAGGTGGAAATATAAATCTAATTTAAATAAGGTAGATGTTTTTTTCTATTATCCTGAGGGTATTTTTAATAATGTAGAGGGCATTTTAGTTACAAGAAATAGCCTGGAGTATTTCTGGTATATAATCCTCAGAGCCGTGGTGGGAACCACCGGGTAACATTTGTATTGCACATGTGCGAGTATAACACTTCTGTTTTCTCCGCTGGTGGCAGCCATTGTTGATTATGGTGTATTAGAGCTGATAAAGACTTATTTTTTATTTTAACGAGAAATAGGACCTAGATTAGCCTAAAACATCATTGCTTTCTTTGTATTGTTGACTTTTGACACTACGTCCTATCCAGAGTTCAATTAGAGGGTAGTAATTTAACAGTAGTTAAGAGTTTAGAGAAAAGAGAGAAATTAGTACCCAAAGATCGCAGCTCATTTTCACAGGGAAAAAAATACATTTTAAATTTCTTTTTGAAGCAAACATTTGTGCCCTGATCTTGTCAATGCATCCCTTTTGTCATCTCATGTCTTTCTATAACACAGGCTGAATGATAGACATTCTCCCATGTAACAAAAACGTCTTAAACCATGGTTCAGTCGTCATATATAAATCAGTTTACCCTGAGTCAATAATGTAGAGGGGATTTTTAAATGAAAAGGGAGAAAAATGATACAATATAAGTCAAAACATTATTTCTCTCTCTACTAGCTTGGCTTTTAACATTGAAGTGTATCCAGAGTATTTAACAGTATTTAAGAGTTTAAACAAAAGATAGAATTAAGTTGTCAAAGATCGTAGGTGATTTACACATGGAAAAAAAGACATTTGAAGATTTTTTTCGAAGGAAACATGTGTCCCCTGATCTTTAGCTTTCCATGTCTTTTGTCTCCTGATGTCCATGTCCAATACACACTGAATGCAGAGCATTCTCCTGTGTCCCAAAAACATTTTGAAATGGAGTTTAGGCGCCGTATATTACTCAGGGTAGTAACCCTGAGTCAATAATACATCTATTTAAAAGGTAGCAGTTCCAAATCTTGGGTTTGCTGTGCTCTCAAACCTCTCAGAATATACCGGCACCATTCTAAAAACGAAAATCTTAAGTTTTCCTGGACCAAATGTTCATAGAAAACACCAATTTAAAAGTAGAATTTCAAAACTTTCCTAGAGCACTGTGCCACCCAATTCTCAGAATGTACCGGTACCATTCTAAAGCTGGGTCTGTAGCTTATCATGTACTTAGATATAGTTAAAGAGATCACCATAATAATTCACGAACAACATGATTGACTCTCTCAAACTTTAAAAGGGCAGAATTCTTCAGAGCTCCTGAGGTTGACTATAATCGTACCTACCCCCCCTCCCCCTAAATTGGACCCAAGGAATCCAATGGTTTTATTGGTTTGTTGCTAATACAGCTGGTTGCATAGCAACAGCTATTCTAATTGTTTATCTGCCTAGCAACACATATTTCCATGGTCCTGAGGTTGATTATAATCATACCAACCCCCCATAAATTGGACCCAAGGTTTGTTTGTTTGCTTGTGTAGTTTAACGTCCCACTGACAATGCAGGTGAGACTTACTCAAGTTTCAGTTATTCACAAGTAAAAAGGTAGGCCTTGGATGATCAATTCCAGGATGATCGAATCTATCAGATGAGACAAAAGATAAAAATCCCACTCCTACACATTTACCAAAGCAAGGGTTCTTTAACCTCCGACACCACATAGACATGGTGTGAGAGGGACCGGCTTTTGTAATGCTGTAAGTCTACCACAGCATGGGAAAGCGTAGCCACAGGTATCGTTGGGAAGCAATGAAAACTCCAAGCTCATACAACTGTGTGCCATCAGTCTGGAGTGATACATCCCGACTCACCAAACTACTCTCCCCCATTTTTTGTTTGTTTTTGTACTTTTGTAATTTTTAAATTTTATTAATTTTTTTTTTTTTTTTTAAATTTTGCTTAATTTTTATTTCAGATTTTGTCCCATAGTCCGGTTTCCTTTAAGAATTTCAGTACATTTTTGTCATCAGTAGTGTTGAAAACACTGTACATAGATGTTGCGTCTGCAAGATGTTTTCTTCTACTCTCTGCAGTCCGTCTACAGTGGAGTAGAAGATGCTCCACTGTCAGACGGGTACTGCCATCTTGATATCTTGGTTCATATTCCCCCTTCAGTCTGTACTCGTGTGTCAGTTTAGTGTGGCTGATCCGTAGATGGTTTAATCTCACTTGTTCTGCTTGTTAGGAATTCAATGGTTCTATTGGTTTGTTACTAATACAGCCAGTTGCCTAGCAACAGCTATTCTAATTGTTTATCTGCCTAGCAACACACATGTCCATAGTCCTGATGTTGATTATAATCATACCTACCCCCCTAAATTGGACCCAAGGAGTTCAATGGTTCTATTGGTTTGTTGTTAATACGGCTGGTTACCTCTCAGATATATCTAAAGATTCCACTACACATCTACAGTGTTGCCGAAATAACGCCGGCACGCCGGCTTTTGCCGGCGTAGAATCTGAATGGCCGGCAAAGGGTCTTAGGACGCAGGCCACAATGGCCTGCCATGATCTCATCTTTCTAATGGTGAAAGAATTTTTCAAATCGGCCAATTAGAAGCAAAGATAGGGCCATATTTGTAAAATTGAATATTTTTTCAATTTCTTTTTAAGTTTTTGCAGTAGTTATAAATCAAAATGAAGTTCATGAAAGTATCTTGAAATATCGAAATTCATATGGCCTGCGTGAGAAGGAAATGGCCTGTGTAAGATGCTAAGACGCAGGCCACTTTGGCCTGCGTTGAGAAAAAGTTTTCGGCAACACTGATCTAGAAAGCCTTGGACCTCTTCAATATGTAAATCTTTATGCAAGCAGAGCTGCCAACCTCAAAACTTCCAAAATCGTATTTTTTTAGGTCATTTTTTGCCTGAAAAGCGTATTTAGCGTACTCCCTCAACCCAAAAGTCGTACTAAAATCGTATTTTTGATTTAGGGTCACTACACAGGGGTATACACTATCTGTTGACCACCTGGGTCCATAGCCCTAAAATCTATGGGCCCAGACGTTCAGCTGTGGACCGAAGAACAAATTTTACCCTTTTTGAAAGAAAATTGTATATATTTCTGATTTCACTGTTAATAGAGGACCAAATTGCCTCATTTGCTCACATTTTTCTCTTTCCAACGACATATCATATGACTCAGGGTTGCTACCGACAAGGTAGTTTTAAATTCCCTGACTTTTCCCTGACGTAATATCAAATTTCCCTGACAATCGCGACATAAACCCCATGTTTTTAAATGCCCTCCAACTATGAATATGCACTCCTTTTAAAGTTATCTTCTACTTAGCAAGTGGTCATTATCTAAGAACAGGGTTTTTTGTGTATCGTGTGCGCGCAAAATTTTAACCCCTCCTTTTTGAGGATTTAATTTTTTTTTTCTCCCTTGGAATCATGGTGAAATACAGACTTTTTGAAAGAAAACAGGTGACTTGTTTTTGGCATTTTAATGATTTTCCCTGACAAAATATTATTTTCCCTGACGTTTTCAGAAAATTTCATTTTCCCTGACATTTTGCTAAAAAATCTGAAATTCCCTGACATTTCCCTGACCTGGAACAAAAAATATTTTCCCTGACATTTTCCCTGACAGTGGCAACCCTGTGACTATACTTAAGTATATTCCTGCCAAATATTTTTTTGCAAAATCTCCTGTTTTAACCGGACCCATGGGAAGGTTATTCTGAAGAAAACTATGGGCCCGGACCCAAAATTATGGGCCATTGACTCCCAGGCCAGCGTTAGTGTCTACGTCTGCTACATTAATATAACATTTTTTAAAAAGCTAAAAAAAAAGTCCCGACACCTTTACAGCCTTTACAGCAGAGGTCAGAACCTAAAAGTCCCGACACCTTTACAGCCTGCTCAGGGGCCGTGGGTACTCTAGGACCAAAATGTGTACTCAATATACGGTATGTGAAATAACAGCAAAATTGGTCAAAAATCGTACTGGATACCTGAAAATCGTACTAAATCGTACTCCAAATGCAAAATCGTATTCTGCCTCAAAATGAGGCCAAAAAGCGTACTAATACGCCAAAAGCGTACTACTTGGCAGCCCTGTGCAAGTCAATTCATTGCTGCCCTGTTAATCATTAATAAAATTCAGTTTGCGATTATAACAAGGAATTGCCAGAGTTCAATTAGAGGGTAGTAATTTAACAGTAGTTAAGAGTTTAGAGAAAAGAGAGAAATTAGTACCCAAAGATCGCAGCTCATTTTCACAGGGAAAAAAATACATTTTAAATTTCTTTTTGAAGCAAACATTTGTGCCCTGATCTTGTCAATGCATCCCTTTTGTCATCTCATGTCTTTCTATAACACAGGCTGAATGATAGACATTCTCCCATCATTGCCATGTAACAAAAACGTCTTAAACCATGGTTCAGTCGTCATATATAAATCAGTTTACCCTGAGTCAATAATGTAGAGGGGATTTTTAAATGAAAAGGGAGAAAAATGATACAATATAAGTCAAAACATTATTTCTCTCTCTACTAGCTTGGCTTTTAACATTGAAGTGTATCCAGAGTATTTAACAGTATTTAAGAGTTTAAACAAAAGATAGAAATAAGTTGTCAAAGATCGTAGGTGATTTGCACATGGAAAAAAAGACATTTGAAGATTTTTTTCGAAGGAAACATGTGTCCCCTGATCTTTAGCTATCCATGTATTTTGTCTCCTGATGTCCATGTCCAATACACACTGAATGCAGAGCATTCTGCTGTGTCCCAAAAACATGTTGAAATGGAGTTTAGGCGCCGTATATTACTCAGGGTAGTAACCCTGAGTCAATAATACATCTATTTAAAAGGTAGCAGTTCCAAATCTTGGGTTTGCTGTGCTCTCAGACCTCTCAGAATATACCGGCACCATTCTAAAAACGAAAATCTTAAGTTTTCCTGGACCAAATGTTCATAGAAAACACCAATTTAAAAGTAGAATTTCAAAACTTTCCTAGAGCAATGTGCCACCCAATTCTCAGAATGTACCGGTACCATTCTAAAGTTATTTACTGTAAGCAATGTACCCAAAACAGAATGCATAAATAAAAAGGTAGAATCTAGAGTAGAATTCCTGTTTCCTATTACTAATAATAGTATTAGCAATTTGCTCTGAAACCCCTCAGAGCACACCAAACTAAAGACAAAAATATCAATAGTCTCCCTTTTTTTACACCCATAATTCACCTCAAGCAAGGAGATGGTGGGGGGGGGGGGGGGGAGGGGCGCCACACACACATTTAGTTCATGTGTGCCCATCTGATTCTGAAATACATTGCTCCAACGATTTCTAGGTTGGCTCCAGCATATCATAACATGCTCAGCCCTGTATTAGCTGGCGAGGCCGACAAAGAGATTTCCTAACTATTACTGTGAACAGAGTCAGAGGCTACAAATATAATGCTAGTCACTGACACTAGACTAGAGAGTACTAGACTAGAGTCGAGAGTGACATTCAGGGTCTCAGTCGCATCATCCTCCTGTCTGAGTCCTCCCTCTGTGTGGCACACTGTGACTTGTCACACTCAACACAATTTGGCTGCAACACGTTCCCAACCACCATACGCGGTGGACAGGTGTAGGCTAATCTCTGCTTTGTTTACAACCCTGTCCCGGTGCGGTTGCCTCCTAGCCTAGTGTAGAAACTACTACTAGCTAGGCCTAATACTAGTAGGGAGTGGACAGTGGTTGACGGAATTTTGGAGTGACGTGTCACTGGTTAGAGATACTTTGTTTACAGTGATCGCAGAGAGGGAAGCCCAATTTAAGTTGCGCTACGGGGGAATGAAGTGTCGATCTCACATTTAAGGGAATCTGAATATTCATAATCAACAAATAACTGAGAAATCGCGGCTTTACCTTCCCACTGGTTGCCCAGATCTGCCATCTTCAATGGGCTCATGACGTCGCCTGAGCCGGAAGTCATTTTTACGCTTGTCGCAGCGTTGGTTCGTTGTCAAAATCTTGCCTGCCCAAACCAAGCTTAAGCGAAAATGCAACTTTGATACTTACTTCATTTAGTCTTACATTAGTTGTTATTAATTTTTTAACTGATTCATAGTATTCCCATACATCCAAGTCTATTTCCAAGCTAGATATAATCAGAACACAAAAAACACTTTGCCAAAAGAGCGGTGCGACAGGCCAATTGCTATACCAACTACTAGTAAATAGATCCTTTGCCTGGGTGGGTATGGAGTGGGACAAAAGTGATAAAGAGGTCCACAATTAGAGAAAGTAGCAGACCCTAGTACATACTGGTGGTGGGGGTAGGTAATAAATATTTATTTCATGGTGAATACGGCATTCCCATTGACTTAACCAAGGAAGGCCGTATTTAACCCCCCCCCCCCCCGTGAAATAACCCTTGCCCGTATTTTAATGGCCTGTTAAATTATCAAAATTGTTGCCCACTGTAAATGAGCTTTTCCAGAGTAAACAAGTCGAATTCTGATAAATATTGTTAATAAGGACATGCTTCGCCTCTTGAAATAACCCTCAGTGAGGACCTCTAGGCCTACTCATGCACCTTTGTCTATAATTATAGTTAGGGACAAGTCATTTATTTACTAGCTGGGGTGGATTGGTGGATTTTCCCACACTGGTAATTTTGTTTGTGACCCCCCACCAATTATGCGAAAGTTATCTCGACCCCTCTCCCCCGCTAATAATTTCTGCTTTCGCGAAATGCCCCCACCCCCAAAAAAGGACCATATATAGTTTTATTCCCCCCTGCTATCAATGGCCCTTTTCCAACATCACCCCCCCCCCCCTGTTATAGCCCTCTGATTACACAACCCTAAAGTAGATACCCATAACCTTATAGGAGTGGTTCTAGGGATTCTAGTCTCTCCTGCCTTTTTTCTCTTTCGATTAAAAAATTTATTCATTTGTTCTTCCACAAGCTAAATTATGAGAAAAGTTACCTGTTGTGTATACGTACCTCGACCGGCGACCATGTTACCTGCGAGTGCCGACTCCCCGTGAACGGCAGCACCTACGGCCTTTGTACTGACCTTATAACATGATCCGTTCACTGAATAAACCACGTGACTTGAATACACAATAATGGCGACTTGAGGACGGGATTCGAGGACCCATCTCGGAAATTTGATCATCTTGCTTGGCACACAAAGTGTCTCTCCCTGCAGATGTCAGCATAAGTTCAACAAAGGGGTAAGGAAGCCCTAAAACCAAAATTGGATGAACTGTCATTGCCCAAAAGTGATAAACTTGTTGTGAAAAGTGAAGTCCCTGAAACTGAAAGTAGACTCCAGATCCCAAAAGTGAAAGTGAACTCCATGAAAGTGAAAGTAGATCTCTGAAACTAAAAGTGACTGTGCATTTGTGTAGGCTAGGCCCTATATCTACAAGTGTTGATCTACAAATGAGTGACTCTGAAATAAGTGATCTTGAATCTGAGGCTGGGAGTCTACATCTAGAAACTATGGCTGAAGCTAGGAATGTTGTGAGTGCCATAGGAGAGTTTAGTCCCAATAAAGAAAAATGGGCTAATTATCAAAGAAGGTTTAATGCTTGGATGAGAATAAACAAAATCCAGGATGATGAAAAAATTGATGCCTTCATATCTATGGTGGGACCTGAGGTAGTGGATCTTTTGGTTGCATTGTGTGCCCCTGCTGAAATTGAGACCAAAACATATGCCCAGCTGACTACATTGATTAGTAACCATTACACCTCAGGGTCCAACGAGCTAATCGAGAGCTTCAAGTTTGATGAGCGGAGACAGGGTGATAATGAGTCTGTCGCAGACTATATAGTGGCTCTAAAAAAAATCAGTATACACTGCGGGTTTGGGGATGAAGACCAAATCAAAAAGAGGCTAAGAAACCGCCTGGTTACCGGGTTGAGATCTCCTGCAATTAAGAACAGACTTTTAGGTTTGGGTGCAGGGTTGACATGGGAGAAAGCCGTAGACATAGGCACGTCAATGGACACGGCTAGCCATGGTAATCAGCTCATGGGGCCTACCCATGAGGTCAACCGGGTTCAACGTGGCAGCTACAAGAACAAAGGAAAAGCCCGCACTAAAAATAAGTGTTATCGTTGTGATGGCGACCACGAGGGCCGGTGCCCATTCGAAACGGAAAAGTGTTTCAACTGTGATAAAATTGGACACATTGCCAAGGCTTGCAAAACGAAGTCTGCTCAAGGTCAATCTCAGTCGAGAGGTAGCTCACGTCCATACCGTGGCCGTGGAAGAGGTCGCGGGCGTGGCCAAGGCCGTGCACATTACGTCGATGACGACGAAAAACAAGAGGAAGAGGTCAGTTACGCATCACTGTTTGAAGTTAAAAGCGGAAAATACGGAGAAATAACAGTGAATGCCCGTGTCGAAAACAACGAAATGACATTTGCTTTAGACACGGCATCGGCAGTTTCGATTGTCGGTGAGGACGACTACAAAGAATTCTTCCCCGATTTTGAGTTACGCGAAGCTTCTATCAACTTAAAATCGTACACCGGACACAAAGTTGAGCTACTCGGTGAAATCGACGTCCATGTGGAGTACGAGGGTCAAAAGAGACAGTTGCCGCTGGTGATCGCGAAAGGCGTCCGTACACCGTTATTCGGACGGACCTGGTTAAAAGCCATACGTATAGACTGGGAAAATGTCTTCGCGATACATGCAACGCCCCTGGAACAGCTCCTGCATGAGTATCAGTCCGTGTTCAAAGGAGAGATAGGAGAGATAAAAGGCTTTGAAGCGACAATTGAGTTAAAACCAGATGCCACACCAAAGTTCAAAAAGGCGCGTTCCATTGTCTATAACCTCACAGACGGTGTAAAGAAGGAGCTAAATAGGCTTGAAGAAAGTGGAGTTTATCGCCGCATCGAGAGAAGTGATTGGGCATCTCCAATAGTAGTGGTTCCAAAAGATAATGGACAGATGAGGTTGTGTGGTGACTACAAAGTGACTATAAACAGTGCGGTTGTCGATCAACCATATACGCTACCCACAGCTGAGGATATATTCGCTACGCTAGCGGGTGGTAGCCAGTTTACGAAACTGGACCTGTCTAGTGCCTACATGCAAGTGGTGGTGGAGGAAAAGTCAAGAAAGTACCTGACCATCAACACTTTGCAAGGACTTTACGAAGTTACTAGGCTCCCCTATGGGGTAAAGACAGCACCACACATCTTCCAAAGGATCATGGACCAGGTCTTACAAGGAATTCCTGGTGTTTGCTGCTATATAGACGATATCCTGATAACCGCTCCCACAAAGGACGAGCACCTAAAGCGCCTCCAACTGGTACTTCAAAGACTAGACAAGCATGACATCCGAGTGAAACGGGAGAAGTGTTCCTTCTTGGCTCCCGAAGTCCAATATCTCGGACATGTGATCAGCAAGGAGGGTCGTAGGCCCGTACCAGAAAAAGTGAGCGCAGTAAAAGACGCCAAAGCACCAGAAGATGTCTCAGAACTTCGCACATTCCTCGGGATGGTCAACTACTATGGTGGGTTCGTTAAGAATTTGTCCACAATTCTCGCTCCGTTAAATAATCTCCTGCGAGATGACGTCCCCTGGAAGTGGTCAAAGGAGTGCGAAGGGGCATTCGGGAAAGTCAAAGACGCCCTTACCAGTGAAACAGTGTTAACACATTACGATGTGAACAAAGAGCTTCTCCTCGCGACAGACGCATCTCCTTACGGAGTTGGTGCGGTTCTGTCACACGTTGACGAGAACGGAGAGGAGCGACCAATTGCCTACGCGTCAGTGACTCTAACGAAAGCTGAGAGGAACTACGCCCAAATAGAACGTGAAGCGTTAGGCATTATCTTCGGAGTTAAGAAATTCCACAAGTACCTGTATGGTAGGTCATTTACACTGTTGACCGACCATAAGCCACTGACCAAAATATTGGGTCCGAAAACGGATGTGCCAACGTTGGCAGCACTGAGGCTGCAGAGATGGTCTCTCATACTGATGACATACAACTATGAGGTCAAATATAAGCGATCAGAGGATCATGCCAATGCCGACTATCTGAGTCGGGCACCAGTGGACATAGCCAAAGAAAATATGGAAGCTGAAGTGAACTATTTTAGCCACACTGACAAGCTACCGATCAATGCCAGAGACATCAAAGAAGCGACCCGAAAAGATCGGATCCTCACCAAGGTATATGAGTTCACCATGAATGGTTGGCCAAACCATGTTGATGATGATGAACTGTCAGCCTTCTATATCAGACGACACGAGCTATCGTGTGACCAAGGATGTCTTCTGTGGGGAATGCGAGTTATCATTCCACAGAAACTGCAGGAGCGAATGCTAGAAGAGCTACACATCGAGCACGTTGGTATAGTGCGCATGAAAGCACTAGCTCGTAGCTACCTGTGGTTTCCCGGCATCGACAATGCTATAGAAGCATTAATAAAAGCATGCAAAACATGCCTGAGTCTCAAGAACGATCCACCAGCATCTCCGATGTATCCATGGCGATATCCTCAAAGGCCATGGGACCGACTGCACATAGACTTTGCAGAGTATAAATCCGAAATGTTCCTAGTGGTAGTAGATGCACACTCAAAGTGGTTAGATGTAGTGCTCATGAAATCTACGACCGCAGAAAAGACCATAGAGGTACTGGAGCGGATGTTCGCCCATAACGGGTTCCCAAGAGAGGTTGTGAGCGACAACGGCCCACAATTCATCGCAGAAGTGTTTCGCGAGTTCCTGCATAACAAGGGTATAAAACATACCTTGACCGCTCCCTACCATCCAGCGTCCAACGGACTTGCAGAGCGAGCGGTGCAGACCCTGAAAAAGGCCTTAAAGCGGCATACATTGGACGAGAAACCCGGCATGACTACTCACAGAAAGCTGTGTAGTTTCCTCCTGTCGTATAATTCGACGCCTCACTCGGTGACAGGGGTGTCCCCATCCGAGTTGTTTCTCAAGAGACAGCTCCACACACGGTTGTCGATGATAAAACCCGACCTTCATGTGACGGTGGAGGGAAAACAGGACAAAATGATAGAGTATCGAGACCAGCGAGTGCCACAGCTAAGAGAGTTCGAGCAAGGAGAGAGAGTTAGAGTAAAGAACTGCCGAGGCACCGACGTAAAGTATGTACCAGGATCCATAGTGTCTAGGAAGGGTCCCGTACAGTACTTGGTACGAATCGGCCGTAACATCCGTTACGTCCATGTCGACCATCTTCGAAAGTCCGGCGAAGCCATCGAAGATGACATTGATGACGAACAGCTCAGGCCTATGCAAAGGTCAATCACGGATATCATAAGTGATATACCTAAAGGTGGAAATGACCCTGTAGTTGTTGAAACGCCAGCTACGGCCATGCCACAGGAAGATGTGGTTACCTATGAGGAACCACCTAGAGCTATTCCACCCCAGGTGGTTGCTACTCCACCGAGAGTGCCGTCTCCAAGACGTGTATCTGTGAGACCTAGAAGGGCTCCAGCAAAGTTCAATGACTATGTGCCTAAATAACTGTTCTATTTCAGAGACTGATATATTTGTGTTTCTGACACTACTGTTAAAGTAACATTGCATAAAGATAAGAGTTATCGTTATCAGTAATCTCAAAGAGATAAAAGACTCCTTATACTATACTACAGTAATATCAAAGAGACTCAAAGACTTTAAGTTCATTGACACCAATAAGGTTATGTCTAATGTTGTGTTTATTCCAGCATATATATTAAGTGTGGAGGAGTGTTGTGTATACGTACCTCGACCGGCGACCATGTTACCTGCGAGTGCCGACTCCCCGTGAACGGCAGCACCTACGGCCTTTGTACTGACCTTATAACATGATCCGTTCACTGAATAAACCACGTGACTTGAATACACAATATTACCCTTATTCACTGAGATTAGTTTAATCAATTCTATAGGAGAGTGTAACGGAGTAGAGGGGTGTGTCTCCTTGGAAAATTTTATAATTTTGTACAGTATTTGGGCCCAAAATATGCCTCATTTTGTTTTAAAATGGTCAGAAAACACCCCTAATGCGTACACAATGCGTATGCCAAAATGGACCCAGACCCCCCCCCCCCCACCCCCCCCCCCCCGGTACGCATCTGTACGCATTTGGCTTGACCCCCCCACCCCCTTTGATGCGTATGTAATTAATGGATGGCCCCCAACGATAGTTGCCGTGGGTATTGCAGGCTATAGGCCTACTAGGCGCATAGCGACTCTGGCCGCGAACCTAAATAGTAATTGGTATGTCGCACCACGTCTTTTGCCTTCAAATGGTCACGTGACACCACAGCGCGGAGAGCAGCTGACCGATTGCTGCGGCCACTGTAGTCCCCGGGACTATGCGCCGGCGCGCGCGTAATTTACGCGTCTGCCACGGGCGTCCTCGCGCCTACGCCCCCCCCCCCCCCCCCGCTGCCCACCCCTGCCTACCCCCTGCCCCTCTGCACCCTACACCCTTCTGATAGCCTGCAAGGCTGCATGTGGCCCTACCATGTTTATTGTCCCCAGGACTATGTATATAGTCCCCAGGACTACAATTGTAGTCCCCAGGACTACGATTGTAGTCCACAGGACTATGGTTGTTGCCCCCAGGACTAAAACTTAGTATAGAGCTGATTATTGTCCCCTTTTTATATCATAAACTGATAAAGGGCCTATATGCCTCGCCTTGACAGTGAATTCTAAAAGTGCTAAACAATATTGGTGCATAGTCCTGGGGACTAAATCTGTAGTCCTAGGGACTACAGAGGAAGTCCTTAGGACTACAGAGGAAGTCCTTAGGACTACAGAGGAAGTCCTTAGCACTACAGGTATTAAACTTGTACTCCTGGGGACATCCTCTGTAGTCCCCAGGACTACAGAGGAGGTCCTTAGGACTACAAGATTAAATGTGTAGTCCTGGGGACATCCTCTGTAGTCCCCAGGACTACAGAGGAGGTCCTTAGGACTACAAGTATTAAATATGTAGTCCTGGGGACTAATAAAATGGTAGTCCTGGGGACTATAGGCCTAGTGCTGGGGACTACTACAACAAGCTGCATAGTCCTAAGGACTACAGAAACAGCCCTATATAGTCCTGGGGACTACAGACATAGTCCTGGGGACTACCATCCCCCAATCCCTAGTCCCTAGGACTATGTTTCTATAGTTCCTAGCACTATGTAGGCCTATCCTATCTACCTCTCTGGTAGTAGCAGTCTTGGCAAGTCCCTAGGACTATGTGGGTAGTCCTCAGGACTACAACAGTAGTCCCCAGGACTACACCTATAGTCCTGAGGACTACACCTGTAGTCCTCAGGACTGTGCAGGCCATGCAGCCTATAGATTCATGGATTTAGAAGGCCTGTGCATAATGGTATGGCCCCAGGGGCCACACATAGGATTAGTCCCTAGGACTACATGTATAGTTCCCAGGGACTACATGTATAGTCCCTAGGACTACACATGTAGTCCCTAGGTCTACACAAGTAGTCCCTAGGACTATAGGCCCTAACCGTAGGCCCCTGAACTATGTCCCCCCCCCCCCCCCCCCCCCGCAAAAGAAAAAAAAAACACCCTGTCCCCCAACCCTACTTTCCCACGGTGCCAGACAGCACTCTGCGCGCCGTGCGCGTATTGGACGCGCGGGCAGCGCGCGCGGCAGCGTCGTAGTTCTAGGGACTATAGTGGCCGCAGCAATCTGTCAGCTGCGCGCGGCGATTTCAAACCGCGAGCCGCAGCAGACACGATGGACACCGTCAAGGAAACCCTCTCTAAACACGCCAAGATTGTTGGGTTGAAATGGAACAAACTAGAGAGTAACTCTGCTCAAGTGGGCTGTGAAAGTCCTGTGACAAGATCTATGGCAAGGAGGAACGCATTAGCAGAGAATGTGAACCGTGCGCCGACGAAACAAGCTGGAATGCTGAAACGTGCTCAGTCGGTTCGAGATGCTTTCGGAACTTTGCGACAGGTGAGTTTTGACATTTCACAAAATGTATCTCAGCACAAATAACACTGGCTGGGGACTTCGATTATGATTATCTCTCCGTTCGTAGTTCTTCTCGTGAGTATATATACACCCACCCCCTGTATAACTTACATGTTTATTCTAATAGAAAGGTTTGACGTTTGAAAAGTTTCTAAGTTTGGCCCCGGGGTAGTAGACCGGGTGGCGGGAGAGGGAGGCCGGGAGTGGCGGACAGATGCCCCGGCAGCAGAAGCAGCCATCTGGTGCTGGGTCACGCGATCCACGGGTCAGCGCGGGGACACTGCAAGATTGAAGATGGGTTGAGACTATTTGTAACGTTCCCAGATTCCACACATACCAAAGCAAAGGGAGTCCTTTGCTGTACAACATCAGGTCTGTCAGCTACTGAAATTCTGAATGCTTGCTAAAACTTTTAAAGTAAAGACTGGGCCTACTATTAGTACTAATATATACCTACTCAGGCTACTGTGCTACTCTGATTATCATTTATGGTCAAGTAATTTATCAATATAATAGGTAAATTATCTATTTTATATATAAATTACATGTTTTACTTACTTTTGACTATCGACATAAATTTATTCCGAGAAAGGCAAAAAAGCTATCTGGTATCTACTTGGATTCTTTCCAACCGTTCACCAACTGAACCTACCTCACACGGTACAGCGTGGTCCTTATGAGCTTATCAGGCTTATCTTTTCTAAGATAACACCCCAAAGCCTGGCAAAGGGTCTGAGTGAATAGGCTATGCCTATGTACTAGAAAAAGGTGTTAGAATCCTTATCACAAGAGATATACATGTAGTTTGCCTACAATAAAATGCATTGCAAAATCTGAAAGATAATCAAATTATGATTTAGAATTGAGATGCACTTGTATCTAATACCATTTTTAGAACAGAAAATGGTAAAAATGTGAGATTTCCTAGTATATTGCCTAGGTAGCTAGATCCCTTGTCTCTCCATAGCAATCAGGGCTCCTGCTCCCGAGAATACCTGAGTTACCTGTACATACCTACACTACAGATTAAAACTTAGAGGACAAACATTGGAGCAGGGCATCAAAGGTCTATTAGCACTAGCTGTTGGTCACTTGGTGGGAAGCTGAGAAGTGTTTACCGCTTGTGTTGTTGTAGCCCACACGGCCTTGTTGTTTCTACACCCGCCCACAGCTACAGTCACAGCATACGTACTGGCCTGTCATTGTGTGTGTTAATTAGCTTTAGCCTACTGATGTTCTGTGCAGTCTATCAGTGTCTTCCATGAAGTCAATTACCAGTATAAAAAATGGACAAATATTGGCATATTTGGTATCAAATGAAAGTTTACACTGAAAGTAATGCTGTGGAATTTTGATCACCTAAAACACATATGATCCTATGTGTTTTAGCCCGCAAAATTAAAAAAAAAAAAAAGGAAAAAAGCCTCCCTCGTCATATTTTTCAGACCTTGTACTTAACAGTAAGTTAACACACTTTAAAAAAATGTTGCCCCACCGCCCGGGTGTCCCCCCCCCCCCCCCCCCCGCCTAATTTAATGATGGCCCCTATTGCTATTATCATATTCAAAGGAGTTTTTTGTTACCGCATGCATCTAAAAGTGACGGGACACTGCAAAAAGTGATACACATATATACAGATTTGTTTTGCAAAGGCGGAAATGCACCCTTTCTAACTTTATTGAAAAAACAAGTTATTTTCGCTGTAATGTTAGAATTGATTTTAATGAAATCCTGTTTGACCATTGTCTGCAGAAACAGATCATGTTTTTGTAATATGAAATATCAGGGTACCAGCTCCTGTACCAACTGGTTGTACTGTGGTAGAGCAGCAAGGCTGAATCGTACAAACCAGGATAAAATAAAAACCGTTTCAAAAAAATGTGTGTGATTTTATGTGCCTCTACATGGGTACCCACATAATTGACTGTGTCGCCGTGTCGATTTTTAGCAAAAGGGCCGTGTCGATTTTTATCCATATAGAATATACCAGGGCTTAATATTAAGGTCTGTGTCCGTCGATTTTTAAAGGGGCCGTGTCGCCCGTGTCGATTTTTAAAGGGGCCGTGGCGCCCGTGTCGATTTTTACCCATGTAGAGGCACATTTTATTGCGAGGTAACACGCAAGTACAGAAACAGTTATCTGATGTGCTTCATGCAGTGTTCTTATTTTACACCATGTAGAAGTTCCGAGTGTCAACGCGCAGGAAGAAGCGACTCGTCAATGTAGATTCTCCACTGGCAGCAGCCATCACCCGGACGCCAGCCTCTCAGCGCATGTCGGCCAGGAAGAGTGTTGGTAACGACTGTAAGATGTACTCACCCTTTACCATAGACACTCCAAGCACCCGCACAACACCCCGGGCCATCCGTATGGGCGTCCACCACCCAAAAAGGTACATCATAGGCACCTGTCATGTATAGTAGTTTATAAGCTCTGTGCATCGATTAAGCCTTTTAATGTGTAAAACCAGGCTACTTTACTAAACAGTTTTTTAATCGATAATATAACACTTGGAAATGGAGTGGGATGCATGAAGATATGTTTTATATTTGATTTAATTTTGCCTTTTAAGCTCACTAAGACTGTTGTTTGATTCGCAGTATAACCTAGACAAATAATGATATTAACCCTCAATACTAAGCCTTACCTAATACATGAACACTCCACTTCTCTAGACATGATAAATCGCCAATAGTAACAACATGCAGGTCTCCCTACTAAAAAGCTGCTGCTGGTATATTTTCACTTGCTTATCTTCATAATGCCTCCTACTGTGACACCCCTGTTATGCCGAACCTCTACAGATTTTTGGACCATTTTATTGATAGAAACCCTACTACTACCCACTACTTTCGGATTTTCCAAGCGCCTGTTGCCTGCATAGAGTAGACCGTACTGCAGGCTGCTTTGAACATGTTAAGTGCATGTAAACATGACAACTAAAAGTTCTCCCATATATCCTGATAAATTAACAAATAAAAAAAGAAAATGTCATAAGCCGACTCCTTTCTTTAAGAAAATGCTATAAGCCGATTTCGACCTCAAACACCCCAAAAGAGGGTCAGCTATCAAATTACCATGGTTTTACAGTCCCATACTTCAAAACTTATCACTCTGCTGACACATGTCCACAATGCACAAACAGCTCTAGAACCCCCTTACCTTGCTGTAAATCTACTGATTGTCTTGTTCTGTTTCTCTCATATACAACATTTATCACCACACACTTTTCTCATGTCAATGTTCTTTTAACTTCTTACATCCTCAATTAAATACAAATCACAAAGAAATTAGATTTGATTCTGTATTCAACTCTTGTTATAAGTCCTTACTACTGGTACATGTGGTAAGTTAGCATTTAAGTATTAATACACACGACTTGATCTATAACTGGGTACCTCCAGCTCGGCCTCTGTATGCTCTAGCAGGGATGCCAAGTGTTACGATATTTTCGTAATTTTACGATTTTTGACCCCAATTACGACCTTTACTATTTCTGCTGGCAAATAACGATTTTTAGAATTTTTTTGAAATGTGTATACTAAAGGAAACCTAGCCCCTACTGGTGCCTCACAACAGGTTGGAGGGATATATCCAGAGACAAAATGCCCCTTCATCCCTGGCACCCAAACTGGCCTCCTATTATTAGGCATTAATAATGATATACATGAAATATGATGCCATCAATCACCTATTTTGAAATGCATATTTCTAAAGGACATGTTATTGTTACGATTTCCAGCAAAATATGTTAGGAATTTGGGGTCTGAAAATCGTAAAAAATACGATTTTTGGGGGTGGCTCACTTGGCATCCCTGCTCTAAGTAGCACCTGTGTGGGTGCCGCCCCCTGGTGGTGCGGGTGCTAACCTCCTCGTCTTGGTTACCTTGGTGACAGGTTCAACTTCAGCAGCAGCCCGGGGCAGGTGCAGCAGGACGTGAACGCACTGGCCGCCGGCATTCAGGCCCTCAGCAGCAACAGCTCTGAGCTCAATAAGGCCATAGACGGGTACGCCACACCGCATGCTTACACTACCGCATGCATGTCTTACACTGGCAATATTTCCGAACTGCTAAAGATTTAATCCTAAGGCCACGAGTCACAGAATCTACAATTTGCTTTTGAGATTTTAGAAATTCCCCCATCAAATTGAAGTTGCTATATTAGAACACTGATTCATAAACTATTTCATAATGGTTGTGCGAGAACGTCAGTAAATTCTCGTGTAGAAGCATAAGTTACTTATCAGCATGACCCCTAACTTTTATAAGTCATATATGCAGTCTCAGAAAGGGTCTGGCAATTGTTTAGTACTTTGATATACTTATAAAAACTCACGTAAAAGTCACACCTAGACTTTGGACCAATCCTATAAGCCGCACTGGCGATCTGACTCCACGTACTAGCGGCGGCTTGTACCCGAGAATATAAGGTAGTTCCCCTTCCACCTGTCCATGGCGGCTCAGACTCTGTAAATCTGTTTCAGGTCCCCACAGACTGCAGTTTACTCTCTTGTGGCAATAGCGATTTGAATGTTTGAATTGAAAAATCTTTACTCCCATTTTTGTTGCCCCGGGATCGTGAGAATTTTGTTGCCACAGCATGGATAGAATATTAGGTGTATAAACTTCATAGACATACTATATATGTATGTATGATAAACCATAGACTCCATTGTCCGTAGAACCACTCGTTTTGGTGTGACACATGTAAGAAAAAAATTAAAGTCATTTATGTACATAATCTGATATAGCTGACGTGGCCAACAAAAGCTCTACCGTATTCGACGTAATAAGTACCCTGGTGCTTATCAAATAACTTTTGTGCATTTTAGTACAGGGATGCCAAGTGTTACGATCTTTTCGTAATTTTACGATTTTTGAGCCCAATTACGACCATTACAATTTCTGGTGACAAATTACGATTTTAAAAAAAGGCCTAGGGTTAGAAAAAAAAGGAGTAATTGGAAGAATAAAGCCTTCGATCCCTTCTTTTGTAGCTGCTTGCCACAAACCTGCCTACAAACTGTTCTGCTGTATTATGATTAGACATTAATTATAACATTATATAATGGAGCATAAAGCACAAACCTTATGAGCAAGAGCCTTCTAAAGGGCATAATATTGTTACGATTTTTGTTACGATTTCAGTCCAAAAATCGTAACAAATACGATTTTGTGGGTGGGTGACTTGGCATCCCTGTTAGTACTTAAGGGTTGAACTGTTTCCAACTTCTGTCAAGACTTGGTTGTCAACACGTACTAACTGGTGCCTTATTTGTTTCAGAATGACCCCCATGCGAGATATCATGACCATGGAGTACTCGCGCCCCCCTCCCGTCACACCAGTCAGGCGGACATCACCCAGACGGACCACACCCATATTTGTCTAAACAGCTCAACTACAGAGGACTCACAATACCATGTTACTCCCCGCCACTCATGGAATGATGATGCTTACATTTACACCTTCTTTAATGTATGAAAACCTAAACTGGCTGAAGAAATTGGTAAAAATGAGTTTGCTCTGTAGGACTGGCATTATGTAGTACACCCTGGGTCTGGAACAGTGTTGCGTATTACCAGAGCTACCTGTATGGCATGTATGTATATCCCTATTTAATGTTGCCTCTCGGCACTGGTGGACTAGGTCCCTTACAGTTCAAGGTGCAGTATGTGCTGTGTGTGTTAGTGTGCCTCTGCGTGTACGGTTGTGATATGTATTGTCCCTCCGGAGTTTCAAACTTCGGGCTCTCCTTGTACATAATCTATTTATACAAGTATATTACGATATACTGATTGTAGCTGCAGAATTAACATGAAGGGCTGTACTAGCTGCTATTACATGTTAAAATATACACACTGCCTGATGACTTACTGGCATAATGTTCATGACTATTTTAAATGAATTATATCTCAAACATATTTTACTAATGTTGAGCTTTCTTAACTCCAATGCAATTTTAATATTGATGTAATTGTTTTTTCTGAACAATTATCATGCATGTATATCTGTAAGAAATCATGTGGTTTTATTATGATTACAATCATAGGCCTATGTATCATAGGAGAAAGTACCAAGGGATCCACTTTTGTTCCATTGGTTAGACCGCTGATTCCACTAATGTATAGGTGAGGTAGTCAACCACAGTGAAGACTTATGCCCTCACTACCTGTAATCATTTGTACAGACTTGCTCATACATAATACTCTGAAAGTTTTACATAAGCTGCCAGTACCGAGCATAAATTCTTGCGAAAAAGCTTTGGCTTGTACGAGAGTCAAGACTCAGCCTTAATTGCATACCTAACATGGCTATGACAAGAGTATTCTACATTACTAAATAAGCAATTTTGAGACACCCTGTGCGCCTTGTAGGAATTGTCAATGGGTGCGGCTTATACGCGAGAATATACAATATATCTTGATAGTGTGTTTGAGTATTGCAGGTCCCCGTCCAAGTTTAGCATCATACTCATTTAGTTTTGAATAACCCAGAACTATAACCATAACCTGCCTCTGTGTCCATGCTGGTACCTACAGCTGCTGCCTCTGTGTGTCCATGCTGGTACCTACAGCTGCTGCCTCTGTGTGTCCATGCTGGTACCTACAGCTGCTGCCTCTGTGTGTCCATGCTGCTACCTACAGCTGCTGCCTCTGTGTGTCATGCTGGTACCTACAGCTGCTGCCTCTGTGTGTCCATGCTGGTACCTACAGCTGCTGCCTCTGTGTGTCCATGCTGCTACCTACAGCTGCTGCCTCTGTGTGTCATGCTGGTACCTACAGCTGCTGCCTCTGTGTGTCCATGCTGGTACCTACAGCTGCTGCCTCTGTGTGTCATGCTGCTACCTACAGCTGCTGCCTCTGTGTGTCCATGCTGGTACCTACAGCTGCTGCCTCTGTGTGTCATGCTGGTACCTACAGCTGCTGCCTCTGTGTCCATGCTGCTACCTACAGCTGCTGCCTCTGTGTGTCATGCTGCTACCTACAGCTGCTGCCTCTATGTGTCATGCTGGTACCTACAGCTGCTGCCTCTGTGTGTCATGCTGCTACCTACAGCTGCTGCCTCTGTGTGTCCATGCTGGTACCTACAGCTGCTGCCTCTGTGTGTCCATGCTGGTACCTACAGCTGCTGCCTCTGTGTGTCATGCTGCTACCTACAGCTGCTGCCTCTGTGTGTCATGCTGCTACCTACAGCTAGTGTAGTCTCTATAAGGATGTTATTGTGAGTGGTGCTGTCGCCACACAGCAGTTACCGTCAGTAGCTAGTTCTGTATTGAGTTAGAGAATGCAAAGTCTACATGTGAATATGCACTTCATGTGGCTTTTCATGTTTGCTGAATAAGCTTTCTGTGTTTGCATTTGTTTCCCACTATATTACACAGCTTTATCCATTGATAGATGGATTCGGTGCATACTAAACTTGCCTGTCTCACATACATGGGACATGTCCGTGCCACTAGTGCGCTAACTGCAGAATGGTGTTGTATGCTATCCTGAGTCAACGCTTGCAGAAATATGAAAGCACTTGCCAAAGACTATACGATGACAAAAACATTCAGTGTGGCCAGTTTGCCAAAGTGATACTATTGTGTCGTGGATATATATCAACCTCCATTTACTCTTTTTTTGTCCCCCAGTTCGAATACATGTATTCATTTTACGTGCCCCCAATCAGTGTGGACGGTTCGTGATGAGTTATCTGTGGGTAAATTACCCATGAATTATGCGGCTCTAGTCTCGGAGACCGAATTGTTTATGTATAATATATACCAAAGACGGTCACTGGTTCCATACTTCACTCCTGTAAATAAAATATATACCAAACTGTCAACTGGTTAGTCTTTGCTTTTTGATGCTAGATACAGGGTTCCCACAAACATTTCAGATCAAAATTCCATGACAAAAATCTCAAATTTCCATGACATTTATAAAATGATTGTGTGGGGTCATGGGGCTTGGCCCCTGAGAAAATGTCTAAAATCTGGGAAGCATATGGTACATTCTGGGAGATTTTGTAATATTAATTCTATTATTTTCATATGACATGCCATGACATTCCAGACAGCTTTCAAATTCCATGACACGTGGGAACCCTGTACATATTATTGAATCAACGTTCCCAGGAACCCTCTTCTTTTACGACATGTTTGCAGGGCGAGCACAAGTAACTATAGACCGAAATAACCGCCGGGCAGGGGGTAATCAATTTTTCCACTCCAAAACTTTGACAATTTCAAAATTGAACTGTTTTCCTATGTTCCCATTCAAAAAGACTGAAGTAGACATATCCCAACTCCCTGAAATAAGTTCCTATCCACAGGGGTGTGGAAACTCGAGGATTTTATCTTCAGCATGACAGTTCCTGAGATTCATCCAGATCCAATGAGGAATTTATTTCCCTTTATGTAGGGGTGAGGGGACTTATAAATATTACCGTAAATTCTCGCGTAGAAGCCGCGGCTTGTACGCGAGTCAGACTCAGCTTTCTTTTGATACCAAACATGCCTATATAGGGTGCGGCTTATACGAGAGTTTTTATTAGTATACAACAGTACCAAAATCGTAATATTCAGAGCCCCTCTGCGGCTTATATAATTTGTCAAAGTTAGGGGTGCGGCTTATACGCGAGTTAGGCTTATACGCGAGAATTTACGGTAGACCTGTCTGACCAGAACCCCAAAATACATGAAATTGCACCATTTGGCTTCTAGATTTTAAATTTTTTTCTTGGGGGGCATACCCCCATACCCCCTAATCATTAAAATGTGAAATTTGCAAGGGCTTGAGAGTAGATGTGCCCAGCCTTGTCACTTCACGCACCATCTTCAGAGGAAATCATTTTTTTCATTTCACCAATCCAATCTGTGGACATTCATCGATCTGCTGCTGGTGTATGGTCAGACCGGCAATTCTTTTTTTGCTTTTGAAAATGTATAGAAGTCTAGGCCATAGACCTGTAACAGGGATAAAAGTCTTCCCTTTCTCCTTATTTCGAGCTTTGTTCATGTCGCAAAGACTTGCGCTTCACTTTAGAGGACCTTTATTCAGGGGCCTCAATTTGAACGTTTCAACTTTTTTCTAGATTGGGGCACTTTCATCCCTGCTTTAAGGACATTTCTGAACCCTTCGTACAGGGTTAACCCTTAATCTTGGCAATGAAAGCAAGGTTAACCATTTAATTAAGACTTCACTATCTAATGCAATCTTTAAAATGTAACGCAAATTTAACCATTTAATGCACAATTGCCCTTTTGGTGCAAAATCAACCTGCTAAATGCAGTCTTTGAGAGTGTTTATTTACTTGTTACGAGGGGGGCGGGGTACCGTAAAACCCCGCCTTTAAGACGACCCCCCAACTTTGGAAAAAAATTCGTCTTGTGCAAAAAAAGTATGACAATTTGGAAAACCCCGCCTTTAAGACGACCCCCCAACTTTTGGGATCCTGCCAACCCCCAGACCTCCTCTAAATCACCCAAATTACAAGTTTTTGATTATTTTTCCCGTGAATTAGGATAGCCTGCAGTACAGTACAAGTTACCTTCAAAAAATAATAATGGAAACGTTTATAAATTGTACCATTTTGTTGAGATGTCCTTTCTTTTTTTTCTGCCCTTTTTTCCAAATCAAAATTGTCAAAACCCCGCCTTTAAGACGACCCCCTTCTTTGGGTAAAAAATCTGTCTTGTAGGAAAAATAAATCCGTCTTAAAAGCGGGGTTTTACGGTAATCTTTTTTTCGATTGTTACGGAATTAAATTAAACCCGAGTCTTTTGTGGTGCTAATCACATGTTCGCTCTTGTATTAGTCTTTCCTCTATATTTAAATAGCATCTGATTGCTTTTCTGAAGTACATGTTGCACACGTCCCTACATAACTATCAGATGTGGAAAAACACAAATATTCCCTAAATCTAAAGACTAAGCTTGTCCTGTTAAAAAATGAAAAAGGTGGAAAACCAGTCATTTGTTCCGGCTCAGAGTTAGCATGCATGATTAAGACTACAAATCGTAAGACTGCATCAATATTATGTAATGTTTATTTGCACTTTATAACAAGTGGTATCTGACTACATTCATACATCAGACTTTGTACACCCTGTGTCTCGTCCTTCGCCCCATGCACCCACAGCAGCAGCAGTGTTCTAGACGTCCGGCGCCTGCCGCTCTCACACCTTTATACAACTACACGCAAACTCACTAAGCCACACAACAGGTTTTTGAAACCCTACAAATTATTGTATTCAAATTCCCTTGATTTTGATTGAATCATGTTATTTTGTTATTGATAACAGATGATATTAACTTATGTGTATAGGTGAAAAAAAGTTTTAAACTATAGGTATTCATGTTATTGATAAAAACCACTTGAACGTCTCCACTGCATAAATCATTGTTCAATACGTTAGTTAACATCAGATTCCCGGTCTAGTATTTAGATTTTGAAACATGTAAATTAATAATTTATCACAAAAACTAGGATCAAACATATGTTGTTGGGCAGCATTACATAAAACACCTTTGTTTGGTCGTGTACGGTCCAATCTTACTATAAATACCTGCAGCGGCCCTCCCAGGGAGGCGCCAAACTGACAAAATTGCACTGACCTATTTTCACAAAACAGCCTAACCCACTGGTAACCATGGTAATGCATGACAACATAAATACATTCACAACATGAAGGCAGTTAGACTGAGGCAGCCCCGACATTACCTCACCTATATACATTCGTTACAGCAATCGTGATTTAAATGTGTATTATATACAAATATATGAATTTATAAAAACGTTATTGAAATTTGTCCATCTGCATACTCTTAACCAGATCAAAAACTATCTATGATAATATTACAAAGGTCCCAAAAGAACTAACTGGGAACTTTTAAAAGGAAATCTTAGAGAATTTACATCATTATACGTAATTATATCAGCACAAACAAAATTGGACGTAATTAGAAATGACTGGGGTCTATAGAAGCTCTTTTTAAAAAAGACTCCTAGTATTTAAGGCATTGATACAGCTTCTTGACACCAGGTGGCACCCGCCTGGCTGGATTATTCTCCCATATTCATGTTTATATTATTCCGCACACCTTTCGCTCGATACAGTCTAATGCACTCAGCTTGAGGGCGAGTCAGGTTTATGTCGTTTAGCTGAGGGCTCAATTTGGGGTTCCAAGATGGGCGGGCCGACTGAGTCCTTGGAATCCTCTCCGTAAGCGTCAGTCGGTGGCTTCATAACTGAATCACCAAACAATGTCAGCATCTTTATTTTAATCTCTAACACTGACATAGCAGGAGAACCAGCTTATTTCTAATGAATAAGGATCATCTCAATTCTTATATGGGTATTTTGTTGATCACATTTACCAGTATTGTGGAAATACAAAGTCTCCCGCAAAAAATATGTTCTGTCAACTTGCACTATCGGTATCACTATTATCTCAAGCCTCTACTCGATCCATTAAATTCTACATTGGCAGATTCTCTATATTTTATGTATGTCAAACAAAATTTCTTTGACATTATTCAGAGATTTGGGGTCTGACTTACTTAATTGGTCACTGGGAAATGACATGTTTGAGTCTTCGTTGCCGCTGGATAAGTCTCTACTCATTGAGTTCTCATCAACTCCGTTTATACCCATAGAACCTGCAAGTAAGAATAATGCTTAAATTTTACAACTTAATCCACAAAGTACATTATCTGTAGGGTCTATGGAACAATACAGGTGGTATATATATAGTTGATCCACTGTTTGTTCATAGCGTGAATCTATTAGATTGATAAATATCACTACCAGACACTAGTTTCAACTTCATAATGTTGTTTATAGTCTGAGTTGTAACAATAAAGCTAACCTAAGTTAGAGTCCGAGTTGTTGCTCATCCTTGATGCCTCATCGTCGTTGAGTGAAGATAACAATGTCTTGCGAGCGCTTGAGCGCTGTTTTTCCGATGACGACGAAGATTTGTGGGAGTTATTATTTCCATTAGCTGGGTCAGAACCGTTAGTTTGTGCTGTAACCAAACATATCCTATATACTATTATGACTGCCATTGTAATAATACATTATTCAGTTGTATTCTACATCATTTTTTTAATGGTACAGAATTTCGTTGTGCTTCCTTTGAAAATCTTGTCATTGTTAATACTAAGAGAACTTTACCAGTAATATCAAACAACCAGTGAGATTTAATAAACCCTGACGTACAGTATACTGGAGGAGAGAGTACTGATTAGTACAAGTTACTAGTATAGGAGTGCACCTACTTACCACTTATATTAGACATGTTGCTGTCTTGGTTGTCATCATATATCTTTTCAACATTTGGTTTAGATCCACTTTTGCTCTTTTTCTGATTCTGAAAACAACAATTAAACTTACTACCGTATATTGGAATAAAAGCTATTGCTGAACGACCCAATAGCCACCAACTAGAACAAGCGCCCTTTCACTTTTGGGCCCTTCTTAAGACTTGAACAAGCAAATCTTTCATAAAGTTTGAGGCAATTAAACTTAAATATATTAACATTTACAGCAAAATAATGCCTAGAATTTCATTTGATTTCCCTTTAGCGTATAAGCGAGAATTATGAGAGTTCCCCAGGCGGTTTAGTACTATTTCAAAATCACTATGACGAGGCAATCAATTATATTAATTATACACCAGTCTTGGCTGATGACTTCTCCCTCATATAGTTTTTACCTGAGTAATATCTACTACTACTATATTATAGGCTTACTTCAAAATATTCAAAACTCAGTAGGGGCACCTTCCATAGATTTATTATAATGAGATATTCAATAGCTCTACTTACTTGATTTGGGACTGCAATGAATAGAGATGTAAAAAACATTAATACCAGTATGTAAATGAAGGTACAGATACACATTTGATGACAACAACTCAACTAGCAATGTACAATTGTAATGGCATTATCTGCCTCTTCAAAACAGGCTCATAAGGCAAATATACCAGTCTGATTGATTGATGAGTAGTTCAACGCCCGTTGAGGTCCTTCTGGGCAAATTAAACCAGTAGTTGTATCAATGATATGGTAGAGTACAAGGGAAAAGGGGTTTCCTAGATCCACCAGGGATCAAACTCGGAACTCTCACATAAGTGACTACAATGTACCATGCTATTGTTACACCGCTGCACGGATCCCTTTCCATCCACCAAAATGCTCCCTACGTTACTGGATCGTAAGGGGAGCAATAATTACCCTAATGAGCCTCCTCCGCAGGGCTACCACCAGGGCACTGATCCCTACAGTATACAAGGGGACAAGTTCAATGATTTTACGGCAAACGCCGTAGTGGCTTTGGGTTTTTATAGGACTGTTAGAGGATAGGGCAGAGCAAGGAGGATGGGGGAGAGGGAGGAGGATGGGGCAGAGGGATTGATTTGTTTAACGTCCAGACGTACTTCAAATACCTCACGGGACATATCTCAAGTTGGCAAGGAGTCATCCACAAATAGTGGTAGTAGTAGGACAGATATTTATATGCTGCTTGCCAAATACAGTAGTGACCGCATCTATGGATGATCGAATCTATGAAATTAATGACCGCATCTATGAGGTGAGGGAGAAAACCGCTACCGTGGCATGTCCCCTGCTCTTTTCAAAGGATTTTTAAATTTTTTTTTATTTAAGGATACTGGCTACAAACTAAGTGCCCCCCTGTGGATGCTTTGAGAGCCTCCAGAAACTGTTTAGGGGCACCCGAGCTCCACCTGGTGGATGTGCATACAAACACCAATTTGGAAAATATTTTAGTAGTTTTCTCCAAGAGGGCCTTGAACTTAGGATCTCAGGATTGACAGGCACACCTGCTACTGACTGAGCTAACCAGACAGGTGTCTGTGAGAAATGCTAATGTTATGGTCAGTGGTACTTAGCATGTCTAGTTTGAAAAACTTTTTCAGTTTTCCCCAAGAGAGGCTTGAACTCACAACCTATGAATCAACAGGCAGGCATGCTTCTGACTGAGCTAACGGGGCAAGTGTCTGTGAGCTCTGTTCAGATATATGTAGGATCTGATGACTACAAGTGGAATATCATCTAATGATGTAGTTTGTCAGGTGGTTCTTGTCTATTTGCTGAACATTGTAGGGCTCGACAAATCCCTGTGCCCTGTGCCCGGTGACACACAAAAAAGTCACAGGGCACAAACTTTTTTTCAAGCTGTGCCCTGTGGGCACAGCTGACAAAATGAAGATGTTTGCTGATTTTTCCTCCCATACTTTACCATCTTTAGTCATGCCCTTTAAGCAACCTTTATCTTAAAGTTATTCCCAAATCTTTCACACAAACTCATTTCTTATTTGCTTTTAACACATGCACAGCTCAGGGTGTCCAAATTTCTGAAACTTTGATTTTTCCGCTTCCTATTGGCGCATGTGAAAACAGGATGAAAGTCAGCTGGGCACAGTGTATACCTGCTGGGCAGAACTTTATCTTTTATTTGCCTGGTCCTACCTACCTGGGCTAGTACCATAGTAGGCAGGGCCAGACAAACCACGGCCTTTGATATCTCAGACATGGTTCACTGAGGAGAGATCACAAGGTAGACCACCAGCATGAAGGCCCGGGCCCACGCATATGGGCAGCGGCTGCCAATACAGCTTGGTTAGTGACAATCACAGTAGTCCACAAAGTAACCCCACAGGTTTTGTCGCCTTTTACGATTCCGGTATGCCCATTGGTATTATGCAAGGCACTTGATGAAGTTATTCTACTCCTTCATGCCCCCATCAGGAAGGACCCCACTAACACAGGGGGAGGGGGCAGAGAGAGGAGGAGGACAGGGCAGAGGGAGGAGGAGGAGGGGAGAGGGGGAGGAGGAGGGGAGAGGCAGGGGGAGAGGGGAGAGAGGGAGGAAGAGGAGGGGGTAGAGGCAGGACTTCTTTGAAGACCACATCCAGAGGTTTTGAATAATATGAGAAAACCAGAATATGCCACTGGAAACATAATGTTTTAAATAATCCTTTGATAGGCATTGCATTAATATGTGTATACAGTGGTATTTCTAGCAAAAGTTATGAATCTCTCCAAATATGGAATTGATCAATCAGTGCTTTCCCTATTATACACAAGGGGACACTCCGGTGTATGGTCATCTGTGAGTCTATGTGTGATGTGTATGCGGTAGACTTGATGGTCATAAGGAGTTACCAGTCAGTGCTATTTATGGGCAATTGGGGATCAAACAAACACAGTGCCCTGTGCTGGGTGCAGTCAGTAGGGTCAGTCCAGGTAAAACCTATGGGGGGGGCACTCTGTCATATTTGTTGCCATGTGGGAACATGATCCCAAGGGAAGAGCTCCATTCTGGGGGCCATTTATGGGCAAGGGCTCATGGGGAATCTCCTGTCTAGTTTGTTGAGCAACCTCTTGTATTAGGGGTACCACATTTGAGGTGATGTTTGTACATACATGCAATAGCTATAGGAAATATGGAGAGTCCCCCCCCCCCCCCCCCATTGGGTTGGTTGTCACCCAATGTGATGTCACATTGGGTATTTGGTACTGTAGTTCATGTGGTTCTCACTGGGGACAGCACAATCACTGGTATTTCATGCAGGAGCGTCACTGACAGTGGTCTTAGTTTAATCAAATAATAAAGAAAGAAATCTACCGCCAAGGAGTTGATTTTTATATAAAAACAATCAGTAAATATATCAAAGTATCCGTTTATAATAGCGAAACAACCACTTGAAAACCTCCGGATGTGGTCTTCAAGGATGGCAAAATATTATTTTGATGACCAGGGTTGTTACATGTGTGTGTGGAGGGGGGGGGGCTAATTATGTCTGAGTTCACACTTTGTCTTTGGGTGGGCTTGAGTGATTTAAAGAGCCACCCTGGACCACTGAACTTCTAGCATAGGTGTGTAGCTGCATCAACCAATGAGATAATTCCCTGGCCTTTGCTGCGGAATTCTTAGGGTGCATTATGTAACAGCTGGTACCCATGTGTCCGCTGTTATCAGTGCTTGTCTCGCCAGTACCAGATCAAGCAATGGATTCGCTCACAGGACGACCAGCCTGACCCCTATAGGTCCTGCATGTGCATAATATGGGGATTGGCAGCTTGGCATGACATAGCAGTCAACAGTTATTAGGCTTGTACCAATCCTTGCCATTGACAGCCAAATTCAAGAACTCAAAATATGGCTCTGGACTAGGTGTCTAGGCCTTACCACAATGTATACTTGCTGTACATGTAGTAACTGAAAACCAGATCTAGGGTAAATTAGTTTTGCACACACCTGTACAGACACTTGGGGAAACCAGGCCTGGGCAAGGTTGAAGGACCAACTAGGGCTTTATTAACAATGAACAAGGGGACTTATGCCAGTCTCCTCTTGTCGTTTTCACGAAACCTTCCTCTGTGGTGTAAACGGCTTTGGGGACAAGGTCCCAAAGCCAATTAGCAGTCTAATGCTCAAGAGTATATGATAATACTAGACTCTACACTCACTGTCAGGTTAGAGGGGATCAACTAACAGTAAATCCCTGCGCCATTCTGTTACCTCACCAATAGGGAGTTCCGATTGGTGACTGGCAAATCAACAATTAATATAGGTCTATAAGAGCCCTACTCACCTGGCACCCACTTGTGGATCTTCATACTGGTATCTCCTATTGTCACCCATTTCTTCTCCCTAGTTACACAAAATGAAAGAAATTCTTGGTGTATTCGTTATAAGCCAATCACATCACAAAACCAATTAATGATTTTAAGAAAAGGCCATATCCCTTGTCAATATCTTTTTATTTCTCCTATTATTTGTCACTAAGTCCCATTTTGCCTGTCGATTTTAAGAAAAGGCAACGTTGCTCTGTCGATTCTAGGAGTCCTCCCCCATTAGCTACCCCTGCCGAAACCATAAAGTATAACCATGTGTTGGTTCTTGCCGAAACATTGTAATTATTATATGGTAATTCAACATGGTAAAATAAAAGCCATTTAAGGTTGATCGCTACTCTTAACTTTGTATCCATGAAATGTCCTGTTTTTCACACCAAAGGTAGCTTTCATCATTTAGAAATGGAAAATGAAAAAAAATGGGGGGGTCCCAAGCTACTTCTTTTATTACAGATTTTGGAAAAAAAAAAGTATTCTCTATTTTTGCCAAAAAAAACAAAAAAAGGGAGATTTTCATGATTTTTTTTCTTAGTGAACCAATGCCCACATTAATTTTGTATTGCACATGAATAATCCTAGGTTATGTCCTTTAATGGGAAAAATAGAATGAGGGTTCCAAAAATGTACCTTTGTATGAAAAAACGTGATGGTTTTATGACGATTATTCAAATTTAATGCATAATTCTTCAGCAATATCTAAATATCACTGAAAAAAATCCATGAACTTTTTTTTAAATTTTTTCAAAAAATTGTTCAGATCAATAGCTAAAATTTTAAAGGACTTTTGATAGGTGGTCCCGGGCATATTTTTATGGTTTTGGGCCTTTGAAGTTTAAAAAAAGTGCAAAAATGGTCTAAATCTCATGTTTAGAGCCTTAAATAATGGGTAAACAGGCAAAAAGCGGGGTGAAAAATGGCTGTATTTCCTACCCTTGGTTATTTCAAAGAACCTGATGAGATCTTTATATATCTAGATAATGATATATTGATTAAATATACAGCAGTCCAACATTATAGCACTCCAATGCACTATATGGATATATATCTAAAACTGGACATCGACATCCATGTAACAGAATCCTTCCAACAGAAATCTATATTTAGTAGAAGTAGAAATCCATGAATATCTATATGAAGGAGAACACCATGTTCATGCCTATGAATATGTCTGTGTGTGTGTTCATTTAAAAATTCAAGATTGCAACCATTCATTGAATGCCACCATGCTTTCAATGTAATCTCGAATTGCAGTTGCAGTAATTTGATACTAATAAAAAAAAATCTATTCCATTTTTCATTCATGAACAGTTGGCATCCCATAGATTCAAGATGGCTATCACTCATTGAATGTCCCGATGCTTGAAATGCAATCTTGACTTGTAGTTGCATTAATTTGATACTATCAAAAAAACAAATCCTATTTGATTTTTCCTTCATTCAACCCATTCAAGATGGCTACCATTTACTAAATGCCACAATGCTTTCAGTGCAATGAAGAATTATAGTTGCATTAATTTGTATAATTCATATAAGAAAATTTCTATTTGATACCTTTTTCAAACACAGTTGGCACCCCATAGGTTTAGGATGGCCACCATTCATTGAATGCCACAATGCTTTAAATGCAATCTTGAAATGTAGTTGCATAAATTTTATACTGTTAAAAAAATCCAATTTAGTTGTTCTTTTCATGAAGAGTTGGCACCCCATAGGTTCAAGATGGCCACCAGTCATTGAATGCCATAATGCTTAAATGCAATCTTGAATTGCAGTTGCATTAATTTGATTCTTAAAAAAAATACTTTCTTTTCTTTCTTTCATGAACAGTTGGCACCCCATACATTCAAGGTGGCTACCAATCATTGCATGCCACAATGCTTTAAGTGCAATCACAAATTGTAGTTGCATTAATCTGATACTAATAAAAAACTAATTCTATTCTTTTTTTTTAAATTCATGAACAGTTGGCACCCCATATATTTAAGATGACTACCATTGATTTAAGATGCTTAAAATGCAATCTTGAATTGTAGTTGCATCAATTTAATGCTAATAAAAAACAAATTTTTTTTTTTTTTTTTTAAAGTGTTTTATTGGGTATAAGTTATAACATGTGTTATACATTGGATTCGGCGCATTGCCGTTCTGCCTCCAAGACCCCTTTATCTTTTGTAGGGACCTGGGTACAGAAACAACTCACAGTCATGCCGGTCATAATACTTGTAAACCGTCACAGAGAAAGAAATCAAACATATATCACATACATCACATACTACCGGTGAATAAATTGATGAGATGAGGCGAGGGGATGATGTGTTCAAGTACATGTCCAAATATAAAATGAGTAGGTCTAATAAAGATGCTATTCACATGAAGCAATTTTCATAGTTCTCCTTTATCTTAATTTTAAAGGTCCTAAGGTCTTCAATCAGTGTGTATTCAGCCTTCAGGCTATTCCACACATTGATTGCCCTCCATAGACAACTTCTGATGACTATTGGTTTTAATGATCTTGGAACACATAATCTCCTGCCAACGTGTCTCCTTGTTGGTAACACTCTTCTATCTACATATCTATCTAATCTAGAAACAGCATATGCATAGAAAATTAAATGGGTATTTCTTCTAATTATGAGTTCCTGACATCCACTTTTGGCATGCAACTGTGCTGTAGTATATAATGGATGTTCCTCCAGTGGAACTTTATAAACAATCCTCAGACACTTGTTCTGTAACAATTGTAAGGCACGGTTTTCCCCTTGGTTTAGTCTATCCCATACATAATCTACATAGTCAAATGATGGTAGCACCATGGTCTTATAAATAGTTAGGGCAACATCCTCTTCCACAAAGGGTCTGACTCGAGCTAGTTGTATTACTTTATCTCTTATGTTACGAGAAACCTCCTTTCTATGTTCAATAAATTTCATTTCTGGATCTATGGTTAAGCCAAGGTATTTGAAGCTGTACACTCTATCTAAAACTACTCCATTGATGCGAAAGACAGGATGTATATGGTCGACATTATTAAAGATCATCCATTTTGTCTTGTTTTCATTTATAGTCAGACTATTAGTTACACACCAAGATGATAACTTGGTTAGGGCAGCATGCATACACCTTTCTTCCCTCACAGAAATTACAGCATCATCTGCATACAATGTTATATCATAATTATGTAAGTCAGGAAGTGAGTTTATGTATATCGAGAAGAGCACAGGGCCTAAGACCGATCCTTGTGGTACCCCATATATGATGTCTCTATTACTTGAAATTGTGTCATTAGCAATCACACATTGTGTCCTTCCACTTAGATAGCTTTGAAACCACATACATGAATTCTCAGTAAGTCCTAATTCCTGTAGTTTTTGAATCAGGATGGGATGTGAGATTGTGTCAAATGCTTTTTTGTAGTCCAAGTAAAGAGATATTGTCGGTTTATCTAAAATGATATTATCAACAATATTACATAAGTGAGCACTTATGGCTGACTGTGTTGAGTGTTTTTTTCTATATCCATGTTGGCTTGGTGTTAATAAATTGTGACCTTCCATGTGCTCTTGCAGTCTATTACATACAATTTTTTCCAGTAGTTTTCCTGGTATGGGTAATAAACTGATTGGTCGTAAGTCATTGACATCAAGAGAGTTTTGTTTTTTTGGCAAAGGTACAACTGTTGCACATTTCCAGCTATCAGGAAACACAGATTGACTGAGACACTTATTATACATACAATGTATCACATCTGGTATCGCTAGGAACGCATCTTTGATTACAAGTGATTTTATATGTTCAATGGATGAGGGCTTATTTACTTTTATCTCTCTGACTAGTTTAATAAGAGCACCATAGCCTATAGGTTGAACAATATCACATTTTTCAAAAGGAGCATTAATATGTGGTGTGCTTACATATGGAGTAGATGGTGGCAGATCGCGAGCAAGCTTTTGGCCAATATTTGAGAAAAATTCATTAATATGATCTGCACAATCTTTTGGCGGGATAAGTTGACCATTGGAGTTATTCCTTAGTTTTAGAAGGGTACTCTGTGTTTTTACCGGTAGTAATTTTCTTATACCTGCCCAAAATTGAATAGGATCCTCTATCTTTTTCTCTAGCAGGGAATTAATTTTTTCTTTCCTACTGTTGAAAATCATCATTTCCACATTATTTCTACAGAAGTTGGCTATCCTCCAATCATCAACTGAATTGTTTCTTCTGGCCACTCTAAACATTTCATCTCTGTTTCTCATTTCCAGAATAATGCGTTCACTCATCCACTCTGGTGTATATACTGGTAGTGTTAATTTTCTCACCGGACATATAGAGTCAATGCAGTTTCTTATACACTTTAGTACAGCTTTCCACATTTCATCTGGGTCAACAACATTGGCAACACTGTCCCAATCTTGATTTTGCAGTCTGTTTTTAAAGGTGAAAAAGTCATAATTTCTGTATGAACGAGCCATTACAGTTTTCTTTTGAATTTTAGCTCTAATGCATTTCAGATTCATAAAAATAGGTGAGTGATCTGAGATGTAGTAATCAAGCACCCCTGATCTTTGCACATTGTGTACGTTTGTATAAATGTGATCAAGTAATGTACCAGATATGGAGCGGGTTGGTTCTGTTATTAATTGAAATAGCTCATTGTTGGTGCAGAACTCATCAGCCTTCGATTCTTGAATGTCCTTGTCACACAGTAAGTTAACATTGAAGTCACCCATAATCACAATCTTTCTATTCTTTGAGACAGTTGATTTTAAGTCTGTTAGTTTCTTATATATAGCATTCTTATCCACATCTTTATCAGGAGGCCTATAACACACATATATCTTATATTTGATATTTCCTACCTCTACATCAACACATAGTATCTCATATTCTCTGTTTATACTAGATGAGGCTTGATCTACCTGTGCTAAGTATGTATCTCTTAAGTACAGCATTAGTCCACCTGCATTCTTATTAATAGTTGGACGCCTGTCCAGTCTTATGAATTGGTACCCTGGTATATACATGTCTATGTTTGGATGTGTTTTGTTCAACCATGATTCACAGACACCACATATATCCGAATTAAGTATCAAGTCAACAGCACTTTTCTTCTTATGAATACTTCTGGCATTCATACACATAAAAAGAAGACCTTTTTCATTTGTGATTTCATGTAAAAAAGTCATGTTGTAAGATACAGAATTTAGTTGCACATGTCGAATGGGGGTGTGATGAGTGATACCTAGTATGAGGGTGATAACATTTTAATACCTGCTGCATTTTTGGTGTCTAGGAGGTCAGGAGCACCCCGGTTTAACCAACATGTGATAGGTTTTATCGAGGATAATTAATCATAAAGTATAACTGATGTTTTGATTATGTGAGTAAAAATATAAAGACTAGTTGTAGGCAGCACCATATTTCTGTAAGAGATGTGTACAGCTTAACCTCTGTACTGCATTTTCTTACCACTTTGTATCAAATATATAGGAGACCATTCACATATTGCCTCCTCATTGGGCTATTCAATTTCATTATCTTTTTTTAAGTTACACACATTTATGAGCATTTGCATGACTAGGGTCATTAGCCCTCTTAGTCATATTCCAGTGGCTCTAGGAGGACATTTAGTGTTGGCCCATTTTGTATTCCACTCATTAGATACATATGTATCCAATTATTTTGCGTTTGTTATACCATCATACACAGAGCTCCGCACGGTTCAAGAAGATAGTATGTGTCATATATAGAGTCAGTTTTTCTCTTTCTGTCCAGAATTAAACACACTCATGAGACGCTGATGTAGAGCTTTGGAGTCTGCCTTGGTTTTTGGTGGTCTGCCACGCCCTCTTCTTGGAGCCTCTGCTTTGCTTTCTTTTTTGTCCTGGGATTTTTCGCTCATGGGTGTAGCAGTTTTTCTTTCATGAATAGTTGGCACCCCATAAGATGGCTACTATTCATATTAATGCAAATACAATGCTTTAAGTGCTATTACGAATTGTAGTTGCATTAATCTGATACTAAAAAAAATAAAATATTCTATTTGATTTTTCTTTCATGAACAGTTGGCACCCCATAAATTAAAAATGCACCCAGCACCCAGGTCACCAGCTATATACGGACACATGAACCTCCCCTGCCTGTTCTCCTTCAATGCAGAGTGAAGTGGGTGGGAGGGGGTGACCATCAACAGTGCATAAACACTTTGATTGGATGACAATGCAGTTTTCATATTACAACCCTAAATTTGTGCAACGAAAATCATCAAGAAACACTAAGTATTTTTTCCAAAGAATAGCTTTTCTAGAATGGCTCGATACTCAGAAATCCTACTGCGAATAAAAAAAAGTCAAATTCTTATTCTAAACACCTGAAAAGTGAGAAATGCTGGCGTTCACGGTTTATGTAGGAAATGTACTAAAAACACCAAAAATATGCAACAAAACCCTAATTTTCTCAAAAACTGTTCAGTAGGATTTTTTCTAACTGAGGTTCCAGTGTTTTCTACCCTCATATTACACATTGGCATAGAGAATATATTGGCACCTAGTCAGGATTTTGCCCTAGAAGCAATCTGTGAGGCAAAAAACAGCCAAAATGAGCCACTGGTCTGAAGTATAAAACTGGGCATCGATCACTATAGAGCTACAAAGAGAGAGAATCGATGTCCAGTAATAAGTCTAATGTTCTAAGGGAGTGCTCATTTTTTAACAACAGGGGGGGGGGGCGTTGAGATTTCGCGCGGAGCGCGCGAAATTTTTTCACCCCCTCCCCTAGAGGGGTCGAATTTTTTTACCCCCCCCCCGGCAGGCCGAAAATCGTGCGCGTTCGCGCCTCTTTGTAGCATAGTAACGCGCAGGCCTTTTCCCTCAAAACAGGTTGAATTTTTTTTACCCCCCCCCCAAGAGGGGTCTAAATTTTTTAACCCCCCCCCGGTCAAGGGGTCCAAATTTTTTACCCCCCCCCCAAATCCACCACCCCCGCCCTGTTGTTAAAAAATGAGCACTCCCCAACTTATATAAAAAATAGCAAATATTATTGGCTATAAATACATCAAATATTCAAAGTCCAATAAAACGCTCAATTTTGCTCGAAATTGTCCCATTTTTTTATATAGCTTAGTCAGCATATATATGTTTCTAGTTTATTAATATTAGCTCAATCTGATACATATAAGCTATATGCGCAGAGACCTGCGCAGTGGTCCGTATTCAATGAGTAGCGATCAACCTTAAGACAAAAGTTTTGTCGTTCTAGTTGTGCCTATTATGAAAATATAACATTAGAAAATAATTAGGGCCTACACTCATAAGTTATGAGTGTAGGCCCCTAATTATTTTTTAATGACATAAAGTTATAGTCACACCATGCCATCATGGCATGGGAATGGTATGGGTGTGAAATACGGGTTGGCCTCTCAGGGTTATGGGGGTCACGGGTGGATGGCTAAATTTGACATGGCGACATGGCCATTTCTTAAAATCGACATGTGACATGAGGTCTAGTGACATGCGACATGAGGTTTGAAATGATAGTGACAGGGGACATGAGCAATTCTTAAAATCGACATGGGACATGGGGATTATTAAGCGACATTCAGTGTTGCCGAAAACCTGTGGCCTGTGTAGCTCCCGGGGTGTAGCTAGATCGTACACAGGTATGGCCCTAGACCCCTAAATTCGACACGGCGACATGGGCATTTCTTAAATTCGACATGCGACATGAGGCTTAAAAAGATAGTGACATGGGACATGGACATAACTCGACATGGGACATGGGGCATTTTTAAGCGACATAGACATGCGACATGGCCTTTTCTTAAAACCGACATGCGACAGGGCCCCACAGGTCATTTGTCTTCTACACAATCTACACAGGCCACATGAAATAACTGTGTATACATTGATGCCAAAAGGCTATTCAAAAGAAAATATTATTGATAGATAGACAAAATGTATTAAAAAAAGGTGTAAATTTATTGATAGTCTTTACATGCTTCTAATAGGACTATCTGAAAAATTCTTTCACTTTTGGAAAGGTGAGATCATGGCCGGCCATTGATTTGTAGCCGATGTACAAAAGCCTCACATCGGCCATTAAGATTCTACATTGGCAAAAGCCGATGTCATTTCGGCAACACTGCGACATGGACATGTGACATGGCCATTTCTTAAAATCGACATGCGACATGCCCCCCCCCCCCCCCCATCTACACCCCCGGGGTTGGCCTGAATCTAGACCAATTGTCAATTTTATGTAGCAAAATGCTTTGCTCCTACACTTTAGGTTATACTTTAGTAAGAAAATTTACATTTCTTACTAAAGTGAATTATGATAGAGTACAGGCTGGTATTTTCGGCCAGGGGGTATTTTCGGCCACTTTGGCTTTATTTTTGTCCTATCCAATTATAGTTTTGAAATAAACATCATGCAATTATTTCAGTAGACAGCTGAAAGCATTGTTTTTGTTTCCTGTATGTGAAATGGACCCCAGGTCATCCTAAACAAGTATAAATTTCCTCATTTAAAGAGAGACCACTAAATTTGTTGGCCATAACCTTGTAGCCTTAACATGTCAGTTAATACATCATTATAGAATCACCAGTTGCCTAGGGGTAATCATATTGTGAAATTTCATTAAAATTCAGGTTGTGCTAAGTATATCATAGCTCTATTTTATATTTTTGGTGAAATTTTCTAATTTTATATTATCCGTCCCTAGTTTAGAGGGGGTGGCCAGAAATAGGTGCCATAATTCAGCTGTGGGGGGTATTTTCGGCCACCAGCCAGTATTTTTGCTGTAAAAAAGCACCCATAACACTGGTAACAGCTTTTCTCAGCTGGCAAACACATTGAATATGCATATTTAACCTCATAATTATTTATGGAGCAGTTTGCATTGAAAATATATACTTTCCTGTTTGGTAGGCCCCCGGGGTAGGCCCCCCACCCCTATAATTATTAGTTTTGAATAGATTTTCAGACCTAGATCTCCATTTTTGGGTGAGCTAAGACACATAGACCTACCACCATCATCCATGGCACATTTAAGGCAGACCCTGAAAGTCTGGGTTGGAGCCTTTTCACACATTTTTTGTGAGAGAGATCAGAATAAAAATCTGATTGTGGGAGTCAAATTTAATAAATGTACCCATTTTGCCTCTACCTCCACTTATAATTGGCACATATATGCAAGGTGGCCGAAAATACCACCCCCTGGCCGAAAATACCCCCCCAAAACTGAAAATTTAACAATTGGCCCTACTTGTATCAGTAAAATAGCTATTGTTGAGCTACCTGTCCAAATATGTTGAAAATACCCTCCCTTACTTCATCTATCAATAAAATTGCTTTAGATAAATATTTCCATGTGTGGAAGCAAATTAAAGCTTAAGTGGCCGAAAATACCCCCCAGTACTCTAATTGAATTATCATAATTTCCTACATCAAAATAAATAAATACCGTGGTCTTTTCCTAGCCTAAAAGTAGGGATGGGCATCCAAATATTAGATTTTGGGCAAGCTAATCGGAAATCATACCACATGAAAGCTAGAATCTTTGCCAACATAATGTACTTAAAATGAATAAAATGCAGTAAGTAGAAGCAAAGGTATGAATTTTTGAAATAGAAAAGTTCGGAGTATTTTCTGCCACCACTTTCTGGCCCTTAATGGCCTTATCAGCAGAGTGTGACTAAATTAGGTCGATCCACAGCCCACTGACCACACATACTGAATGGGGCATTTTTTACCTTAGCACTGATTATTTTTGAACAAATAATAATACAGAGAAGCCAGTCATATCAGCTTAAAGCAAACAGTTTGGGTCTTCTCTTCATGTATTTCTCATATAAATCCGATCTCTAGAAGTATTTTAAAACATAAGGGAAAGTCAAAAATGTTTGCCGTGGAGTAAAGTCAGCTCAATGATTTTTTTCCAATTTTTCACTCAACCTTCTCTCAGTCTTTTGCTTTGCGTTTTTCTGCTACACAAGATAGCAACAAACTGATTTCATATTCTGAAAGAGGACAAAATTGCACACATTTTGGTGGGGGTTTGAAAAAGTAAACAAAAGATGGGATTTTTTTTAAAAGGCCCCAAAAAATATAAATTCCTGAATTTTAAAGAATTTTAATTTTTTTTTATCCTTTTTCTCCCTCATAATATAATTTAATAATTTTATATTCTATTTGCAACAGGAAACATGCAATTTGGCAAAGATTTGGTGAAATGACACCTCTTTCAAAAAATGCAGTCAAGATATGAACCGTTATATTCACAGCATAATTGCCTACATTCATGTAATGTTCTTGTCAAAAGTATTTGTCCTACATTAAAATGGAGGTGATATTCAGATTCAGTGAACATTTTTACATAAGATTGTGAAATCCTATTATGTTCCATGGAGCAAAACTGTCAAAACCATCATGTTGAACATTGCCCAATTACTATAGTGACAGATAGATAGGTGCTGCGCGCAGGGAGGCCGTGCCCATCCCTACTAAAAGCAAAAATTTTCCCAAATATTTAATATAGCTCAGTCTGAGTCTGTCCTCTCTGCCATTGCCAAGGTCTGCCTGGTTCTAACCCAGAGCCGGCCGCCATACTTGTTTCCGATAGACTGGTTGCTGATGTACCGGGGTGGCCGTCATTTAGCTACAGTAGGAGGCACGCTGTAGGAGGCCCTCCTGTGGATCCTCTACCCCCACCATGTGGCCCACCTCCGGCCGCACGTGAAATCTCCGGAGACTGTAAACAAGGCGCCGACTGCTGCTGGCAATGACCACAACCCCGTCCTTGTTACCTTCCCACGGCCGGCTCCCTCACTCCGCATAACTAACAAAGAGCCTGGAGACATGCCCGCCGACACCCGCTCCAAACTCACCCCACACACACAACAACAACTCACCATTTCCTCACTTTGTCCACTGCCGTTATCACGCGTTTGATATCCTCTTTGGCCCGGCTGCGGGTCTCCGCGCGAACCGATCTGGACATCATTTTTACCGCTGTGCTGATTTGTGCGAATACACTCTTGCTCCACTAAAATGGCCGACCTATCACGCACCGGGCTGCGTCTGCCGTAAACTCTCGGCGTCCCGTCCGCGTCCGCCTTTGCCGCGCTACGTCACTGCTCCCTGGGGCGTCCTAGTTGAGGAGCCAAGTGCAGAGGTTTACGGCACCTCATTCCGAAATGGTGTATATTGGGCGCGCTATGAAGTCGCGAATGGTTGCTTAGGGTGCTTTGTGCTATGAAAAATGCCTTTAATTCCCAGTAGAAAAACAGCGGAATGTTGAAGAACACTAGGACTATTGTAAAAAAAAAAAAAAAAGGCTTACGGAAAGAAAAAGAGAGAGAGAGAGGTAACAGTAGACTATTGAATAGGCTAGCAATTTAGGATGGATTATCCTGGGTGAACTCTTTAAAGGGACTCGCTACTTGTCGCAGAATTACTGATGTTCTATTGACTTTTGCATATAACTCAGGATTATGTTAGTTTGATTTATTATCTAATAGAATATCAAAAGAAATTGCCATGTCACGGTACTAACTTTCATGATACAGCCATGCCACCGCGATGCTCGAGTAGACTCCACGCGTCGCCGCATCGGGGAAGAAAATTCTTTGAAAAACCTGAGGCCCAACTAGATTAACTGCCTACACAGTGTGATTTTACGTACATGAATACCCCAGGCCTCAGCAGGTTTATTTTCTACCCCGAGACTACTCTGCTTTCGCCACCTCGAGCAAAACTCCTAAATCTCACGCTCTGCGCTTGACATTTCGTCGCCCGACTCAGTTGAGTCACCTTGAAAATGTCACAGAATCGCCCACAACGACACAAGAGGAAGACAGTATGCTGCGATACACCAGAATGTGCACGACAAACGGCAGATGCATCTACTACAGGTCAAAAAGTCAGAAAGCATCTTGGTGAGATGTCACAGAACATCTCCGTGGTAACTAAGGGAATCAACCCGGGAGATCGCCATGTTGCCATGCCGCAAACTGCTTCGGTGGCTCCCGAAATGGCGCCGAGCCTTCCCGAGGAAGGCCCGAGAGCAGCTTCGGGAGGGTACGGCGTCCTGGAAACAAGCTTCGCGGAGCTCGGGGACAACGATGTCTCATCTTCAAAAGGCAGCGGTAACCTTGAAACTAATGTGACCGGCAACGCTCTTATGGTTGCATCTGTTGGTCTACAAGTGAGTATAATGGATGAAAATGAGATAAATTCCTTTGTTGACATTGATGGGTCGTCTATCATTCTAGATAGCCTCTCAAATGACGATATCTCTGAATCCGAAAATATCTCTCAAAACGACCGGCTCACTCAACTACTTCCGTCCGCCATGTTGGATGGAAACATAAACAATAACAATTCTCGGGCGTCCGCCCCACTTGTCAATAACGGCTCATTTGAGCTACCATCCGCCTCCAGTCTCATCTTAGACGACTCAATTGAGTCAAATCAACCGGACACGACGCACGCCTCCACCCTCTCTGTCACGATGGCGGAGTTATCTATCGCCAAAGCGGCGGCGGCTCGCCACACTGCACATGTTTACATGACCAGACTAGCGTCCTCTACTTCTACGTATAGCGACCCAGTCCAGCCAACTCAGCCACAAGCTCCACATGGCGCAACATCAACACCACTACGCCCAGCTTGCCAAAGTCTAGCACCGCTGCATTTATCCACTAGTTTTAATCTGGAAACGGACACGGGCGGGAGTTCCTCCCTCCTGTTTAACTCCCCGACCTGTGTAAAGCCGACTACCCCTGTGCTTAAAATAGCAAAGGTGCCTGATCGATGTGCTCAAGATCACATTATACCTGAAAATTCTGGCTCTCTCTCTACCCCCTTGTCCACCCTTCTCTCACCTGAACCAGTGTTAAATAAACATGGGTCGCTGCAGTACCCTGGTAAGACGGGAAAGAAGGTGGGCACAGTTTCAATTGATTTAAAGTTGCAAAACCTCTCCCCTGATCTCAGTAGTAAATTTCTCTGTATGTCTGACATAGAGGAAGGAATCGACTCAGTTGAGTCTATCTCTGAAAAAGACCTTCCCATTCCAGACTCCCCCTCTCCACATGAAATCAAGCTGGGTACCATGAGAAATGCTCTGATTCGGAGTCGATGATATATTCAATCCAAAGTGATCTGAAAAACATGGATACTACTTTGGGGGAAGTACAAAACGTGGTCCTTGATAAACCATGGGATACTGCTGCAAAAAAGTTTAATGCTGAAGTAAAACAAGCTCTCTCATACCAAGTTAAAAAGATGGATAAAAAATGGGGAGAGTTTCACACAGAGATACTAGATCTTGAATCACGGGCCAATCTACAGTCTGAAACCCTAACCAAACATGCCACTTCACTGTCTAATGTTAAAGAAAAAGTCAAGGAACATGCGATGGTTAACAATGAAAATGTTGACACTACAAGGGCCGATTTTGAATGTGTGAAAAAAAGATTAGAGGCCTGTGAGACCAATATATCAAGTAGGAAAGGGGACCTCATGTCTCTCCAAAAGGAGGTTAAGGTGCTTAAAACTCATCTGAATACAAAGGATAGAAACACTGACATGGCTCCACCAGTATCTATCCTACAAAAAGTGCCAAATCTTGATGACATTGAGATTAGAGTTAGTGCAATGGAAGATCGTCTAACCCTCCTCCACACCTCTCCCACTGCCATGAGAGAATGTATAGATGCCACAGAGAATCTAAAGTCCAAGTCTGGGGAACTACAAGCTGAAATCTCAAAGCTAGCGTCAGTCAGAAAGAAAATAGAAGACTTGGACATTGCACTAGAAGATTACAAATGCATCACAGAAGAAAATCCAGCTGTGGTTACAAAGATCAGTTCCTTTGAAAAGGACATAACTGCTCTAAAAAATACGCAAGCTATGCATGACACGCTACTCCAGGGACTTAGTAAAATAAAACAACTGACGCATCAACTTGCTACTCTGAAATCTGAGGTGCTGGCTGTGAAAGAATCAACAAAGGAAAGTACCTCCTTCAGATGTTCAGAGGAATCCCCAGAGAGAAGTATTGTGATGCATAAGTTACCTCATGCTGCTACAGAGGATAAAGAGAGCCTGAAATCATTTGTCTTGAATCTAACTAGTAAAATGAAATCTCCACTACAGGGTCCCGATGTGCTCCGTGTGACTCGTATGATAAGGGGTGGATCAAAGTTAGATCCAAACAAGCCAGCTCCGCTACTGATAGCTTTCAGTAGTGCCTCATCCAAGCAGAAATTCATGGAGTATCACACGAAAATGAAGCATCTCCCCTTGATGAAACCCACCTCTCTTGAGAATGTTCTAGATAAAGAAATCCGGGATAAAAAGGCCATGCTCATTCTCATTGCCAAGCATTTAAATGAAGATGAGTTGGTAGCGCCAAGTACCGACAGTGAAATCATCATAGATGGCATGAAATACGGTATAGATAACTTGATGGACATTCCACCTGAGTATCTTCCAAAACAACTCAAATTCCCTAGTGTCTTTCAAGATGACTTGGATCCCAATGAGAAATATGACAAATCTATTCCTATCATTGGGAATCTTCCTGGGAAAGAAAAGAAGCCTGATTCTGCGCCACTGCAACAGGACCAGTCTATGGCGAAGCCTGGAACATCTTCAGCACAGGTGCCGATCCACCACGCTACACACCCTGTAAACCACATCACATCCATGCAAACCTCCCGACAGGCTGATACCACACCGCCTGCCCTCATGGTAACATCTCTAAACCAAAATCAGGCACCGGTCATACCCTCTCAATACACGGGTACAAATTCCCAGCCTGTACTCCAAACCTCACACCTCAGTCTACCTCCCCCTCCTCTCAACTACACCCAAGATAGCACGATGCACCAAAGTGCTAATACTGCTCAGGTACTACACAGACCTTACTGCTCTGCCGAGCATAACTGGCCAGCTCTCCCGACTCCACAGGGGATTCCTACTGATCACTTTTCAGTCCCAGCTCAACAGTACACTGGATCCTCCATATATCAAAATAATAGTGCACAAATAGCAAGTGCACACCCATACAATGGGGTTTATACAAACCAGTCTACAATCACTCCATACTCAGCGCAGCAAATAGTACATCAAGGGTTGGTAACTACTCAACAAGACTCGGTGCAGTACTCTCAAGCTTACTCACAGCACTACACCGACAATACTCAGGCCTATTCTACAAGTGGCAGACACAACAGTGCGGTACAGGGAGATGCACAACCTGCATACCATCAGCGACCTGGACCAACAGCGCCATCTGCAGGGACGGCAGGAAACTATCAACTCGCCCCAGCAGCGCCACCTACAGGGTCGAGGCCGCATGACCACGTGGCGAGCGGTAGTTTCGAATCTGCAAATAATGCGCTCTACAAGGTCTCACAGCCTGAGTCCTCCATACAAATTAGAGAAACTAGGGCAGGCATCATTTATGCAGGGCACACAGCATTCCTAAGTAACTTCTTTGTTGAAGATAATGACTTTCCAGATACGAAAGGAAATACAAGACGCTTCTGCTCTATTGAGCAAGCATACCAGTTCCGGAAGGCAGAGTACGCGGGAGATCAACACGCTGTCAGGGAAATACTCAAGCTGACGCGTTCTTCTGAAATTAAAAAGGAAGGCAGGAAGGTACAGTTCACTGATAAGTCGGCCTGGGATGCTTTCAAGCCACAGCTCATGCTACAACTACTCAGAATTAAATTCGCGCCCGGTTCACACAACGCCCGCAGACTAGCTAAAACTCAACCAGCGCCCCTCTGGGAAGCTTCAGTCGATCCACTGTGGGGAGCTGCAGTGGGTTTCAGGTTTGGCCCTCGTACTCCATTTGATACAGGTGAGAAAATACTGGGGGCCAACTTACACGGTCGGCTTTTGGAAACCGTCAGAGAGGAAAACAGGATCCACCAACAAGCTGCAACTCTCACCCAGCATGTACGCAACTAGATACCATCCCACTTGTTGTGTGGTAATAGGAGACTCCAGGTCAAAGGGATTGTTTAAAACTGTAAGGAATAATTACTCTGGAACTCTCTACCTTCAGGCAACCAATAGTGCTAAGATTCAAGATTGTGTTCCTTCTTTGAGAGCCAGACTAACAAGATCTCATGTGGACTTTGTCCTACTCACCACAGGCATATGTGATGTAACTGAAAAGGTTGGGGACAGCATCCAATTCAATCAAACGGAAAATGGCTGTGTCTCCACTGTACTTCACAAATTTAATAATGTCTTGTCAGTTGTTAAAGCCACTTCTCCCTGTACCAAATTGATCATTGCTACACTGTACAGTGTGAACCTTTCAAGTTCCAACACTGCTCCTCAAGTCCATGATCAAGCAAGGCTAGAAAGGGCACTAGTCCGCTTAAACTATGGAATTACGGGACTAAATCTAGCTGAAGGTGTTGCAACACCACACCTAGCTTCGTTGATCAGATACAATGATTCAACTACTGGGAAATGCATCAACAAGTTCCATAAGCTTACTGATGGAACTCATCCAAAGCGCAACGTCAAAAAACAAATAGCTGTCTTACTAGCTTCTTCGTTAGAGAAGTCTATTGTTAAACTGCAAAAGGCCAAAGCTACGGCACATCCTACCAGCAGGCACACCTGTATCCACTTACACCCCGTTTGCATGGAAATGGACAATCAAATCACTCAGACCTCCTCTGCTGACACAAGGCGCTTTGTATATACTGGGCGCCAGTTTGTGTGGTCCACTAGAAAAGGACACTAAACTCCTGATGCCCCCCTCACTCAATGGAGTGAATGTTGTCATGGAAAGGAAAACGTCGGCTCATACTCTAGGTGCTTATCTTCTTACAATATAGTATTATACAAACAGTGTACTACACAGGAAATCTACCTCATGTACTATAAAAAACTTTTATAAAAGAAGATACTATCCCCTGTACTGATATGGAATATACCACTGCTGTACTACTGACGACGCAACTCAACAAGCTCCCATCTCACCTGTTCAGCCACAACTCGTCTGCAGACGCGCAGTGTCCACTGAAAGGACTCACTTGAGTCAAATATAAAACTCAATGGAGTTAGTCCAGTGGACGCTGTGTGAAAAGCAGAGCATCTCCAGCAGTATCAAGTGCCTCCACACAATCCTCACCCTCACCTTAAATTCATTATGTCTAGTTGTAGTGCAACAGTTCATGTACTTTAAATTGATGTTTGTTAGAGTTTTAAGACGTATTCATGAAATTGAAAGTTCATCTCAAGCAAGAAGTCTGTTTCTTAAAATACACATTTTATAATGCCTCTTACCGGTATTTCTAATAATGTTGAGGAAACTGAAACTTAAAAATGCACAAGGCCTGGAGTTGAAATGAATTATATGAAGCTGTATAAAATACTTGAACAGTTTAAATTACCGGTATACGTGTACCTAATAATGAGGTTTTGCTTGGACCATGAAGGTGGGACATATTTATAATTTAAGCTGATCTTCGCGGATTGGAAGGTATCACCATATATTAAAATATGTTGTATTCAAATCTGGTCAAATTCCCTAAATGGGTTTAATCTCCTGATAAACTCTGAAGACTTCTCTTACTATAAGATACTCTATGCCAGACTTCATCTCGGCTGTAAACAGTATACATTACTGAAAACTTAAATTACTGTAACTCTGGGTTCACACGCCCCCCCCCCCCCTCTTGCCATATGGCTCATGTTATTGTTTATTAAATTTCATTCCCTGGGCACGCTCCATGACTAACTGTATAAGCCAAGTCAGAACCTGTTCATTATCAAAACCCGGAATAACACAGATCACTTTTTATAAAAGCCTGTGTTATCTAGGGTTTCAAGGTGGTTTCAGAACACATAAAACTGTGCCATCTAAACATAATTTTAAGTAGTTGTTGAAAATTAGATTTCCACGGCGTTCATTCTTCAGATAATTATCTGAAATCATAGTTACTGTTACTCCACATTGGGAGTTTGGATTATAAATATAGAACGTTGGACATATTCTAAAGAAGTCTATTGAAAGAGCAATTTCTGCTCTAAAAAGTTTTTATACACCACCCTTAAATTTTGGGATTGTGTATTGTATATCTGTGTAATTGAAGCAGACGCTGTTTGAATCAATTGTTTTTTATTAAAATTGTTAACTTTACATCTCTCGGTGTTTCCTCTGTCATACAAAGCTCGTAACAATCAGTATATTGAATTCCAAACGACTCAGTTATAATATTGCATCAACTTCTCAATATCATACCACTTCTCAACTTCACAGTTATCATATACATATCAAGCGTAACTACTCAAACAACTTTCACATATTATACTTTAAGCTATGGCGACTCTACAACTTGCCCCGGTATCACATGCCAAGGGTATAAATTTTGTACATTTAAATTGTAGAAGTATGCATCCCAAGTTCAAAGAGCTCAAACACACTTTCAACGAGTTTGAAATAATAACCTTCTCCGAATCATGGTTAACTGATATGTACGATGCTGCTCTGTTGTCCTGGCCCAGTAAAAATTTCCATAGGATAGACAGGCCGGACAGAGCTGGTGGTGGGCTAATAATTTACCTCTCAAACAAATACTTCTCACACTCCTCCAGACTAGAGCAGTTCTGTGTCATATCTCCAGACATAGAGTGTTTAGCTATAAGTGTAACCGTGCCGAACAATAAAGCGATGACTATATTTACGGTATATAAACCACCAAGAGGGGACACAAAAAAATTCATTGAACATCTCACCAAAGCAATTCGTGGGTCCAAGGGAGAAATTTGGATTCTAGGAGATTTTAATGTTAATTTTCTGGACGCCGATCATGTTGACACTGTTGCGTTGAAAGATTTTTGTAGGGATTTCCAACTCATGTGGTTATTCCAAGAGGTAACGCGACCAAATCCAAAAGGCGGGCCGGGTACTTGTATAGACAACATTTTCACAAACTCAAACTATGTAGCTTGTTCCAAAGTTGAGAACGCCTTCATTAGCGATCATCTCCCTCTCACAGCTGTCAGGAAAAAAGGAAGAGAAGGTTTCAAAAAGTTAGAAATCTATGGCAGATCCTACTCTAAATACAATAAAATTGATATGGAATCTAAGCTCAAAAATAAAGATTGGGAAAATTTCTTTGCGTGTCAAGACGTAAATGTAATGTGGGGGGAGATTGAGACAGTTATAAATGAATATCTCGACTCTACATGCCCTCTGAAAGCATTCGTTGTTAAAGATTATGGAAAAGTGTGGATGGACTCGGAAATTCTTGAGAGAATAAAAGAGAGAAATGAATTTATGCACAATTTTAGGACGTACCACAGATTCGATGACTTCCTCCAGGCCAGGAAACTCAGGCTGGATATCTCTAAAATGACAAAAACAGCTCATCATAAATATGTCACGCAAAAACTCAAAAACTGTGAAGGGAATCCGAGAAAGTTCTGGGCTGAAATTAATAATCTGATTAAGGGTCCAAAAACAGCTACAGTACCGGTAATTCATAACCAGACCACCGGAGAGGTTATTGATGATACTGCAAATTTCATAAATGATTTCTTCTGTGGGGTTGGGGAAGATCTGTACAGCAAGCTGAACCTTCCACCTGAATCAACTAATCAAATATCAGAAAATTATGTTGGTACTTTACCTCCTCCCCCAACCTTCACAGAGGCGGCGGTATCAGAACTCTTCAATGATATTGATATTACTAAATCCTCTGGAATACAAGACATTTCAACCAGGGTGCTTAAAGATGCCCTTTCTTGTATTGTCCCTCAAATGACACACTTGTATAACATATCTGTAAAACAAGGTTCATTCCCGATTGATTGGGCTAGAGCTGATGTAACCCCAATTCCAAAAACTGGAGACCTACATAATGTTACAAATTGGAGACCCATCTCAATTCTCCCTCTTCCCTCGAAAATTCTGGAAAAACTCGTGAAACTCTATTTTATGTCTACAATAGAGGAAAATAATCTGCTCTCTCCCAAACAATACGGTTTTCGTAAGGGTACTGGAACTGCAGACGCTGTCCTAGATTTAACTGAGGATTTATTTTTAAGTAGGGATAAGTCGGAATTTGTCGCTACTTGTTATATCGATATATCGAAAGCTTTCGATTCAATAAATCATGTTCAATTGTTAAACTTGCTCCATAAAGCTAGTTTTCCTAAAAATATGTTAGACTGGTTTGCATCCTATTTACAAAATAGGAAACAAAGAGTTAAAGTAGACGGAACCTTTTCTTCTGAAAAAAAAGTCCCATATGGCGTTCCCCAAGGTTCAGTGTTGGGCCCAGCTCTCTTTATATTTTTCATAAACGATATCATCTCTTCTCCACTGAACTCTCAAATTAAGGTTTATGCAGATGATATTGTATTATACTCCTCACACACTGATCCTGCCAAAGCATTGGAGCTCCTCCAACTTGATCTAGACATATTGCACCAGGCATGCACAAGAAAGGGCTTAACTATCAACCCTAATAAGACTAAATTTGCTTGGTATTGTGCAGCCAGTCAGTTTCATAGATGTCCTCCCACGGTACCGGTTATAAACTCACAGCCGATAACTCTGGTTAAATCTTTTACGTACCTGGGGGCTACACTGGACAGGGCTTTAACGTTTGAGGAGCATGCTAAAGCTATGAGAGATGCCACAAATTTTCTCTGTTTTAAACTGGGTAAAGTTAGAAGCAGTATCTCTGTTTCTACTGCAATCATTATCTTCAAACAAACCATCCTACCCAAGTTTGATTACTGCTCCTTTTTACTGGACTCAGGGTTACAAAAGTGGCAAGAGAAGATTGGGAGAATACAAAATAGATGTCTTAGAGTTTGTTTGAAACGCCAAATAAGAGGGAACTCTGTGGTTAAATTGCATGAGGATTGTGGTACTCCGCTCCCCCCTCTACGCAGGAAGGAAATGTTAACTGCTCTCTTTTACAATAGATCTAAAAAGCTCGAGAAAAATCCAAACCCTAGGACTAGAAATGACTCTCTCCCAACCTTCTCTCTCAGAAGGCCAAAAAGAGAATTTTATAAGCGAAGCCCCTTCTATAGAGGGGCTCGTGAATGGAATACGTTACCTCCTCATGTACAACTCTGTGATACTAGAGTCAGCTTTAAACTGAATCTGAAAAGATTCCTGGGTACATACATCAAGAAACCCAAGAGGAAAAAGAAATTATTGTAAGACCTATATCAGTATATGAAGATATGCTTATAGAGCCCCCCAGTAACTATAATTATGTAAAACTTCTCCATGTCTGTGATTTCAAGCTTATGTGATAGTAGCCTACCCAGGACTACCGTAAATACTACACTGTGATAAATAGCCCTAAGCAAATTACTGTATAGAATCATATGTACTATATGCATTTTCATTGTAAATATATTCACCAGTTGTTAGAGACTGCTTGCAGCGAAACTGGGTTCGACTCAGCCTATTATGTAACTGTACAAGATTTATTATGTCGTACGTTGCCTGGACATGGCTCCTCGAGTCTGGAACAAACTATGTACTTAATATCATGACAATAAACCGTTATGGGTACATAACAAAAAAAAAAAAAAAAAAAAAAAAAAAAATTTGAGCAAAGGAGTACCTTAACTATAGAAATGAATAGGAAAACAGCATTTTCACATTATCTGTCATGGATAATCCCCTTCTTCTTTTGATATTGCAACCAAACCTTGGGAATGTATAATGGACATCCATACAAACATTTTAGGACCAATAAAACAGAGGGTCACGGATGAAATGAGAAAGGCATGAATTCTGGAGAAAAAAAAACTTTTGCCTTAACCATAGGATCCTATGGGTGTCCTAGCAGTGAATATATGTGAACAATGGAGGTATTCTGTCAAAATAGCAAATACAAACAACTGATTCAGGGAAACTGGTCTATGTAGGAATATGAATACAGCTTAAAGAATGCTTTTCATGAGCGTCAATTTTTGCCGCCAGGTGGCTTCTGTGTAGGAACCAGCAATTCCCTTTAAGGTTATTGAGAGAGCATTACCCGACAAATATGTATAACCCCTATTACATTTTAATAGGGAGTGTTCATTTATAAGTTACAGAGCTTTTACAGGGGGGTGGGCGTAAAAATATCCGACCCCTCTTGAGGGGGGGGGGGGGGGTGTAAAAATGTAAGCCCCTTTTTAGCAAAAAAGCCAGCGCGTTACTAGGCCTATAGTTCAAAGGGGGGGAGCGAAAAAAAATTTGCCACCTGGCTTGGGTTGATCAGGGTTCACATGAATGGGGTTTGGGGCCTCCAACAAGGGAAATCAAAAGGGGAAGTCAAATTATGGGAATGAGATGTTATTGAATGAACAAGGAATAACTCTGGAAAAAGAGAGCACACACATATCATGTCTTCACTTTCTATGTAAGGGTCATGTAATGCGGATTTGTGGGGTTTGACCTGTGGAAGTAGGTCAAGGTCACATAATAATTTAAGGTGATATTGAATATGCTAGATATGACATACCCGAGACACCCTAGTGGTACCTGGAAGGCGTTTCACCGTATCATACGGAGGGTCCGTATGTGCTTTTTTTGCGTTTCAGTTTATTTTTGCGTTTCAGCTCAACATGTCCGCATCTTATGGAAAAAGATACGGAGGCCGTATGTAGATACGGCCTTCCGTATTCACATACGGCGATAATTGCGTTTCAGCTCAACATGCGGAGCACAAAAATTCCGCATCTTTGGCGTATTTAGTCCAAAATATACGGAGGGGTAGTGGGGGGGGGGGGTGGATGTCCAAATATGCACATATACCCTGGTTTATATGGCCGTATGTGAGTTTTGTGTGCCTCATGTCACTTTTGCACCGTATGTAACATATCATGGCCTAATTCAGCGACCTTCACCTTGAACGTGACCCTTGACCCCAAAATATTTTGGCGCACTATTTGTATTGTGCAAAGATGGGTCCCAGGATAGGCTATATCCTCCAAACAGAGAGGGAGTATTACAAGAGGGTAGATCCCTTTGTGAAGTATGGAGACAAAAAGTTCCTGCAGCGGTACCGGCTGACCAAAGAAATCACTTAATGCCTCATCAAGGATTATGTGGCAAGCCTGGAGGACTAATTATTGCGGGGGAAGCATGCTGTACCACTTAGGATCAGGGTATGTACCACCCCTACACCTCCCCTTTCATATTTCATGTACTTGTAAATACATTTTGCTGTAATGTTTACTTATGTCAGGAGCCCTACAAAGGTATATACTACATTTTGTTAAAGTTTGAATATTAATTCTGGCCTGCAATTGTAGGCCTACTGTATTCTATCCTATGTATCCTGTTATGCTTTTTCAATATACATCAGTTATGTCCCCTTTACACCATGTGTCATACTAATGAGTGTATTAAAGTAGCACAAATAAAGTAAAATAAGGCTGTAATTCATGTGTAACACAAACACCCTTTATTTTCAAACAGTTCTGTGTGGCTATACGGTACTTTGCCACTGTGTCCAATTACACGGATATAGCCGATGTCCACGGTGTATCCCGGAGCAGTGTGTGCAGAGCTGTGAAGTCAGTGTCTGACTTCTTTCACAACAACCTTTCCCGCTATGTCAGCTGGCCCGACAGTACGAACGAAAAAGCCAACCTGGCTTATCGGTGGTATATAAAAACCAAAAAAACGAAACTCTTTGGACTGGTGGACGGCACTCACATACCCATAGCCTGCCCTAGGGGGTATAGGCGCAATGAAAACCAGTATTACTGTTATAAAGGATATTATAGCATAAACGCCATGGTGAGTAAAATCAAAGTGCACAAAAATCATGAAACTTTGTATGCATGACATATCTTGTCCCTATATTAAACATAAATAGAGCACAATCCTATCGCTATATAACATATCACTTACATTCTAAATCTACCTTTGAAAAAAAAAAATTCACATACATGTAACCCAAAAATGGAATGTAATATTTTGCAGATCATATGTGACATCGACGGGATCGTTCGTCATGTTGACGCGTCAAACCCAGGCTCCCAGAACGACATCTATATTATGAATGGAAGCCAAATAAAGTTCCTCGGGGAGAGAAATGACTTCAAAGGCTTCTTTCCATTAGGAGTTTTGGGGTAGGTAAAAAAAAAAGTCTTATCACCTAAATCTTGCATAGCAGTGAAACACTTTGTCCTTACACTACATGTAAAACCAAAAATACATATATCGTCTCACACTGTTTTCTCTTTGTCAGATTGAAACATACTATATCACATACATAAACATTGTTCTACAACAGATACGTGTTGACTGACTACCTGCTCAGATCTTTGGTGGAGCGAGTCATTGGAAATGTCAAGCAGCGTTGGAGGTAATATCACTTAACATGTTGCCTGTTATATCTTAACGCAGGGTGGACGGCTGATACAAAGGTTTCACACTTAGGCTATATTGTATAACCCTGGGTCAAGTGACCCAGCCAACACACCCTAGTGGGCCCTAGATCGGTCACAGATGGGCTGCCTTATGGGGTCCATATGGGCTGCCCATCTGGGGCCTGCTTCGTTTTGACCGGGGCTATCAGGTGGGGCCCAGAAGGGCTTGCCCAGGTTTGAAGTGGGCTGGCCCTGTTCAGATCTAAGTGGGACCCAGGTGGGCTCCTGTAATTTTGGGGAACACGTAATTGGGGGTGGGGGGTGGGGGGTGGGGGCTGGGGGCTGGGGGGACAGACACCCCAGTGAACAAAAAACGTATATTAACGTTTTGAAACGTTCCCATGTATAACGTTATTTTACGTTATGTGTTAAACGTTATTTTACGTTCTTATATGGTTGTCCATAGGACGTTTGTGCTCACAACGTTATTTAACATTATTTAACGTTTATATAGGGTTATGATGGACAGGGGAAAGGGGCAAGGAGGTGAGTACTTTTCAAATGCATTTTCTACATCATATTATTATGTAACACAAACAGAAGCTCACATAATCCTATTGGAGGTCATTGCACATTTTGCTATTTCAAATGGAAAATAAACCGACAGGTAAATTCACAGGATTTAGTGGGCATTAATTCCCCTGATTTACCCAGTTCAACACTGAGTCATGGGTTCCTCATGAAAAACGCAGAACACTATTGAACCTGATAAACTGTCCGTCTTCTATTTGTTTAAAATGGTGCTCCAGACAGGTGTTTATACACGTGTATAATGGTTTTTAAATGACACTTAGGCAGGGACTCGAACTCCCTACCTTGAGATGTAAATTTCCCGGTCATGCCGGTTGAGCTAACGAGGCATGCATTATGTGCGGGGACAGTTGTGTCCATGAACATTAGTCACCCTTAGGCAACACAAAGACGATCACAGAGGACGAAGGACTAAATCCGGACTGAATATGTTAGCCCCCACCCCAACCAAATTTACCAAGACCCTATGATATAATACAGATAATTTCCAAAACCTACCTCTACCACATAGGGCAAAATGGGACACAGCGGCCTTTACACTCGCGCGTATGTACCTGCTGTGATAGAGCGCTATACCTAGGGACCACAAGCGAATTTGAAATAAAGGGAATAAAATTATTTTTCAAATATCATCAGAAAGCTAAGAATATTAGGATTTCAGAAATGTTAGTCTGGTTATTGTGAGATATAAAAAGAAACTGTAGTCAAATTTACCCAAGAAAAAATAAAAAATCATTTCCCCAAAGATCAGACCAAATCTGCTAGCTGCTCTTTGTGACCAATATATATCTTCATGGGGGCAGAATTTATGCTACCAACGTATCAGGTACACCTTTATATATAATTCACAATTCAAATCTAGTAGAGTGTACCTCTCATATATCAAGAATAAGCAATATTAATACTTGATAAATCCATACCTGTCTCTCATTGTACCATGTTGAACCCTGGTCAGACCCAAAGGCAATGAGGCATGACTGATAACCTTTGGTCTGAGAGTGGGACTCACCAGTAACACAGCCCAACAGCAGGGTCAGGCACTGAGGGGTGAGGTGGGCTGGAGTGGCTATTCACCTAGTATTTGGGATAGGGTGGAAGGGAAATTGATTGTTATGGTATTTGGGGGAGGGGGTTAGCCCAAGGTTTTTTTCTTGTAAAATCAATATTTATTTTGGGCTCATCTAATGGGCTTAAATCAGATTGCAGGTTTGTACCAGACTTTTCAATCTGTCTTACTGTGGCATTCCCATAACCGCCATCTAATTGTTTCTATCGGAAAGCTGGCTTTTTATATGGAAATACCCTGTTTAGAGGGGGAATATTCAAAGTAAAAATTACTTTTTACGATGGGGGTTAGTTCAGAGTATTCTAAGTCTTTCTGCTAAGTCTGAATTACATTATGTCTTTCACATTCAGTGTAAAAAAAGCCCCCGTACACCCATACAGCAGCAGTTGATTTCTGATGACCTCAATAAATACACTCGACCTGCCACCTGCAGTGTCTTGTGGTCCCTACTATACCTTCTGAATACGAGACAGAGGTCATAGCCTTTTTAAAGGTGCATAGGGACCTTTAGCAACCACGTAAAAGTTCAATAAACGCAGACGTAGCAGTGCTGAAGGCATAGGATACGTCTAGGTTAAATGAGCTACGTCAGGTTTGCTAAAGGTCCCTAATATGACCTCAGGGGCAGCACCAGCTAGAGCTAGAAGTAAACAGTTCTCATATCCTCAAGTTAAATCAACAGCGCTCATGATAGATCGACTTGCATGCACTCTGATGTCCAGCACACATAAATATGCTTCATTAATCCGTCGGATTTGATGCTAAAGGTACCCTATTACACAAGGCGGTCTTCCGAAAAAGAAGACATGGTGAAAATGTTGATTGATTTATATGAGAATTGTTGTTTTTTAATATAAGATAACCCCAATATATTGGAAGTCTATATCATGTACAATAATGTGGGTTGTCATAATACATGATACTATGCTTGTACTATGCTTACCATCCCTCTACATACTGCATGTTCTCGGTCACTGCCCCAGCCTGAATCCTGAGGGTACCTGTGGTATAGCACAGGTGACCAGTATGTGAGCTCTGCCCTATGTTATACTATACCTGCGAAACCTGTATGTCCGTCGTCAAAGGTGGCATATGCATTCAATGAGCTACGTCGGGTTTGCTGAAGTCCCTATTGAAGCACGATAGATGCTCCAGGCAGAGGGATAGACAATTCAAATGACCCTCACTACATCTAGCCCTGTTAGTTAAGTCTATAGCACTTGGCACGCTGTGTGTCAAGCTACAGAGACCAAGCCATATTGAACTCCTACTCTATAAAACATGGAGCGGGAAAGGGTACAATTGTAGGGGCTAGGGTTATATACGGGGTTTTATATGACAGGTTCTGTTGGATGCTGTGTTGCGAGCTCAGTCCGAACCCTTCAGTCCGACGGCAGGTGGCGACACCTGCTTCGGGCTTGGGGTATGGACAGAGGTCGCTATAGGCTTCCGGTCTGCGTGTGCGCGCGCAGGCTGGCTGCCTATATATACCCAGCATCCGATGGGACTCGTCGGTTACTCTGAGCCACGCTGGGTGAAGAGACCCCGAGATCACTGCGGCTGATTAGCCTACTGACCCGTTCCGAACTCTATAGGGAGTTCGCACACTTAGAGCTTTGCCTGTCTAGGTTACTGAATAAACCTATTGATTCGCAACCTGTAACACTTGATCCGAACTGTGTTGACTTTGTTCTTTTACTATCTATAACAATATCATAGAGGAGCAAAGTATCGTTTATTACACTGGTGCCGTGACCAGTTCTGAGTGAAACGCAGGTTAGCCTGTGCAAAGGCACAGACCTCGGGCTCTGGCCGGAGCAGCGAGGTCTCCCGATGAGGCGTTAGCCTTGTCATCGGAGGGGTTATGTGCCGGAGATGAGGCAGATACCCCCACAAGAAGCGCGAATGTTCCACCGGGAACAGGCGCGCCAATGGGTCCAGAAATAATGAGTCGCTCATTAGAAGAGATGAGTCTGTCGATGTTTAACGTCGGCGGTTCACGGGCAGCCGCTCCGACACCTCGGAGAGTTGACATTTCGGAGGAGCGCCGCTTCGACGATATGAGAGAAGCTAGGGTGCAGGAACGTCTGCAGGTAGCCCAAATGGAATTGTTGACCATTCAAAAACAGTCCAATGAATGGAGAAGCAGCTTGATTGCGTTGGAAGGCGCAGTCACACACCTGACTTCCAAAATCAAGGAAAAGGATGCGAGGTTGTCAACCTTGCTGGAGGAGAACGAGAAACTGGCACATGCTTTAAGCATGGTTCGGTCGGAGTTCAACCAGAAAACGGCTGACCTAGACGCGGTCCGGTCCGAGTTTGCCAGTGTGAACACGGAGCTGAACCAGATTTGTGTGGCCAGGGATACCGTGCTGTCGGAAGCAGAGGGGGTCCACTCCGAACTTGTTCATGACACGGAGGACCTGAAAGAGGCTCGTCAAACTCTGACGACAGAATGTGACATTTTGAGAACCAAAAAGAGTGCTCTTCAGCAATTCTTGTCGGATGCTCGGAATAGCATGCAGGACAGCAGCACCTCGTTTGCTACTGCTGACAAGTAGCTTTACGGATACTCCGAATCTACCGATTGGGCGCAGAGTGACCATGGAGCCTGCCTTGTCTGCCTCAACGCCAGGTCGACCTCTTGTGATGGGCCGAGCGAGAGGTAGAGGAAGGGCAAGCGACTACTCGCCAAGGGTAGGTATTATGAGCATCCGTCCCATACCGAAACAGGCCTTTTCTGCTACTCCGGATTTCAATCCGGCGGGAAGAGGAAGGCCTTCATCGGAACAGGGACTGACCCCTCAGACACAGTTGCGGCAGGACAAGCAACGACTTGATTCGGAACGCTTGAAAAAGGCATCTGTGCAGGAAGAGGCTGTTAAAAGCTTCCTAACTCCTGCAAGTTTAGTACAGTGGCAAGGTTGTCAGGCCAACAAAATGCTTCAGGAACAGAAAACCCTGGAAACTGAGAGGCGGGAGGTATACCGCCAACAGGAGGCTGCTCTGGAACAGCAAAAAAAACGCATGTGAGAGAACGCGGCATTGGCGGAGGAGCTAGCAGAGCAGGAGGCTGCCGTCTTGAGAGCCCGAAAAGAGGGACTTCGGACGGCCGGGGAAGCTGCGAAAGCTAAACTAGCACAAGCTCAGCAAGAAGAAGAAGCTGAGAAGCAAGCCAAAAATTTGGTGAAAGAGAAGGCGGAGCATCAACGGTTGTTTGCTCTAGCCCAACAGTGCCAGTATATGACAGATCTGGAAAAGAACTGGTGGTTCAGTCAAGGGATTGACCCCACTACAGAGTTGGTGGCGTACGGGACTTACCAGGCCTACCTGGAGAGGCAGAATAAGGTGCCGACACCGGGGGCTACTCCAGGGGCTACTCCAGGGGGAAAGAGTCCGAAGAGGGCTCCGAGACGGACAATTCTGAGTTCAGAATTACAAGAGTTGTACGATACTCATCCCGCTATAGCAGGGATAGGATTGCACAACGTAGGCGCTGAACAATACGCCTCTGCTGCCATTTCAAAATGCTTGTCAATCACCTCGAAAATTAGGGGATTGTTCAATGCGGCCCGACGTATTGCGAGCGAACCTACTCCGTTCTGGCAAAAGAACTCATGGGAGGACTGGCTGATGGCCACAGTGGAGGACATCAACCTCAGTGGCTGGGACCAACAGGATGCGATTCCTTATATCTGTAAGGGATTGCGCATAGGAGATGGCATGATGGCTGTCGAGCAGTGGAAAGAGGAATGCGGACCGCATGGTACTTTCAAACAGCTGGTGGAGATCGGGACAATATTGTTCGGAGACTCCGCTCGGATCGATCCGATGGTCACTTTTAAAAAGCGGGTGCAAGGCAAGCACGAGGCCCCGAGGGTTTTCGGACTTGCATTGATGAGACTCCTGAAGAAGGTACATCCTGCTTCAGGGATCCATGATGCCTTATTCTCTAAGGAATTGTTCTCTCAGTTCGTTGCCGGATTGAGAGACCCAGATATACAGCAGACGGTGCATGATACGTGGAGGGCGGATACGTCGTTGGATGACCTTTTTAAGGCCATCGAGATACACGCCCTCAAAAAGTCACTGCTGGGGGACCGGATGCCAACCCGGGCCTCTGCCATCATAGAATGTTCCCCGGAACAGTCGGATGGTGAGGGCAGTGAGGAGGAGGCAACTGCTTCTGCGGCTCAGTTCAAGAGGAATGGCAATTCCTCTAAACCACCGTGGAAGAATAGGAAGCCTGAAGGGGGTGGAAACCCTCCTCCGAAGAAAGAGTCGTCGGATCAGAAGGCTCCGATGATGGATGCAGCGTTTTTTACAGCGCTGTTTGAGAAAATGACGACCTCCATCCAGGGGGCTACCCAGCCCAACAGAAGGAGGGTCAACCGGAGGACCGCCAAGTGCTATAGGTGCTTGGAGATCGGTCACTTTGCGGCGGAGTGTACGGCTCCGAACCCGAAAGTTCCCGGAAAGGAGGGAAACTAGAGGGGGTGGTCCGAGCTGGCGAGCGGACGGCCCCTGGTGATGAAGTACGCCAACATATCAGAGAGGTAGAGCCTAGTGAAATTCCGAAGGCAGGAAGGGAATCAGGGGTGGCTTCGAACTTGAGGAGTTCGGATGCCGGCCTGGTTAACATTCCAGTCCAACAGTTGCCCGGCAATGAGGCAGGGAGGCCCATTACGGATAGGAACGAGGAAGTTGCGGCTGTCACAGACACCGTGTGGGTAGGGAGTACCCAGCTTTCCCCGGATCATCCATGTTTCGACCATTTGAAGAAACATGGCCTTGATTTGGCTGCTCCGAAGGATTTTAAACGCTTCACTGTAAACCCGTCTCCGCTGGGGGGGAGGCGGTGGTATGTGTCTGTTACTGTGGCCGGTAGGGGGGGTGAATTTTTAGTAGATACGGGAGCTAGGAGAAGGGGCATTTCATCCTTGACACTGATGCGAGCAATGAGAGCATCGGGGCCGCATTGTCCCAGATCCAGGATGGAGTAGAGGTCCCGCTGGCGTTCGCTAGTAACAGTATGAACAAGGCACAGAGAAATTATTGTACTACCAAGCGGGAGTTGCTCGCAGTAGTGGTGTACACAAAGAAGTTTCGGCACTTCTTGTATGGAGGGAACTTCACACTTCGGACTGATCATTCTGCCCTGAAGTGGCTCCTTAATTTTAAGGATGCGGAGGGGATGATTGGTCGGTGGTTGAATCACCTCAGTGAGTTCGGACTGGAGAACTCTCATATCCAGCACCGAGCGGGCACGAAGCATATCAATGCCGACTGCCTAAGTCGACGTCCGGTACGCCGTTGTGTGCGTCCGGAGTGTGGGGATTGTGGTGCTCACAATGCTGTGGTAGCGAGTGTGCGTTTGCCTTATGACGGGTTGTTGCAGAACCTGTTGGATTGGTCCACCGACACTATAAGGACGTACCAGATAGCCGATCCTACTATAGCATGACTGAGGGAGCTAGTCCCTACCGGGGTCTTCCAGTGAGACCCGAAATATCACTGGAGAACCGTGAAATGCGACGTTTCCTGGCTCAGTTCCATGAACTGGAGGTTCGGGATTCGTTGTTGTGCAAGTGGAAGTCTTGTCCAGGGAAGCGGAGGGTATTACAAATGGTGATCCCGGCTGCTATGAGGAAAGACATCCTGTACTATTGCCACGGCCATTCCACAAGTGGGCATTTCGGAAAGAAACACTCTTTGGAACGGCTGAGTAGAAGATATTACTGGCCGGGAATGTCCGGTGACCTTTTGAGGTGGATCGAGACATGTCCGGCCTGTTGTTTAGGCAAACCTGGTCCTGGACTGGGAAAATTGCCATTGCAACAGGAGCTGTTCGGAGTAAGGTTTGCTCGGATAGCTGTAGACATTATTAGTGGGGTAAAACCCACTCCTAAGGGAAATACGTGTATGATGGTAGTCTCGGACTACTATACAAAATACACCCGAGTGTACCCACTCGAGGATCATACTGGTGCTACTTGTGCGGAAGCACTGGTGAAGGGGTGGATCCTCCATCTGGGTGCTCCCTTGATGTTACATAGCGATCAAGGGAGAGAATTTGAGTCAAAATTATGGGCTGCTATGTGCCATCAGTTGGCTATATGCAAGACTCGGACCAATCCGTACCGGCCCCAGTCCGACGGACAGGTGGAGCGGTTCAATCGGACCCTGATCCAGGTCTTGAAGCCATTAGTGAACTCCCATATGGATGATTGGGATGACCAGTGTGAATTTGTGGTACATGCGTATAACAATACGGTCCACACTTCGACAAACTGCACTCTGAAACTATTGGTGTTCGGGGAGGACTTGATCATGCCCGCGGATTTAGTATTCGGGGTGGTAGGGATCAGTCCGGAGGCACCTTGTACGGTGCTATTCGTGGAATCTCTCCGAGAGAGGTTCAAATTCGCCTATGAAACAGTTAGGGCTCATCTGCTCAAAGCTGCGAATTGGCAGAAGGTGGGTTATGACACCGGATTGAAATTACGGCGGTTTGTAATAGGGGATAGAGTGATCCGGCTGCATGAGGCTCACTCTCACCAAACCAGTGCAACTAAAAAAGTGACGTACATGATCGGTGGACGTACATGATCGGTGGACGTACATGATCGGTGACGTACATGATCGGTGACGTACATGATCGGTGACGTACATGATCGGTGATTATTGACTGCCCCAGTCTTTCTGATCATCATATAACATAAGTAAACCTTACCTAGGTGTACATATGATGTGTGTCCTGACATGTAAGATGTTAGACATGTGTAGATGCGACTAGTAAGAGTATTTTACATGACATTTGAAATACCGATCATGTACGTCATGTGACGTACATGATCGGCCATTATTTATTGACTGTCTTAATTACCCTTTCTGACCATATATAAAACATAAATCAATCATAGCAAGGTGTACATATGATGTAGGTCTAAATATGTATAATCATAGACATGTGAAGCAGTGGGTAATGAGGAAATGTTACATGACATTCCAAGACGATCATGTACGTCATGTGACGTACATGATCGGTTACACATTGAGCCCCCCCCCCTCCGGCCCCTATAAATATTTTGGGAGGTTTTTTTTTCTAATAAACTCCCCAAAGATACATTACAGCCTGTAGGTATGGTTGGGAGAGTTAAACATCGTAGTGCAGGGGGTAAAAGATGGATTTTGTACTCTGCCGATCATGTACGTCTGCCGATCATGTACGTCCGCCGATCATGTACGTCACTTTTTTAGTTGCACTGATTTGGTGAGAGTGAGCCATGAACTGCTTGGTAATGTCAAACTGGCAAATAACTGGGATGGACCACATACCGTGGTTAAATGTATCAGTCAAACGACTGTATTGATCCAGTCTGCAGCGGGACGCATTCGGACGAGCCATGTGGCTCGGTTGCTTGGGCTGGGAGGGAGCTCACCCCGGAAACGGAGGTGGAAGAGCAGAATTCGGAGGCTAGATTTGTACCTTTAGAAGGGGCGTCGGCGGACCCCCCTAAGAGGGTGGTACGAAGGAAGCTCCGAAAGACCGTGAAAAAGAAAGTCTCGGCAGGCGAAGGAAGAAGGGCACGGAAAACTAAAATCAAGGCTAGAGTTTTAGTTAAGAACGAGCGTCCTTCGGCCAGGTTATTAGACGCGGGCGGTAATCCCGTTCGGCGGAGCCCTAGGCTGGTGGCTAGAGGGGCTGTAACCTAGCTTGTTTACACAACGAGTGTGGTGTCCTGTGTTGTCTCTATATGTTACGTATGTGCTACCAACAGGGGCGCTCAGAGTCAATAGAAAGGAATGTAAGAGTGATCCCCGTGGGTGGTGGACGGATAATCCGGTGGGGTAATCTTCGATTTCCCATATATATTCACTAATACTCCCGATGAGCTCTTTATTCTAATTATATTTCGACTTTTGTGAGCCGCCCGAGTGGCAGTTTGATCCCTGCAGCCCGAGATGCGGGCGGGAGAGGTCGTGACCTGATTAACCGGTAATTGGGTCACACCGGATAACGGGATCGCGTCTAATCACGCGAGACGCCGCGCATGCGCTTTGTTTTAAAAACAAAAGCGAGGGAACCGCCATATTGGTTTTGGGCTTCCCAAAGTCGGTAGAGGCTACGGTCGGCAGCGGCGAATTCGGGATTGAGGACGGTTAGAAGAGGAAAAAGTCGGTGAAAGAGTTGTAAACAGTGAGTGTTCTTTCTTGCGGTCTCTGAGACAAACGAGGGAGGCGGGAAACTTTCGGGTTCCCGTCAAACTCTTCGTCGAAAGACACCCCCGTCAGAAGTGAGGATGGCAGAGCAGCAGCTCCGTCACTCCGAACTTTCCGGAGACTCCGAAACGGCTTCGGCCGTTAAGAGTCTACTAGATGCCCAGAGCCCCAGTGGTGATGAGCTCAGCTCGAGTATGGCGGACATGTCTGTGGATCCGGCCATCTCTCCGATAAGGAACTCTGCATCGCCCGATGGCAGCGAGAATTCCCAACTGCTGGAAGGCATCGTCCACTCCGAAGTGGAGCCGGAACCTTCCGAGAACACTGTCCGACCTTCGCGGTTGTGCAGTCTCAGTATCTCCACCACCCTCGCCAAGGCAGTGAGCAGGAAGCTGTCTATGGACAGTGGTGGGGAGTCCGACACTGCACGTCAGAGGACGCGTGGTGGGAAAAGTGCTACTCGGGATCGGTCTAAGTCGTCCGATTCGAGAGTCAGCACGAAGGCTCCTAAACACGCCGGTCCGGTTAAGGTCGAGCCTAAGAAGCCCGACCCCAAGAAGACTGGTACTCCGAGTACCAAGAAGCCAGATCCTAAGGCCGCCACTGCTACGGCGCCTAAGGATCCGAAGAAGAAGGTCAAGTCCGTTAAGGACGTGACAACGGTGGATCCGAAGCCAACCGCTAGCACGGCAGCTAAGGATCTACCTAAGAAGGGCCAGACGTCTACCAGCAGTAATGCTGCCAAGGCTCCGGGCCCCAAGAAGTCTACCATTCCGATCCCCACAAAGGTGAAGGATAGTACCACGAAGACTCCGGCTCCGAAGACTCCGGCTCCGAAGACTCCGGCCCCGACGAATCTGTTGACTTTCTCTCAGGAGTTAGACAACAGTGCGGCGGTGGCGGCTTCGGCTGCGGCGCTAGCTGGTGGGTCCGGACACGGGGGAGGTCGTCCGAGGGGCCATCATTGACCAGTTGAGCCGTGAGGAGGTTAAGGCGTTTCACTTAGCCCAACTGAAGACCTTCAGGGGCCTGGACAGTCTGTCTGCTAGGTTCCCTGTATGGTTTCCGGACCGTTTAACAGCGGCCATGGAAAACGTCGGCGACTTGGCCAGTAAGGCTCGCCTAGTCGCCCTCTCGGAGGATCGTCCCGAGGCTATCGAGGCCTTGGACTCGGATATGCAGACATATTCTGAGTACAAGGTTGTCCATAACCGACGGGAGAAGAGTCGACACCTGACGCCAGCTATGAAGCTAGCTCGGGGAGTTCACCAGAAGACTAAGGAGTCTATTCTGGATGCCACGCTGGAGGATGAAATCATCCAACAGACCACAGCAGCGGTTAGGAATGCTGATACTAGCCGACTACAAAAGGCCAACCGTCGGGACATGTACCTGAGGGAGACCATTCAGGTAACATCTCTGGAGGCGGGTCAATCCCCGGAAGAGGTGGCAGCAGTGTTGAAGGGGTTGGAAGAGAATACAATCCCGGATGACGAACTCACGGAGTTGGTACGGACGACGCTCCGGGCCAACGCCGCGAGTAAGTTTATGTACTTCAAACCTATGTGTTTGATGGATTGCGTGAAGGACAATCGGTCTTCACAACACCCTGATCCGTATGGTCAAGACGGCCTCTCGGATGATGAGGAGTGGATCAAGAAGGATCCTCTTGACAAGTCGGTATAGTTGTACCATTTTGAGTTGTTGGAGAAGGTCCGGACTGGTAGCACGAAGCACCACTCCTACCTCTCGAAAACCAAACTGTCCTGGGCAATGTCGAGATGGACTCCTGATCGCCGCTGCCCCTTTGATACTTGTCAGAACATTGACGAGACCCGGGAGACACCCCGAACCTGGCCTACCAAGGTAAGGTTCGCGCGGCATATCACCAGATACCATGTGCGTCATTTCATGCGATATGACTGCCTGAGTGTCGGTCCGAAGGGGAGCAAGGGTTGCCCCGATGGTGGCATGTTCTTCACGAAAGCAAACATCATCAGACACATGGCCAAGAAACACAACTTGTCCCTGGAAACGGCGGCGGAGCGTATGCAGCTCGCCCATGAGGAGGTCTACTCCCGGTTCGGGGAGGTAGGCAAAAATGAGAATCTCGAGGTGGACTTCGGTACCAACGAGAAGGGGAAAGTCCGGGTGTTCTACAAAGTAAACCCGGATGGCAACTTCCTCCGCGTTCCGGACGGCGATCTCTTTGATGAGTTCGTCGAGTACCAGACGCGGACAAGTACAAGGAAGGTCCGGAGAGCTCCGAAGAGACAGAACCAGTCTTCGGATCCTTCCGACGCGAAGAGAGTGAAGACGGATGAGAGATCATCCGTTATGGAGAAGGTGGATCCGGGCTATAAAGGTCCTGCATTCACCTCCACCAAGAAGTCGGGCCCCCAGAGCGGACAAACTCGGGCCGCTCCGGAGGATCCGAACACCGGAACGGAGGAAGTCTTTGACGAAGACTTCCCAACTGGTACCCTGGTTCCGGGAGAGGAAACTCAAACTTCACCCAGACAGGGAAGACAAATGCTTCGGTTAAACGAAAACTGAAACCTTCACAGACACAGAGTCTCCCTCCAGAGACTCCGGATGAGGATGCTCTAGTCTTGCGACTCCGAGCTCCTCCGTCATTCCCTCGCGCCGACTTCGCTTCGTACGAAGCCGGACAACAGGCTTTAGATCAGTGGCAGGATAACTTTCACCGGCTACTATCCGACCTCAGTCAGGAGGTGGCGATGATGTCCCTTAACACCGTACATCATCTCCATGAGAGAGAGGTCGCTCTCCAAAAGGCAGCGGCAGTAGATACCGTTCAGGAAGAGAGAGAAAGAGCTCGGACTGAACAGGCGACTGCTAAAGCCGATAGGAAGAAGCAGAGGAAGGCGACTAAGAACGCCGAGGAGAAACTGGACGCTGAACGCGCCCGGTTCAGAGATTGCTTCGCGCACGAGATGCACGAATGGGATGGCACCAGGACTATGATCGAGTCCTGGCTTCGAGACTTGACTCTGGCAGAGGCCGAGTCAGACTCCGATGAGGAGGAAGCGCCTGTTAACTCCGGCGCAGGAGGTGACTCGGAGTTGTTATAGGATTAACCTATAGCAGATCCGAATAGGAAGGGGAAGTATTAAATTAATATTGCCCCAACAGCAGAACACCCTATAAATAGGGTGTATGGGTATCCGGACAGCGGGACGAGGCAGGCTGGCTACGCAAGGATCCAGTCTGTCCGGGAACACTGACGGAGACAGGAGAAGAGATCCAGAGAAGGAAAGCAGAACTCGGGACGGGAGCACTTCAACAACTAGGATCCGATACATCCGTTTTTTTTTATATATATGATTGACATTTCATATCAGGACCGAGTGCTCCTTATAAACAGTCTGAAGATCGCCTGGAGGCAGGACTAATTTTTTTTACTATTACGCTCCCGAGTATGAGCGATGAACTTTCTTGTTCCGGTGAGTAGGAGCTGAATGAAGTAGGTTCCGAAAGCCGGGCAGAATGATACACATCTTCCAGGAGGATCCGGATCTTCAACAAGGAACGCGTATGATGTCCTTTTTGTTAATATTATAATATTATTGTCGTTTCTTAAATAATAAGAGAGTGATAGTGTATATCACTTATAGTAATATTAACTATGAGTTTAAATAGCTCGGGGTCCTGAAGGGACAAAATTTTTTCAAGTGTTCGTGTACTATATATATATAGGTTAACTCTATCAATCCTAAGGAATAGGGTGTAATTTTCATTACAGTCTCTCTATATATAGATGTGTGTGATTAAATACTTATTGTGTTCAACAGAATACGTCATATTGTTTAAAGGTATAGCTTTAATAGAGCCCCTAAGGTGGTATTTATAAGATAATGCCAGTCCGAAGTGTTTTCGGACTTTAACCTTAATTATTTACCTCCCGGTTATTATCTGGTAGGGGGTAGTGTAGGGGCTAGGGTTATATACGGGGTTTTATATGACGGGTTCTGTTGGATGCTGTGTTGCGAGCTCAGTCCGAACCCTTCAGTCCGACGGCAGGTGGCGACACCTGCTTTGGGCTTGGGGTATGGACAGAGGTCGCTATAGGCTTCCGGTCTGTGTGTGCGCGCGCAGGCTGGCTGCCTATATATACCCAGCATCCGATGGGACTCGTCGGTTACTCTGAGCCACGCTGGGTGAAGAGACCCCGAGATCACTGCGGCTGATTAGCCTACTGACCCGTTCCGAACTCTATGGGGAGTTCGCACGCTTAGAGCTTTGCCTGTCTAGGTTACTGAATAAACCTATTGATTCGCAACCTGTAACACTTGATCCGAACTGTGTTGACTTTGTTCTTTTACTTGATACTATAACAATATCATAGAGGAGCAAAGTATCGTTTATTACACAATGTAAAACATTGATTGTCAGCCCACATAGATCTATACTACCATTTTAAGGTGTTCACATCACATCAAGCCCTGCTAGCTCAGGCTGTAGGGATTGGAACTCGATATCTCAAGGTAGAGGGTTCTAGCCCCTGTTGAGCTCATGCAATAATGTATTTTCATAAACATTTCATAACATTGACAGTAGTTATATATTTTTTCTAAATGGAATAAATGTATATCACGGAAAGGGTTCCTAAAAGGATTCCTGCGAATACCTTGTGCTTTGTTTCCATGACATACATGGTGACAGCTGTCCAGGGACTGGCGGCCATTTAAAACCCCAAACAACGTATATTAGCATTATGATAACGTTATACATTTGAACGTTTCTTTAAAACGTTATTATAACGTTATTTTGAGTCAACGTTTTAACGTCAGATAACGTCATATTTCTGTCATTCTATATCGTTTACCAAACCTTTAGAAAACGTTATTGTAACGTCAGATAACGTTTCTTTGTTAGCTGGGACAACATTTTCTTTACCTATAAGCTTAGTTGTTATGTAGTTGATGACCATACATTTTAAGAGTAGTTACCAACAAGTATTCAAGTGGGTCAATTAATTTATCTGAATTTAGTGTCATCTCTTCCCTTTATTTAGGGAGGAGAAGCAAAATGCATCCTTTGACTGACTAAAACTCTGATCACATTGGGTGACACAGTCAGAGTTCCTGTGAGTCTGATAGTGATACCTGAGGGAGCCCTGGGATTATGTACTATGATCATATCCCGGGGAAAGGTGTCAGTATCAGAATGCTCCTCGTTTCTCTATTCATATGTAAACTTCTGTAGACAATTTCATATAATATGAATGTAATGTGAAAACTGTATCATTTCAATGGTTTTAAAGGAATTGTGAATTTATGGCTCATTGTAATAAAGACAAGAAAATGTCTATAGGATATCAAATCCCATGTACTCTCAATGATGACATCTAGTGGTAAACTCAGGAACAATACTTGCCCATTTAGCCCAGGCCTAGCCCAGGTGAACCCCACTCTTTTGGGGAAAGGTCTTTGAAACGTAATCATGAAAGTTGTGCTGGTAGAATTAGCCCAGAAAGTGAAGTTGGTGGGTTGGCCCACATGGGGCCCACCTGGAATCCCACACCAAGCCCATGGAAAACCAATGCAGACCTCAGCCCACTTAGCCCAGCTCTAGCCCAGGTGAAACCCAGGTAGATAACATAGCATGAGAAAAATAATTTGAACTTGCATTTCCTAGAAAAAAGGGACAAGTGAGGATAAATTAAAATATCTACAATGCAAGATATCCATTAAAAACTAAGTTCAGTACATGGGCTCAGCCCACCTGGGCCCTATCTGGCTGCCCATGCTGAGCCCATGGGAAACCCAGGGATACCTTTGCCAAGTTTGCCCATTTCCAACCCAGATGAAACCCACTTTTACAAAAACGCATATAATGTCAATTTAAAATGTGAATTCATTTTGAATATTTTCAGAAAAGAGTATGAATTGAAGGATTTGCAGTGCAAACATGACATGTTGATATTCTAGGCTGAGCCCAGATGGGCCCCATCTGGAAGCCCAGACAATTACCAGTTAATACCCAGATATGGGCTAGCCCATGGTGCCCAGAGACACGCCCATATGGGGCCCATTTGGGTGTGTTGGCTGGGGAGATACACCACACCTGGCCAGGCTTGTCCCACATACCCACTGCCCACAGTCATCTCCTCTTTATACAACACCTCGTATTATCACTGTGTAGCAGTGGGTTCATGGAAAAAGCGTGTCCAGTTATCCTTTATCTAATACATATACCTGGATACATGCTGCCTACCTTCATGTCATATTGACGTAATACTGCAATATACATCTTAAAATACAATCACATAGCACCATACCTGATATGTCTCACTATATTATACCCTAATACTTTGTACTATAATAATATATCTACTTGGTCAGGTGTCTAGATACAAGTGGAGGATATCTCTTCCACGACCCCGTACGAGCTGGGCACATCATCGAGGAGTGTGTAGCACTGAACAACTGTGCTAAAATTACCGGACTCCCGATCAAGAAGGATTTCTACGCTAAGGATTCCTTCGTTGGATATAAAGACCCTGTCGAGCAGCCCGTGAACGTGGCAGTGGGAGAACGCGTCCCTTTCAATAACATGCGTAAAGAGTACATAAGCAGGTTCTTTAACCCGGAGGCTGTCAAACGCGACAAGCAGTGAACTGTCTTTTGTTACAACATGAATCACATCACATACAGTATTTAAACATATCCTGTACCAACAGTGACAACGTAAAATATATACCGCTGTTTTAGAGCAACATGAACAGTTATGATATGAAGTATGGTAGAAAGTCTGGTATGCAACCCCATGTTTTAAAGGTTTTACAGTTGCACACAGTGCGCCACGCTTCACTTAGCACTTTTTCTAGTTTTAACCCTGGTGGATCTTTTGGGTATAGTGGTAACTTCGCTCTCGCTTTCCTCAGCAGACGCTAAACCAAGAACCATGTCCACATGGTCTTCTTCTGTGACAGCCTGTTGCATATTGTGCTCTACGTTGTCCGTGACTTCTTTATGAGGACGACATCGTCCTTGTTCAGCACCTGATACTCTGGCAGTCCAGTGTCGGAATTTACGTCCTCCTTCTGTATCACTAAAAATAATTAAAAATTATGATGTAAAGCAAAGTGAAGGAGAGATTAACATGTACATTTTAAAATATTCTGCCTGTTTTTTTCTTCCTGACAACATGTTTATAAATATATCAAGGGAAAAAACAAATGGTAGTATCATATACTGTGGCACCAGTTGTTAAAATTCCATTCATATTTTGAGGAAATGGCTAAACAGACATACACCTGAAATACATGTTTTAATATTCTGCCTTGTTGTTAGCGTTCATATATGTATCTAAATATATCAAGGGAAAAAGAGAAATGGTATTAAAATATACAATGTTACCACATGTCGATATTACACATTCATATGTTGTGCATGTTACGGTACTGTACATACATACTGAAATATACCCTAACAAATCCAAAGAAAGACATGGTATATGTCGTCCCTACCTTGAGCGTTTACAACACATTTTGTGGGATGAAGGTGGGGCTTGGGGGAAGACAGATAGTTTGCCACCTCTCCCTCTTTGGGTGGCTCGGGATGCGTCAAAGTAGCTGTCATGTTTCAGGTAGACGGTACCGGGTTTCTGTTGTCATCCTCCTCCTCCGGTTCTTCCATGCTGCTTTTATTCACTGAGAAAAGAATTACAAACATACATTTAGGTACTGCTGGAAACAAATAAAATATTATTCTATCACAATTTGCTGCATTTAGACTTATCCTTGATTTATTTGGAGAGATAAAAACATTTTAGAATGTCATGATGTGCCGCTTGCTTAATATGTGCTGAATTAAAGAAGCAGAGCATTTATATAGTAAGCTGCATGACATATGTTGTACTTACATGCTATGACAGAGTTCACCACATGTGCCCGGTTAAGCTTCCCCTGCGCCACAGCGAGTAGCTCAAAGTTCCTGGTCATCAAAGTCAGAGCAGAGTTGGCTCTCTCGCTCTCCTCTTTGTGCTGAGTTGTAACGTTATGCACGTCGCTCATCAAGTCCTTAATGCTGGTGGCTAGAGTAGTGAGACTGTCCACCATACCAACCACGCCTGCCATCATTGTTTCCTCAGCTTGGCAATACGGACACCCATATTGGTAATAGCACCTCTTACTAAGTCCATCTGTTTGACCATAGCGGCCTGTTTTGCCAGTATGTGATCCGACAGCTTCTCCGTAATTAAAATGAACTCGTCGTTGCTCTCAGCTGTTTTCTCAGCTAAGTCTGTACTCCAGCTATCCAGCTGGTCTTTTTGTTGTTTCAGTCCCTCTGCTATTTGCTTGGCATTGTCAGATACAGCAGTCATCACACTTCTGGCGCTGTCTCTCATCTCCCGGTTACACCTGGCCATATCCTGATGGCAAGTGGCCTGATCATCCGCCATTGTCTTCAGGTTATCTCTGAAAACCAGTGTGACTTTTTCCATTTCTTTTCTTATAGCTTCACTGTAATCCTCCTGTGCGTTTTCCTCCGTAAAAGATTTGAATAAAGCTTTCCGGTTAGAAGATGCGGTCCGTTGTATACGGGACAAGGCAGGAGTGTTCTGTGGGGTTTTAAGTGGCACAAATTCAGGTTCTATTTCCTCTTCTTCAAGTTCTATTGGGCCTGGGAGAACAGGGTCTGGAGGGGGGTTGTTGTGTTTTGGGGTACTGGTTTCATAGTTGCCTTTCAGCGCCAAATGTATGATCTGGGCTACCTCCTCCTCTGTGTAATGCTTCTTGTTAGCGTCATCCGTGTCCACATGTGATACGGGCCCCGGAGAAGAGTGTTGAGAAGTTAAATCAATCTCTTCCTCATTCAAGATAGAAGAGAAATATGGTCTCCTCCCCCGTACACGTTCAGGTTTCTTCTGCATGCTTGGACCAGGCTGAGCAGTAGCGTGAGCAGTAGGCTGAGCAGTAGGCTGAGCAGTAGGCTTAGCAGTAGGCTTAGCAGAAGGTTTAGCAGTAGCCTTTGGAAGCACTGCAGGCTCTGGCTGGTCTGTTTTGGGAGGCACAACTTTTAATTTGAGAGACTTAATTGCCAAAGCCAATTGCGACTCTCCGGTGGTTCTTCCCGTCGACATAACAATGGATTCAGTTTTGGATAGTTTTTTCTTTTTGCTGCTTTCTGGATCTGCTGTTTTGGCATTGCTTCTAGCGACTAAATCTAACATGTCTCTGCGGGATATACGTTGAATGGGAGACCAGTCTTGATCACCGAAGATGGCGTTGTATGCTTCTGCACTAGACACATCGTGAGGCTCAGCTTGCATAGCAGCGGGCGGTGGGTCTGGAAGACTGTTGTACTCCTCCTCGTCTCCACTTTCCTCCGCAGCGGCCGTCTCTTCCTCTGTTGGTGGAACAAGATATGTTATACATCATAACTTCTCACTTAACCGACACACAGTTAGTATATATTGTATCATAAATACAGCGTACTCCATAATATCCATGTGCAGAAACTAATTCTTCACAGGTAGGTATATATTTTGTTGGTATTTTGGCCATGTACATACCGTATTTTAACAGCACACATATAATATACATGAGCAACCATTTCTGAATGAATCATTGGATGACATACTACAGATAAAAAGCATGTGATTCTCTCCTTTTATGTCAATGTATTTAGAGTTGTATACCCAACATAGGTGATGTATAACATAGGAAAATACATGAATTGACCTATCTCTGTTGTTGTTTTTTTGTTTAAACATTCAAATATAACTCACCCTTATCGTCTCTCAGCATAGCTCCCTCCGCAATCGCTGCCAAGGCCGAGGATGGCAAAGCCATAGCTGCATAGTCTTCCTTCGTGGCTCTGTTAGGATCATAGCACGAGACGAAACGTGGGCGCCCTCCCCCCTTCACACAAGGTGGCTGCATCCCTTTGATCCCTGTAGCAGAGTAAAATAAATCATTTCATTGAAACTGTGTTGTCATACGCTGTACCATGGGTGACACATGTTATATGTCGTTGTATTTAAAATAATGATACAGACTATATGAACAGAAATGAAAACAGGGCACTTTAGGTAAACTATACAGCAAGGAATTATATGTTAGGGTTTGGCTCAATCCTCACCTAGTATCACTTCTTTTCCAGCGTAATCGCATGCGGCCTGCTCCAGTTCATTCATGTTGTCCTTTTCGTCGCGTTGGCCACTACCCGTTTTGTATTTCATGTCAATCACTTGACGCTATAAATATAAACATAAATAACATTTAATACATATAGAGGAAAGTGTGGTTCAACTGTAGGTAGCACAGCTCAGTATGTAACTGGATTTGAAAAAAAGGCATCATTTGTTACACCATATGTTGATTTATCTTTTCTACCTCTCGTTCATAAAAAAATAGAAATATCTAACACATTTAAAATACAACATATATAATCAAAGAAAAAGGGACAACATACCTTCTTCTTGCTCTCCTGAACGAAGTACTTAAGCTTGCTCTGACACTTGGTGACGTCCCTGTCTCTCCCCCCGTTAGCTGCGACATAGTCTGCCAATAGAAGGAGACAAATTTAATATAATCTACATATGTTGTGCTGTGCTTGTAATGCCATATTGGTCAATGGAACATAGTACGGTGAGAAAGGATACACTTGGTACAAAATATGGGAAGGGTACATACAGGATATACTTACAACACAATGCAATTGATAAGGTATACAGATGACATAGCTGGTGTGCAGTTCAAAGGAATGTTACTAATATTTTTTCAATACTCACCAACAAGCTCGCTCCAAGCAAGCTTTTTCAACGCGACCCCGTCACTTGCGTGCTTGAAACGTCCCTTCAACACGGGCTTTAAATGGTTTGCCCCCTTTGTCAACGTTATAACCGAATTCGTTTGAGTAAATACAACAACTTTAGTTTTATCTGTATTAATGCACAATCCACTACTGGTAAACCAGTTAAAGACAGTGTTAGCGTCTTCCTGAAATTGGGCGCTAGCAGCATCAAGAAAATTATGACTTGTATAAAATACATCGTCAGCATAAATTATAACTCGACAATTTTTAACAACTTTTGGTAAGCTGTTAAAGGCCTACGCTACCATTGTCCACAGACAGCCTGGCCGCGCAGGTAGTAACATAGTGCAGAGTATACACACTGGCCACCTGTGCTATACCATAGGTGGCCCTCAGCAGTCAGGCAGGGCAGTGGCCGAAAACAAGCTATATGTAAAGGGATGGGAAGCTTACCCCAAACATAAAATCATGTAAAAGGATCACCCATATCATTATAGATGATATAGTCTTATGATAGAGTGGGGTTATCTTATATGAAAAACAATAATTCTTATATTAAATCCATCAATTATTTCTACATATCTTATTTTTGGATGACCCCCTTTGGTAAAAAAATGAATACGGAAATAGATCAATTATATTTTCCAATGTTGTCAATAAATATATTGTGGTTACACAGTTCCAATTCAATGTTGGACGACCCGGTTGGGACGCTCTTACAGGGCTTGTAGGACCACACTCTACCGTATGACGGACAAGCCAGGGTGAGCTGCCTTATATAGGGCTCCACCAGACAGCTCCCCCTTGCCCTAGCACCCAGCACACCCCCTACACATGCACACATGGTGGTAGTGTGAGGGGGGGGGGGGTTCTTAGTCAGACCTGGTCAGTGGCACCCACCACTCACATGAAATCCACAGTTCCAATTCAAAGAGAATCTGAACGTCTATTTTGTCATGGTGGGATAAAATAGCATTTTTTATAGGTAAACATCGATTTTGAGGTCAATAATTAATTGGTTGTCTTGATAATCTGTCCAGATTTATATATGTTCTGATAAGTACATCTATAGGTGATATGACCCTGTGACATTACTTTAGAAAAAAGTACCCATAACATTTGATAAAGGCCTGTTTGTAATTTGTAACTAATTCAATGGACTTACCCAAAGAATAGTCCATTTTGGCCAATATAGAAATGGTAAAGTTCTATTTTTTGGTCATTTTTGTTTAGTCAGTGCATATATAACCAACCTGCTTCAATGATACGGAAATCTGAACGTGAGATATATAAGGTAGCCAATGCCTTTACTATAGCACATAAACAACAGTGGCCCCCAATATGGAGCTATGCATTTACGTTTGCTCGATTAGGCATTATTTACACATCACCTGCTGCGTGCGGTTTCCAAGGTAGGCATAAAGCCAGTCGCAGTAAATATCTGGTAAATTAAACAATTTCATGCGGCTCAGCAGCTCGGCATGATGTATACAATCAAAAGCCTTCCGCTCGTCCAGGAAACATGCCACTAGGGGATCCCTGCTGTCACAGGATCTAAAAATGCCTTCACTGCAGAGTTATTAGGTTACAAGATGTAACGACCTGTACCTATGTGACTGCTGTTATCAGTGCTTATCTCGCCAATACCATCTTAAGTAATGGCCGCGCTCACAGGACGACCAGCTTGACCCCTATATAATGTTTCAGCAATGAACCCTGAGAGTATAATTTGAGTTGTACGGATGCATTGCATTAGAAATCACTCATTTTGACACCAGATTGAACCCGTTGGTTGAGAAATTCTCACCTGCTCTGAACAACTTGAATCATATATAAATATCATTATCCGGTTTTGCTACGAATCCTTTGTGTGGTTTTTTTTGTCCATTAAGTAGTACAGCGAATAGTTGGTTTTCCTCAGGTCCTTAGGGACGGTGGCGATGTTGTGAGTAGTATACCGCCCCCTGTAGCACATGGGGATGTCGCTCTGATTCAGGCAACACATACGGTTATTGAACTTCTGCCTTTGGAAGGCCAAGCGGACATCCAGACCGGCCGGGTTCTATATTATACTATCGATGGTGTAGGAGATATGCCCACTGTTGATGTATACAATAGGTGTGTAGAAGGTACCTGTGACTGTAATCATATTGTAGGGTCTGAAACGGCTCAATTAATGCCTTCCAGGTTTGCAGGTTTTATTTCCTGTTAATCGTTTGCCGGGTTTAAACATTGTAGAGTCGCGCGAGACTCGTTATCATTGTAGGAATTACAGTACAATTTGGAAAGGGCTTTTCATGAGGGAATGTGTGGAATTATTTCTCATGAGGGGTAGAGGAATCGAATGGGAAAAACACTAATTGTTACATGCTGGAGCATGAAGCTATTTATAATGCATGGGGGATACTTGTGTCCCATTCTCATACAATTCTGACTCATCAGTAGCTGGCATACTAGTGAAAGGCATATTTCTGTTTTACCTGAAGTCAGTCTACTGTTCTGTCAGTGTCTTTGGTCCCCATGTTGGGGGATGGTTTCTAGGGCTTTGCCTGGAACCAGGGAGGAGGGGCTAGAATATTATATGTTAACAACCATCTTAGTCTTGGCTTACTGTGTGCTCCAAATATTTAACTGCCACCTCACATCACACAGATAATTAGTCAGTACTGGCTAACAGATCAATCAATACATTGTAATACCTAAGCTAAACACACATTCTTCTTCTTTCCACATTGTTAAGATTATGTCTAATAAGCATTTCTTTAGTTAAGTTCACATTTTACTCATTGGTCCTGCTGGGAATATTGCCATTGTGGGCTGGGCCATGTAACATGCAGGGCAGATATGGTTCCTGCCTTCAGGGGAAAAGAAGGTCTAATTTCAATGTAAATACAATATTTCTTGAGAGAATATAGTAGACACAATGTACCTTCTATATATGTAACTCTTCTAGCATCGAAATAACTGTAAGCCATTGATTCACAAATATAGCGTGAATTTACCTAACTTCCAACAACCACTGTTCCTTAAATAATTGCTAGAAAAGCCTAGAAGAATGGCAACATATTCTATACAACTTACTTTTGAAACAAAGAGCATTACTTTAGCTCTATATATTACCCCATTTTGCCCCCTAGGGTATATAAAGTGGTCCCCACATTATAACAGACTGGGGCAGGGTATGACCAGGCCCTGTCCAGCCTGTGTGACGGCCCTCCCTGCTACCTACCCCCGGGGGTGGTCAGTGCGGTACCCTGCAGGTTGCTTGATGCATGTGCCCATAGTATCAGAATGGCAGGGACTGGACAAGTAGAAAACAATAGAAAACTGCTCATAATTGCTAAAATGTTCACCAAATCTTATATTTCTTTCATGCCCTGACAATTTCTGCATGATACCTACCTATATACCATGTTTATAAGTAAATTCCTTGTATTTGCATTTTGCGTATCGCAAGCGCATGTGAAATGGTGCAATCTGGGGCATTTTGAAGAGATAATCCCAAAGACCACCCTATATATAAGACACACTTTAATTAAATCAAAGTTTGCCCAATGTCTGGGAGATTCCAAGCCTGGTCCTCAGGATGGAGAACCAAGTTTTAGGGCTCGATACCAAGTGATAGGGATGCAAACCTTATCATATGGACCCAAAAGCTGGTTTTATGAGTCCTGAGGACCTGCCTGCACTGTTAGGAATAAGTAGTGTAGCTGCACAGTATATAAAAAAATATGATGTGACTTGACATAAGATGGAGGATTAGCCCTTTCCTCCTTCCGCTCCCCTCTATCCTGTCTGTCCCCCTGACCTATTGTTGCCCGGTATGAAAATGTATAAATGTGGAACAGAAAAATAAATTACCACAAGTACCCTTCATGGGTGACACAGTGAAAAGTACATTGTTGAATTTACTCGTTGGTCATATATATACATGTGTGAAATACAATCATGTAAAGCACCAAGGTGACACCATGTTGTACTGTGGCTTTAGCTCAATCCAAAGAGCCAGGGTTAAAAAACCAGTCAGGCTACCAGTGCAACAATTTAAAAAAAAAGAATTTTTAAACAAATTTAATCTTTATTCCTTAAAAGGAGTACAGTAGTTTGATGATATATTGTAGACCAATCAATGTCCATGTTTTCCACTTTGACTTTAGAATTTATTTCAAACGTAAATCTACCTATACATCTGTGGAGGTTCGTAGTTATTCTAGTTTAAGGAACAACGAGAACGGCAGTTTCCAGGTTCGAGAATATCAGACTTTTATTACAAAGTAAATCACGTTCCGTAACAAGGGAACAATCAGTGTGGAATCAACACACAAATATAATCAGGTTTCTATACGAATATAGGAAACGGTCAGTATAGTCTCAGTATACAACGTTATCCGCACAGTTGGACATGGTGAAGTCTATCATCAGCCGGGCCTGCACTGACTGCCCTCCAGGTAAACACACAGGTCTTATATAACCACTAGTCCTTTGATCACGTGGCCAGGTGGGTGGGTCGGCAGCCCACCTGAGAGCAGCACACAGTAACCTGGAGGGGACCTGAGTCCTCTCCCGGGAACTGTGTGCGCTAGCTCCTGGTAGAGAAGCCGAGTAAACAGTAGACGTTACCCGGAAATACAGTGTATGAGATTAATATGTAATATCATGCCCCTACACATCTTTCAATTTTTGAATAGGTTCATTAGTGTATTGAGATGCATTCCAATAGTATTTTGCCCAGCAGAGACTCGAACTCAAGACCTCCTGTGTAAGGGTTTTACAGTAGGTAAGTGCAGCTGAACAGTATGTAATACTGGAAACCAAAAATGTCCATTCATACTGTAAATCTATGGTATATCTCACTGTGCAGCTACACTAACTTCTGACAGTTTGGGTAACCAGACATTTGGGGTTCCACCCAGCCACATCCAGAAACTCACATCTCACCCCTCACAGTTCTGGCCACATAGATATCCCTCACACTAGCTTTCACCCACCCAGATCCTGACAACCAGTTTCCCCCACATCTGACTGCTGGGAGTTCTAAGCAATGAAATCTTCACCCTTGGACCTCTGCACTCAACCAGATCTTGACCACTTTGTTTAAATTTATTTAGAATTGGGCAGCTTATATTGTCCACCCATTTTAGTCCCACCCCTTGGAGTTCCACCCACCCCAATCCCACCAATTCCAGCTCTACCCACCTCTGTCTTGCCCCTTGAAGTTCCACCCACCTGGGTACCTCCAGGTTGTTTGGAGCTCCACCCTCCTGATTCCTGCTTCCTGGAGTTCCACCCACCCAAGTCGGACTAGTTTGAGTTTAACCCACAAAGGCTCTGCCATTTGAAGTCCCACCGAACCAAGTCCTACCCCTTGGAGTTCCACCCACCCAAGTCCCTCCATTTAGAGTTCCACCCACCCAAGTCTCTTTGGAGTTCCATTCACCTAAGTCCTGCTACATGGAGTTCCAACCACAAAGGTTCTGCCACAAAAAGAGTTCCACCCGCCCCACTCCCACGACTAAAAGAGTTCCACCCTACCCACTCCCGCAACTAAAAGAATTCCACCCACACACTCCCATGACTAAAAGAGTACCACCCACCCCACTCCAGCAACTAAAAGTGTTCCGTCCTGCCCATTCATGCGATAAAAAGAGTTCCACCCATCCCATTCCCATGACTAAAAGAGTTCCACCCGACCCATTTCTGTGACTAAAAGTGTTCCACCCTGCCCATTCATGCGATAAAAAGAGTTCCACCCGACCCATTCCTGCAACTAAAAGAGTTCCACCCTACTCATTCCTGCGAGTAAAAGTGTTCCATCCTGCCCATTCATGCGATAAAGAGAGTTCCACCCACCCCACTCCAGCGACTAAAAGTGTTCCACCCTGCCCATCCCCGCGATAAAAAGAGTTCCACCCTACCCACTCCCGCGACTAAAGAGTTCCACCCGACCCATTCCTGCGACTAAAAATGTTCCACCCTGCCCATTCATGCGATAAAGAGAGTACAGTCACGTCACCCTAATCCGGGCGACGATAGTCCGGGTACTACACTATCCGGGCAGGGCAGGTTCTGCACCAATCTAATTACACTATAACTGTATACAGTAGTCCATTTATTTCATGATCCGGTCACCGGTCAGTAACTCTAGTGTACAGAGTGTATACTTATCATTATAATGTGACTCAATATACCAGTCAACCACCCCCCCCCCCCCAAAAAAAAAAGGAAGAAAATTAATTTAAAAAATGAAACAAGAGGGGGAAAATAGAAAAGACATGCTGGTCTCAGGAACTGCCATGTAGTGTGCATGCCTAAATATTTAGGAGAGGGTGCCGTGGCTGGGTGCTAAGACAACACTGGTAGTCCCACTGTATGTGTGGCTTTCAAACTTTGACAGAGATGAAGGGTTCCATACCATCCCTAACCCAATGTTCTAAATGCTGTGTTAGGAGCTGGCCTTGTGTAATTACATACGGGTCTACTACAAAGTATTTAGCACCTTGATGCATAATGCAGCCGAGGATAATGCTAATCATAACCTGTGTGTGTCTGCTACGGTTTGTCTGCTCACTGGTGACACATTAAATTTTGATGAAGAAAAGTAGCTCTATGTAACGCCATATAACACCCACCACCACCAATGGTTCAGGCACCGGGTGATTTCAGCTTCCATCACTGTGCTTGCATGGGGGGAGGGGGTGCTTGAGCACCCCACGCCCCCCCCTGGCTACGGCCCTGATAGAGCTGGGTACCTGTCCCGACTGCACTCTGACTGTTACTGGACGTGCAGTAAGATCTGCAGGTTTAAAGTGGAAATTTGGTAGTTTTAGTATCTAGACCACACACCCTAGGGGTTGATACAAAACAACAGTATTGCCTGGGTGCCCAGCCAACACCCAAATGGGCCCCATATGGGCGTGTCTCTGGGCACCATGGGCTAGCCCATATCTGGGTATTTACTGGGAATTGTCAGGGCTTCCAGATGGGGCCCATGTAATATCAACATGTCATGTCTGAAAATATTCAATTAATTTACATTTTAAATTGACATTATATACGTTTTTATAAAAGTGGGTTTCATCTGGGTTGGAAATGGGCAAACTTGGCAAAGGTGTCCCAGGGTTTCCCATGGGCTCAGCATGGGCAGCCAGATAAGGCCCAGGTGGGCTGAGCCCATGTCCTGAACTTAGTCTTTAATGGATTTCTTGCATTGCAGATACTTTAATTTATCCTCACTTGTCCCTTTTTTTCTAGAAAATGCAAGTTCAGATTATTTTTCTTATGCTATATTGTCTATCTGGGTTTCACCTGGGTTAGAGATGGGCTAAGTGGGTCTGCATGGGGTTTCCATGGGCTTAGTGTGGGCTGCCAGGTGAGCCCCATGTGGGCCAGCCCACCAACTTCACTTTCTGGGCTAATTCTACCAACACAACTTCCATGATCAAGTTTCAAAGACCTTTCTCCAAAATAGTGGGGTTCACCTGGGCTATCCCTGGTCTAAGTGGGCAAGTATTATTCCTGAGCTTACCACTAGATGTCATCATTGAGAGTACATGGGATTTGATATCCCATAGACATTTTCTTGTCTTTATTACAATGAGCCATGAATTCACAATTCCTTTAAAACCATTGAAATGAAACAGTTTTCACAGTACGTTCATATTATATGAAATTGTCTACACAAGTTTGCATATGAATAGAGAAACAAGGAGCATTCTGATACTGACACCTTTCCCCGGGATATGATCATAGCACATAATCCCAGGGCTCCTTCAGGTATCACTATCAGACTTACAGGAACTCTGACTATGTCACCCACTGTGATCAGAGTAGTAGTTAATCAAAGGATGTATTTTGCTTCTCCTCCTTAAATAAAGGGAAGAGATGACATTAAATGTAGATTGACCCACTGGGATACTTGTTGGTAACTAGGGGAGAGAGGGGCACGTTGAACCACTTCTGCACATTTATTTTTTCCCTGACCATATCAAGGTCATGTGAACTTTGATGTTGCATCTAGCAGTTACCTTATATCGTTGTGCTATATGCCAACCTATGGCAAAGCAAGTATGGTCATTTTTTGTATTTCTATTGATTTTTTGAAAATGTAATCTTTGGGTGGTTCAATGTGCCCCATGCCCTGGGCAGGTTGACCCACCCACTGAGGCACATTGAACCACTCATATTGAATAGTTCAAACAATCAGTAATATGGATAAATTATTGAAAGTTTAGTTGGAATTATTTGCTATTGATACTTTTGCATACGACTAAATGTAAAAAAACACTTACCTATGCACATAAGTCAGTCAATGATAGTTTCAAGAGAAGTGACTGGGTTAGTGCGTTACAGGTTTCCCATTAGGTCAATATAAACCATCTTAAGAGGATTGCTGTTATTTGCAAGGTCTATATAGATCTTTGATTATATTCTTCTATGATGTAGCAGGCTGTCCTGCTTCTGAAAAATGATACATCTAGGAATAAAGACACTATGAATATTCTGCTAAAGAATCTATTACCACAATCAGCAAATTATGTATTTTATCATAACTGTAGAGTCAAATTGAAACTACTTTAAGTGTGTTTCTCTGTGAGCCCTAATTCTGATAAACTATGGGTTTATGAATATGAGGGCCTACTTGTTGGGATATGCTATGGTAGACCCAGAGGTTGAACTGAGTAATATCTTCTTATCTCTCACCTACAAGCTGACAAGGTTAGGCTGCCCTCCAGTGATACCTTTTCCCTCTATGCACTGTAATGATCAGGTGCATTGTGTTAAATAATGGAACTAGTCCTTCAAGGCAGAGGTTGGGGCACCTTGAGCATGGTTCAAGGTGCCCCAATTTTGTGGTTCAATGTACCCCATGCTGAAGATTGTAGATAAGATTGATGTAATTCAGATTACATAACTCAGGAGTAAAATTAGGTTCTACTCAATCCCTACTTTGACCTGTGTAAAGATCTTAGGCCAGCTATGTTTTTCTATGACATGAGAACCAAAGTTCAACAATTGCAAATATCTACTTTCAAGGGCATAAATCCTTTAATGGTGTCTAGTTTTCCTCCCGGCATTCCAAACCAAACATGATGCTGCTGCTCTGAACTGTCTATAAAAAGGGGTGATGTGGTAAGAAAACTGCTGGAAAATTCCCAAAGGAATAGCAAAGAGAGCGAGTGGTTCAATGTGCCCAGGTGGTCAACGTGCCCCTCTCTCCCCTACTCTTAACATATGGTCATCAACTACATAACAACGAAGACGTCTACGTAGTGCGAGGCGTGAAATCGCTTCTCCTCGGATAACCTGCAATCGAGAAACTAGGACTGATACCTAACATCCCTGGCGCCTATAGGGTCAAAGCCGTGAACAGTGAAATCCCGAGGTTGGACACGAAGGACGAAGTGGTCAAAGCTTACCCGAAGCTCTTTACAGGACTCGGTAAGCTGAAAGGTGAATATGCTATAAGACTCAAAGACGATGCTAAACCATTCTGCCTCTATACTCCACGCAGCGTGCCAAAGCCTCTGATGAAAAAGGTAGAGCAGGAAATCGCAGCATTAGTATAGTCAGGAGTTATCGAGCCCGTAGACGAACCAACAGACTGGTGTGCACCCATGGTGGTTGTACATAAACCAAACGGGAATCTATGGCTGTGTGTGGACTTGACAAGACTCAACCGGGGCGTCCCACGTGAACTCTACCAGATGAAAAAGGTAGAGGAGACCCTGGCGTGTATTTCAAGCGGAGCTGTATTCTCCAAGCTAGATGCAAATTCTGGCTTCCACCAGGTACTGTTGACTCAAGAGAGTGCAAAGCTGACGACATTCATCACACCGTTCGGAAGGTACATGTTCAGGAGACTTCCCTATGGTATATCATCTGCTCCTGAACACTTCCAAAAGAGAATGGACAAAGAACTGACTGGACTTCAAGGAGTGTTGTGTCACATGGATGACATTCTTGTGATTGGAAAAGACAAACAAGAGCACGACGAACGGCAAAAGAGAGCGGCATCACTCTAAACCAAGACAAGTGTGAGTTCTCCACAACCAAGCTTCGCTACCTTGGCCAGGTGATAGATGCCGATGGCATCAGGAAGGATCCAGCAAAGGTCAAAGCCATCATAGAGATGCCAGACCCCAAAGACGTCCCAGATGTCCGACGATTCCTCGGCATGGTGAATCAACAGATGAAATTCCTGCCGAACCTTGCCGAAATCACCAAACCAGTCAGATCTCCTCAAGAAAGATTCTGCATGGACTTGGGATCTTCCACAAAAGAAAGCGTTTGAGAAACTGAAACAGGAACTAGCTTCGGACGAAGCTCTTATGACCCCGAACGTGAAACGATCGTGTCAGCAGACGCAAGTAGCTACGGTCTTGGGGCAGTTCTGAGACAACGTCAAAAAGATGGAAGACTAAAAGCTGTTGCATACGCCAGCAGGTCAATGACAAAGACTGAATGCCGATACGCGCAAATCGAGAAGGAAGCATTAGCGACCACATGGGCACTCGAACACTGGAGTAACTTAGTTATCGGTATGCGAGTCCACGTGAAGACTGACCATAAACCGCTTGTGCCACTATTCTCAACCAAACTGATCGATGAACTGACAGTGAGGATCCAAAGATTCCGACTGAGATTAATGCGGTTCGACTTCACAGTCAGTCACGTGCCCGGTAAAAGTCTAATGACCGCAGATACCTTATCAAGAGCGCCTCTTGGTGAGAATATGCTGGAGAGCGAAGGACTTCATAAGCCAGAAAAACTACGTAAGAAATCTGACGCATGCGTACAAGCAGTACTCGTCTGTCTACCATCATCTGACCAGAGACTCGACAAGATACGGTCAGAGCTAAAGAAAGACGATGTCCTGAAGGTAGTGATACACCATATTGAACATGGGTGGCCGGAGAACAGACGTGATGTCTATGGACCTTTGGTTAAGTTCTGGAACAAACAGGGCAACCTTACAGTTCACGATGGACTACTCCTTCGAGGAAAACAGCTTGTAATCCCAGCAAGTCTGAGGATAGACGTCTTACGCCATCTACATGATGGGCATCAGGGCATCACTAAGACCCGTGAGAATGCCAACGCATCAGTGTGGTGGCCAGGAAAAACATCGAAAGGACAGTGAAAAATTTGTGAAACATTTGTAAAAGTACAGACGTGAACGTGTCGAACCCATGAAAGGAACTGAGTTCCCAGAACGACCGTGGTCTAGAGTAGCAGCAGACTTTTTCCACCATAAGGGGTCCATGTACCTCCTCATCATAGACTACTATTCTAGAGACGTGGAAGTGTGCCAAGTTGGCAAGAACGTTGATACCACTGAGACAGTAAAGAAGATGAAAAGAGCATTCTTCCATCAAGGTATACCTGACATACTGTTCAGCGACAATGGTCCTCAATTCGCATCAGTGGAGTTCAAAAACTTTGCAGCAGAATACGGATTTGAACACATCACCAAGATACGCACAAAGTAACGGAGAGGTAGAGAAAGCGGTGCAAACCATCAAAGCGATCCTTAATAAGGCTGACGATGAGTACCTTGCCCTTATTTCTTATCGCAACACCCCTCTACTGGAGGCTCAGCTGAACATTGGTCGTAGACTGAAATCACTGGTGCCGTGTCACCCGGATGAACTAAAACCGCGCATCCCAGATGCAGCGCTGGTTCGAAGGAAGGAAAAGGAATACCGGAAGCAAATGGCAGTGAACTACAACCAATGCCACCGAGTCACAGAAGCAGATGAACTGTCACCAGGGGACCGAGCATGGCTACCAGACCTACGAGTGGAAGGGAAGGTCATAGGAAAAGCCCCCGGACCGAGATCCTATATAATCTCAACACCGAATAGACTAGTGAGACGTAACCGTAGAATGACGAGAAATCTCGGGCCCGGACAAAACGACAACATTGATCCGACCACCATACTAACCAGAGTGGTCACACCGCCTAGTGATCATGTGCCTCCAGTGGAGATCACTGATATACCTCCAGTGGTCCCTCCACCGACTCCACCGACTCCTGATCGAGGTGCCACACCCTGTGTGCCCGATCTGGGACCAAGGAAGTCGTCGCGACCTAGAGTCGCGACCAAGAGACTGATTGAAGAAGTTTAATAACCATTCCCTTTCAGATACATTAATAAGTCAGAAATATTCTAAAGTGACAAAAGAACATTGTCTATTATGTTTGAACATTGACTAGTGCATTTGAACATTGACTATTACATTGAACATTGAGTAACATGAAACTGACTTATTTCCAGAGACATACATATACATATATATCTTTACTTGAGAGTAACTTCATAGTAACTATTATGTCATGAACACTTCAAGAACACTTCTAAGTATGTCTTAACATAATACTCCTTAAAAAAGGGAGATGTCGTGGTATTGGCGGCAAAAGCCTATCACGAACGCTGCCGCTATGGTAGCGCCACCTTGTGTCATATAAGCGTACTAAGCGTCTGGGAATTGTCTGAGCATTGTGCGTGTTATGCAATACACTGGAGGGTCGATCAAACAAGATTCAGAGTTGTTATCACTTATAATAATACAAAGCATTGAGACATCCAGCAAAGCAGGATGCCACACCCCCCCTACTACATTCAGATTTTGACAAATGCCCCCGTCCCCTCCCACCCCATAAATATGCGATTTTATCATGCGCCTGTGGAATCATGCATGGTCGCGAGTATGGACCATAGGGAGATACCATACTTTATCATGACACTCTCCACCCCACCCCAGCATCGGGGCCTTTCCAGTTTTGGCACCCATGAGGGCCTGTTTCTATTATAAAACAAATAAATGTACCATATTTAGCGATAGGGAAATGTTTTAATAGAGGTTTTGAGGGAGACTCGGTACATACATGATGATGTTATTTAACCCCGGTTATCAAATATATGTACCAGCAAAGTGAATAAAAAAAATAAGCAGGACTTCAATTGCTCAACATATCACAATATGCCGTTAAATGTTAAAGGCGTACCATAGAGATGATAGTACTTGGAAGTGTTGCTGCTCTTAGTCAGGTCTGTTAGCGTCAATAAACCATGAAATCCTTATTTTCCGGAAAAAAGTGCTATTTTTTTTGAGGTTATGGGGAAAATGTGGGGATCATTTCTATCCCTTGTGACAAAAGATCGGATGACTTTTTTTTCAATATGGCTGACCAAATGCAGAAAATGACATAAATTTACTCCATGAAATATGCATTTGAATCATGCTTTTCCCATCAACTTTTTGAAACTGGGTATGCTTTATTCATACAAATCTTTTCAGATGGGGACCCATCCTAAAAACCTTATTATTACAGCAGCCGCAGCCATCTTTGTTTAGTAACAATAGGGGCAGTTAGAGGCTGAAAGCGACTCCTCTGAACAAAATTCTGAGACTTTTTATCTGAGTTCATTATCACTTCTATCTCTATCAGCCCTAGAAGGGTAGGCAATAAAAAATTTCAAGGATGGCTACCAAACGGGCATTTATCTAAACTGAATCTTATCTCCCACTCTAACAATTTTGCTGCTAGAACAGTTTTAACCATACCTGCCCCCCTATATTGCATCCTAGGGATCCATTCATCTCAATGATTTGTTGCTAAGGCAATTAGTTGCTTAGCAACAACATTCAAATTGTTTATTTGCCTAGAAACACATGTTAGCTTGATTTCAACCATACCTGACTCCACTAAAATTAAGCCATTTGCAGTTATTGGTGTGCTGCTAATGGAGGTTGTTGCTTAGTAACAACCGTTTTTGATTGTTTATTTGCCTAGCAACATGTACAGGTGTTTACCTGGAGTGTAGCTCACCTTCAACCATATTTTATCCAATTAAAGTTGATCCAATGGTTTCAGTGGAGTTTATTTGCTTGGTAACACATGTTTACCTGGAGTGTAGTTCATTAGTAGTCCCACTAGAATAGCCCAATGGTTTGACCTTGAGAAATTTGAATATTGACAAACTGTATCAGGTACAACTCTCATTATAACCAATACTTTGATACATGACCTTAGAAAAGATGACCTTGACCTTGGCCCAAGGTCATCCTATTAACATGAACTGTTAAACAATGCTATTTACACACTACACAATAGGAATATCTGATGCATAAGCTATCAACGACTATGGTATTATATCATGGTTTACCATATTATTTTGGCAGCCATATTGGATAAATCCTAATGAGTTAAAGTCAAATGTTTGATATTTTTATGGAATAAAATATGTTGGTTACATGTATATGAATTGGAGTGGGTGTACCAATGGATTATGTACTCAAAATGTGAAATAATCCAGATTTCCTATTTGTGGCAATTTTGAAACATGTCATGAATATGTGTTCCAGTGATTTTTTTTCTTGTTGCAAGGAGAAATGTTCAAAAGTATACTCATCCCTATATGTGTACCAACTTTGGTGCTTTTTTCCGGAAAATAACGGTCATTTCGCTAAGGGACCTGACTATCTCCTGTCACCAGACACAAGGTGGCAGCAAGAGAGGGCGGCGGCAAGCCTACAGGTCTAGTGTCGACCACTTGCACTAAGTGTCGACATGTACCAATCGAATTCATATAGTACTGACACCGTTAAATGTGATTGACATGTCCTTTCTGATAATAGAACATATTATATGTCCCTGGAAGATATGAGACCACACACGGATTTGCTATTACATTTCTTTATTCAAGACCCAGAATCAAAAAGGTTGGTACACATCTTTAGGCAGAGTTTAGAAATATAAATATCACTGCAGGAGAGACTTCACATTGACTTTTTGTTATTTCTCCGAGACTCGTGATTTTGCCACAGCAGTATTTTAATTGAAACATTTTCAGGTATATTGATATAATGATATGCAAATTAGAATACATGAATGATTTTATCAAATTTGCATATTACAAATGATTATTGTCTAGAACAGCTTGTGAGAAAATCATAACACTGGTGGGTGAATAACGGGTGCTTTCCCAGTCAGAAAAATGGTTTGAACGCCTCGAGGTGCAAATTGTTTTCGCAGATGAATATACACAGATCGTCAAAATTGTGCATAATTTCGTAAAGTAAATACACACTGGCGGAAGGTATTTACCAAGTGGTCTAGGACATGCCACATATGTTTCCCAATAGCTTCCAAGCTCCTATATATTTATTATCGCTGTTAGAAATAAACATGTGAGAGGAAGCTGTTACGCCTGTATATATATATATATATATATAAATATGTAGTCTACATATTTTTATATCCTCCTTCCTTTTTCTTCTTTTCAGCCATTCTTCTAATGCTCAGCACCTTATTTCTGTAGTGAGCAATATCGTAGTAGTGGTTGAAATTGTTTGCTATGATGGGGATGGGCAGGCCTGTAGCCAGCATGCCACATATAGCACACAGTGCACCCGTCAGGTACCCCATCAGTGTAACAGGGTAAATGTCACCATAGCCAACTGGATTCATGGTTATTATGCTCCACCAAAAAGCAATAGGGATATGCATGAAATCATCTTCAGTGTTGAACTCAGCAAAGTAGATGATTGTGGAGAAAATAAGCATTCCTATGATGATCAGGAGCACAAGCAGAAAGAGTTCCTGGAGGCTGGACTGTATTGCCAGCTGAAGAACCTTAAGGCTGCGGTTTTGCTTTGCCAATTTAAGCAGGCGGAATATTCGCAGCACACTTATGACTGATGTGTAAAAGATAACCATTGTATTATCTCCCATCATACTTACACTGCTGAGCTGCAACACTAGGATTATGAGCATAGGAAGAACGCAGAATATGTCATTAATATTATGGAAAGACTTAAAGAAGTCTAACTTTGATGGACAAGCAGCTAGTCGGAGGCAGAGCTCAATGGTAAACAATGAGATGCACACATATTCAAGGTAGTCCAGAGCTGGGTGGGAGTCAGTCGTCAGGTACAACAGTGATTTGGGGTTGGTGATGTTCAGGGCTGCTATAGTTGTTGCGTCGTATTCTGGCTTGCTTACCCGGAACCAAGGATGGGTCTCCAAACAAACAAGACCGATGGAGATGATGATAAAGATGAAGATCATGATGCCCCATGCCTGTGGAGGACGGAAGAAGGCAGAGAACATGTGACAGCCATGAGCATTGCGTGTGGAACATATTTTATAAGAAACATTACACAACTGGTCAAACAACATTACACATGCAAACCCCCTTTCATTACTGCTGTATTTCATTCAAAGTCAATGTCAATGGCAGTAGTCTTGTGAAAGCCTGGCTATTGTGCAAGAGGACATTTCGTACAAGTAACAATAAATCAAAATTGATATAATAAATGTTTTCCACATATTGACCAGGAACAGTGCATATCTTCAAACAGCATAGGGAACTATACATGTACCATAGGGGTTTAATTAGTGAAATATAAACAAGTTATCAACACAACCTTCTGCTTCTGTAGACTGACATAATACAAATCAGTATTACCTGCAAGGAAATGTGGGAGGTGTGCCATAAGAGGCAGGACCTCCGAAGCATGAATTTTACAACCTTCGGTGATATCGGATTGTGTCATTATTAATAGTGTTTGACAACTCTCAGTGTTATGTTCGTGAATTACTTTATTACGTATGAAGAACGTCGTAGTCACATGGTAACTCGTGAGCGGAATTATGTAGTAAGACTAGTACAAACGGCGGAGGTGGTGCCATGAATAAGATCGTCGGTACTCGTCGTAGGTTGACGTACGTATACACCACTCAGCATTGCTTGGATCCCCCCTTTCAAGTTATACCGAGATCTCAGGATAGGATGATCAATATGGCTAATACCCTTCTAATTGTGTGGTAATTGCACTGATGTCACGGTAAAATATGAATCCGTACAAATTTGCATCAATTATTTGCTCATATATGTCTTTATTCAAAATGCAAGAGAAGTATGTACACAACTTCAGGTTGAGTTTAGAAACAAGATGAACAATGTTAAAAGGCATTTCATACAAGAGGCAATTGATATTTCCACTTCTAACAACCATTCATTTTAAATAACCCAAAAAGGTATTTAAATCAATACAGCACCTGCCACACATATGGAAGATATCCATCAACATAGCCAAATTGGAACTTAGTTATGCAGATTAACCAGAATGACACCAATAGCTATACCTGGCGCTGGGGTTTGTGTCGTTTTACAGCAATCATACATGTATATTCAATTGTAAAATGACTAGTCTAAAATGAGCAAAGGGAAGGCAGGAAGAAACCACCCCTTGGTATCCTGTAATAAAGCCCCTGTGTGTCACGTTACCGCTCACAGTTGTGGCGGCAACTCAAAGTAGACGCTCCTACTTTGTAGTGACGTCATAGTTATGATGATTGAATAAATTACTTCCGACCTAGATACGCTCGTCGTTAACATTACATGGTGGCATAGCGAGCTATAGAATTGTCCTGACTGATACAATTAGTTTATTATGATCTGTCTGGCAACAGCATGATGACACTCACACATTATCAGGAATGTGGTACAAATCGCACCTAGACTTTGGGACACTCTGCCATACTAGAAAAAACAACTCTCGATTAAGCCGCACCCTATAGAGGCATGTTAGGTATCAAATTAAGCCGCACCCTATAGAGGCATGTTAGGTATCAAATTAAGCCGCAGCCTATAGAGGCATGTTAGGTATCAAATTAAGCCGCACCCTATAGAGGCATGTTAGGTATCAAATTAAGCCGCACCCTATAGAGGCATGTTAGGTATCAAATTAAGCCGCACCCTATAGATGCATGTTAGGTATCAAATTAAAGCTGAGTCTGTCTAGCGTACAAGCCGCGGCTTATACGCGAGGAATTATGGTAAAACGCAAGAAGAAAACTATGCTGTTTAGACACTATATACTTTATAAAGAAGCACGTCCAACTATGTATCTGCAAAACAGACACAGATCTTGCTGCGCTGTCTATGCAGTCTTATAATATGTCTTCATAATACATAATAATTATGATAATTCACCAGGATATGTTAACGCTATAACAGGCATGTGTTGAAGGATTTATCCACTCCCCCGGTGCAATTTGTATATTACAAGCTATCACTTTCATTGACTTGTGTGAAACACAAAGTTGTAATTTAAATCTGACAGCATTCACACTGAATAAATCTCAAGTTCAATTTTCAATCTAATAATTTGCATAACACAAACCGCAACACACTATGTGAAGCAGGGGACGCTTTGGACGTTTAACGATAGGTAGAGATAGGTATGTATTATAGGTTCTGTGTGTCAATCTACTTGTGTACAAACTGAAATCATACTGGTGCTAACAGTGCTGGATCTACATACTGGCTATAAGATAATTTCAATATGCCTTAAAGAATCAAGTTACTACAGTATTGGCCTTTTTTAAAGGGCTGGGTCTACGAGAAATGCAAACTGGCCAAAGTGACTTCACAAAAAATATTAATGTTGATATTTTGGGAAAGCTTTACTATTTTTTATCAATGTCCTGACAGTCTTTACTGGCCGGCTCAGGTGAAACCTTATTGCCGTCACAGCTACAGTTAAGAGAGGTAGGTGTTGTTGCACTTGTATGTGTAGTTACTGTGCTTTGAGATCCTGCATCTTCATTCTTCTTCTCCTCCATTCTCCGTTTCAACAACTTCTTTCTGTATCGCGCAGCAGCGTAGTAGTGGTTGAAGTTATTAGCAATGATTGGGATGGGCAGGCCTGTAGCCAGCATGCCACATATAGCACACAGTGCACCCGTCAGGTACCCCATCCCACTCACTGGATACATGTCACCATAGCCTACAGTTGTCATGGTGATGATGCTCCACCAGAAACCAATGGGGATATGCATGAAGCTATCCTCAGTGTTGAACTCAGCAAAGTAGATGATGGTGGAGAAAATAAGCATTCCCATGATGATCAGGAGCACAAGCAGAAAGAGTTCCCGCAAGCTGGATTTCACTGCCAGCTGAAGAACCTTAAGGCTGCGGTTGTGCCTTGCCATTTTCAGCAGCCGGAATACTCGCAGCACGCTTATGACTGACATGTAAAAGACCAGAGTGTGGTCTTGCAGCAGATGCTGATCAACAAGCTGAATGATCGAGATTACGAGCATCGGAATGACACAGAACATATCATTGACATTATGGATGGACTTAAAGTATTCTAATGCTGATGGACATGCATATAATCGGAGGCAGAGCTCAATGGTAAACAATGTGATGCACACATAATCAAGGTAGTTGAGTGCTGGGTGGGAGGCAGTCGTCAGGTACAGCAGTGATTTGGGGTTGGTGATGTTCAGGGCTGCTATAGTTGTAGCGTTGTATTCTGGCCTGGTAACCCGGAACCAAGGATGGGTCTCCAAACAAACAAGACCAATCGAGATGACGATACAGATGAAGATCATGATGCCCCATGCCTGTGGAGGACGGAAGAAGGCAGAGAACAGTTGACAGCCTTAAGGAATTCATGTGCAACATAATGTACAAAACACATAACAGATGATAAACTAGCAAACTACTAAACGATTGCGATATTACCTGTATGTGGTCTTTAGTAAGATAGTGAACTATAATGAAGTACCCCATTAAGATGCGTTGCTTAAGAAAATCCTCGTGTGTTGGAACATGGAGCAGCAAACCCAACACCCCAAGGAGCAAAGAGGGGTTACTCTCATGTGGCAGGCCACTTTATACTCCTTGATACCTATACACTATTCGCCTATACACATGGCTTCACGTAATTTACTACTTTCTGCATGGAGTTTCTTTGGGAAGGGTGATCGGAATATTTACAAAAATGTTCTGACATATATGCGTGTTCAGTATGCACTGTGGGGTATCTACTCAAAGCCTTCATATTCACATTTAACGAACGTATACAACTCCGATGCAGCCATAGTGTTTTTTCTTACCAGGAACTAATATCCAAGATTAGGACACGAGCCCCCTCCCCCAAACTGGTACCTGGTAAAGATGCTTAAAACGAAGAGAGTTTCGTTGCTCTGTAGATTCAGCATCACATGGTGACAATTCCCCCAACGGACATAGTTTCTAAGAACCACACAAATTAAGAGCGTGCATGAAGGTCGAAATGCCGGGTATGTAGACTTTGAGCCCATGAGCTAAATACTACATGGTAGTTGATAATGATTGGTAGTTGGTATCGCCAACTGCCAATTTACTGGAAGCCTCTCTCTGCGCCTGGTGTTGTGACACTATAGCACCGACCTTGATGCTGACCTTCTGACAACATTGGTGATTATGACTGTAAAATACAGTGTGTCAGATACCATTTAGCTGAAACAAAACTTATTAATGTGTTTCCATCAATAACCTTTTATGATCCATTAGGACTCATTGTGAGAACCATTGTTGGCACGTGCTGGAATCGAGCTTGTGAATATAAAACAATTTAGTACTTTGTGTGATCAGTGTTTATTGGGGATGGCGTTTTATTTTGCATTTCATTTGTCTGGTTCTATAGTGTACAAATACATTATTTCTTCACAAAACTTATGACAGTGTACGGCGTATAGGGACGAGCATAGTACATGTATATAATCTTTTATGGATTTGGTGCAGAATACTTGGTTAATCAGTTATTAATACAATATTGAATCGATATCATATTTGAAGTGTTGCATCAACGTGGGTATGTCATTGGAGTGTGGTAATCATCTCACAGGCCATTTACCATCGATCAGCAGTGAATCAGCAAATTTTCTGAGTAGACCAATCTCACTCCATAACGGTAAATATTAAATCAGATTTGCTTCATGCATGTAATTATAATGATGTGCCCATGTACGGCTTTACTGCCGTGTACAGCGTCATTCAACATAGCGTTAGAGAGACCAGTATTGATAAATGCATTAGGCCAATAACTTATTAAGTAACTCTGCAAGGGTCGAATACAGTTTACTGTGTTATGACGGTCATAACGATGCACAAGTGGATACCAGGTACACTCGAGTGGGAGCATTGACAAGAAAATCTTTCCAATCTTAATACCGATATATAATCTTTACATCGATAATCTTAAAATTTATAATCTTAAAATCAATAATCTTAACATCAATAATCTTAACACCAGAGGACACCACTGTCTTTGGGTAGAATGCACACTGTGGGCCCCCTCCTTCTACAAGGCCTATGTAGAATTTTCCAACAACAAGAAAAAGGGAAAAAAAAAGAAAGAACAGGGGTTCGATATCACTATAGTGCTAGAAGAGTGGCGCCATCCTCGTAAAACCTCGCGTATAAGCCGCGGCTAGTATGCGAATCAGACTCTTCTTTTGATACCAAACATGCCTATATAGGGTGCGGCTTATACAAGAGTTTTTATAAGTATACTACAGTACAAAATTCACAATTTTCAGACCCCCTCTGCGGCTTATATAATCCGTCAAAGTTAGGGGTGCGGCTTATACGCGAGTTGGGCTTATACGCGAGGTTTTACAGTACTTCGGGTATGGTTCGGGCTGCCTGGATGGCGAAAGCCACCTTCCACCCTATTGGGGTCCAGGTAAGGCGTCCTTGACCTTACCCCCCGCTTGATAAGGTATTGCATCAGCCGTCACCTGGGATCGTGTTCCGTCTGCCACATAGTGGTTTGGGGTTTACCTGTACCCTCCCGTCCGTATGGGGTTCCAGGTAACCTTTTCCTATTCACCCTTGGTTACAGAATAATCTCGTCCTAGGGGTCAGCACTGGTCGCCTTACCGAACGCTTCGTGTTCCCCCTACTCCTCGTTCCTACCTGGGCTATGCCCCACCACTGCCCTGCGTGGAGGCCTCTAACCAGACTGCGGAGACCCAAACCGGTCCCTCAAACCTGATCTCCTTGTCCCTCCCAAAGCGTCCTGAACCGGTATCAAGCTACTCTTACATATATGTCGCCTTGTCTTGATCATAAAGACCCGAACCATGTGTATTAGCTGGATGTAAGCAGGTTGCTTGAATAAAGACTTGTTATTTGAAACCACAACAGAACCCGGTTTGTTGATATCTCAATCGACTACAATGTTAGGTTTTTAAGATAATCAATTTAAAGATTGGAAAGGTTTTCTTGTCCACGCTCCCATGTGAGTATGACCCGACAAGCCATCATGATGCCCTCACATAGCCCTTATGATTCTACTCACCAGGGCTGCATTCATGAATCATGACGACAAACAGGAGTTTGAAAACCCTGGAGTCAATTTTGGACTGGCTGTAGCCAGTGTCAGATCCAGGATTGGCAGGAGGTATATATTTTTGTCACATATATGCGAGAGTATATTAAAGAAACAGAAGGGAACTTGTTCCCATGACCATCAGGCGTACAAGCCACACCCTAACCATGGGCCGATCCTATAAGCCTGACTCACGTACTAGCCGTGCCTTATCGCCAGTGCGGCTTATAGGTCAAGGTGTAGCTTATACGCGGGTTTTTATAAGTACCAAATTCACAACTACTTATTAGATTTATAGGATTTGTCCAAGTTGGGGGTACAGCTATAGTATGCGAGTTAGACTTATATACGAGGTTTTATGGTAGTTTAACAATGAAAAAGAAAGAATGTAAAGGGGGTTAGGGACAAGCACTGTAACCATGGCAAATATCTTTAATAACAAAAACCCCATTGTCCTAAGTAACCTATCAAAGTTTTGTGCTACAGTTATGGAAAAATTTAAACCCACAAAAAGGATACCACTTGCGAAAAAGGACAGATCTAAGATTAAAAGATCTAAGCATAAGAAGACTGCACTAAATTAAAGCTCTGCCAATCCTGGTTAATTAATTAATAAGAGTGGTGCTATTATCTCTTAATTATTATCTCTTTGTTTTCATTGTATCACACTGTCTTTGCACCCTTACTAGTCAACCTGGTGCTCATCGGTGCTAAAAAAAGACAGAGAATCTCTATATATTTATTGGTGCTGCCAGATGTACCTGGCCTATACTACCTGATGAAAAGATGGATTGTTGTATAGCTAATAACTTGCCAGTTCCATTAATTTCACCTTGTCAAATAAAGAGTTTGCAGACTATTAGTGTCTATCATGTAGATCTACGCAGAACATAGAGTGTATTGTAAACCTCATAACTTTGTACCATAACTTTGTACATCAGTGATGCCATTGTAACTATCGGCTGAAACTGATTTTCTCTCTTACTTTCTTTCCTTTACCTCTCATGAGGATGTGAATAAACAAAAATTGAAAATTGAAATTGAATTGAAATTGAAATTGAAATTGACAGAGCCCCCGATAAATAGCAACCGAATAGCAACTACCGTAAATTCTCGCGTATAAGCCTAACTCGCGTATAAGCCGCACCCCTAACTTTGACAAATTATATAAGCCGCAGAGGGGGTCTGAATATTGCGATTTTGGTACTGTAGTATACTGATAAAAACTCTCGTATAAGCCGCACCCTATATAGGCATGTTTGGTATCAAAAGAAAGCTGAGTCTGACTCCCGTCCAAGCCGCGGCTTCTACGCGAGAATTTACGGTACTATCCTGTTTATAGGGAGAGATTGTGTAGACAGGGAGAAGCAGTTGGCGGCAGTGCAGCTCGTGGTGCCCCCTCTCCCACCCTTACAGGGCCGCCCCACCCTGCCCCCTGCTGGTATTGAGGCACACCACACACGTGGTGCCACTGTTGGGCGCTATTCGCCAATCGGCGCAGAATCCCAATCTGCAGTGCGCGGTATACAAATAGATACGAGATTCTAATCAAGTTAGCTGATAGAGATTACGATTAGTATACCTTTTCCAATTTTGAGGGATGAATGTAAACAATCTATCAAATATCATGGCGATGTTGTTGTATTAGAACTAATTGGGGTTCAATTGATTCAACGACTTACAAATGAAACAATTACTCGCACATTCCCTGAGATTTGTATTCCGCGCAGATTGACATTCTGCGCAGCGCTGATCTTGCGCCATTTGTAAATGACGCAGCGCAAAATGCCAATATTGGCGTTCTGCGCCAATTGGCGAATAGCGTCCAACACCACCTCTCCCACCCTTACAGGGCCGCCCCGCCCTGCCCCCTGCTGGTATTGAGGCACACCACACACGTGGTGCCCCCTCTCCCACCCTTACAGGGCCGCCCCGCCCTGCCCCCTGCTGGTATTGAGGCACACCACACACGTGGTGCCGCCTCTCCCACCCTTACAGGGCCGCCCCGCCCTGCCGCCTGCTGGTATTGAGGCACACCACACACGTGGTGCTGTTGGGCGCTATTCGCCAATCGGCGCAGAATGCCAATCCGCAGTGAGCAGTATACAAATTGATTAGAGATCTTAATCAAGTCATTTGATATAGATTAAGATTATTGTAGCTTTGCCTATTTTGAGGAATGAAGGTATTCTATCCATCAACCATAATGGCACCGCTATTATGTTTCAACTAATTTGGGTTCAATTGATTAAACGACTTACAAATGAAACAGGTACTCGTACATTCCCTCAAATTTGTATTCCGTACAGATTGGTATTCTGCGCAGCGCTGATCCAGCGCTATTTACAAATTGCACCATCTCTCCCACCCTTACAGGGCCGCCCCGCCCTGCCCCCTGCTGGTATTGAGGCACACCACACACGTGGTGCCGCCTCTCCCACCCTTACAGGGCCGCCCCGCCCTGCCCCCTGCTGGTATTGAGGCACACCACACACGTGGTGCCGCCTCTCCCACCCTTACAGGGCCGCCCCGCCCTGCCCCCTGCTGGTATTGAGGCACACCACACACGTGGTGCCGCCTCTCCCACCCTTACAGGGCCGCCCTGCCCCCTGCTGGTATTGAGGGACCACACTCCCCCTCCCGTGGCTGCAGTTGTTTCAGGAACTTGGTTCCAACGGTTGTCATGCACAGGAGCTACCAGCACCGCTTTGACTGTTTCTGTAAGTAAACTCAAGATCAGATATCCACATGGTCCGAGAGAACTGCTCTTAGAGACCTAGAACAGCGTTTCACATCGCAGTGGCATATCAGTGTTAAAATATGCTCGCCGGGATACACTCAAGTGGGAGCGTGGACAATAAAATCTGTCCAATCTTAAAATCGATAATCTTAAAAACTTTACAATCTTATAGTTAATAACATTACATTTCAGATTATAACATTTATTTACAAAAAATATAAGTTATCATTTAGCATCTCCTTTGCCTCCCTAGATCCACACTTTAGGCATGAATGTTCGCTGGGTATATCAAATACAAATGTTGCCCTTAGCTGACTAAATGCTGTTACATTTTATAAATACGCATTCCCTCAGAGTGTCTCGCAGAACCTGCCCTGTGTTTACTGTTAAGCATGCAGGCGCTGCCTCGTACATATACAACCCTGCATGGCCGTGCACGGGTGTCGGGACGTGTGTGTACATGTGGTGACGTACAGAGAGCTAGAGATACAAGTCAAAGTGCCTACAAACCACACAGTGAACGCTCAAGGACATTTCTAAAACATTAAGATGGTGCAGAAACAAAAATAAATTCGAAAACAACAATTCCTTTTTTTTTTGCATTATCCATGATAAATGCCTGGCACATTGGCCCCTTCTTAGGAATCTGAACATGATAAAAAAAGAAGAAGTTTGAAGCAATAAAAATTTTTTTGGTCATATTTGAAGAGTTTTAAAGTACTGCATTTTGTACATATTATCTATCGTTTCCACAGCATATACGGGGGTAAATGCGTAAGAATGGGGTTTGAACAAGTAGAAGTCGTCTGTCAACAAGATTGCATCACTCCCGTACTCAATATGATATTGGATAAGGCTTATTCTAACAGGGCGCCCAGGCTGCAGAGCAGCACACTGACACATTGGTGCAACACGGTCCGTACAGTGCCGTCCTTGGCGACTCCCCTCACGCCATTTTTATTCTGATAACTTGCATTACTGACCAGCAAAAGACACCTGGGGCATTTCAGTTTGTGGATATTCCTCAGTATACCTTCATTTCATTGCCAAAGAAGGGATTTTCCCATGCTTTTTGCCCCTCTCCCCAACAAATTTGCTGTAAGATCCCGTAATCCAAGTTATCATGAGGTGGCATAAGGAGGGTCTGCCTGTTGTGTGCTCCAGCACGGCGCTCTAGAGTTCCTGTGCCTCAGGACAGACTTTGTTTGAGCTGGAACTACTTCGTACAGACACACACTGTGTGGTCTCTGTTCTACTGCTCTCCGCCTCTTCTCTGGGGGTTCTGATTTCATGCATAGAGAGCAGTCTCCTTTTTGATAGTTTGGCTCTGTAGCGTGCAGCAGCATAATAGTGGTTGAAGTTACTGGCTATTATGGGGATGGGCAGGCCTGTAGCCAGCATACCAGATATAGCGCACAGTGCACCCGTTAGGTACCCCAAACCTGACACTGGGTACATGTCACCATACCCTACAGTTGTCATGGTGATGATACTCCACCAGAAACCAATGGGGATATGCATGAAGCTGTCTTCAGTGTTAAACTCGGCAAAGTAGATGATGGTGGAGAATATGAGGGTGCCCATGATGATGAGCAGGAAGAGGAGCAGCAGCTCCCGGAGGCTGGAGCGCACGGCCAGCAGCAACACCTTGAGGCTGCGGAAGTGTTTGGCCGTCTTGAAGAGGCGGAAGACGCGCAGCACGCTGATGACGGAGTTGTAGAACACAAAGTAGAAGGCCTCCTCAGACATGAGGTCGGGCTGCGCCAGGCTCAGGATGACCAGCACCACCATGGGGCACACACAGAAGATGTCTATGATGTTCTGCAGAGACTTGAAGTACTCCAACTTGGACGGACACGCATAGAAGCGTAAACACAGCTCTATGGCAAACACAGACACACAGATGTAGTCGAGGTAGACGAGCACGGGGTGCGTGTCGGTCTTGATGTAGAGCAGCGTCTTGGGGTTGGTGATGTTCATCATGGTTATAGTGGTTTGGTTGTAGATGGGTTTGGGCACCCGGAACCAGTGGTGCGTCTCCAGGCACACACACGCTATGGAGATGACGATTAAGGCGAAGATCAGGATGGCCCAGGCCTGTCAAATGGGGAAGTAGGGGTTAGACAACAGACAAATCGTTGAAAACAAACATATGGTGCTGAATAAATATCAGTATGTACATACATTCCACAACAATACTTATTACATTCACACAAACGACAAGAATCAATTTCTTAGTAATCTAGCTTTACCAAGTACAACTGCACTGTAAACCGAAAAAAAACCAAATAAAAGTGTAAACATTTATTGTGCAGTTTGTAGCATGCTCGGTAGTGAATAAGTTGGTTATAGTTTTAATAGGTTAAGTCTCCTTTTTCTGGACAGCACCTATTCCCGGACTGGGTGATTAAGGGTGACTAAAATGGGATTAATTAATGATTTAACTACAGCCAATGCAGAGCACACATGTCTTACCTGTCAACCAGGAATACTATAGTTTGTAACCAGATGATATTGATATAATCTGGCTGTCTGGGGAAAGGGTGCTGTCAGGAATTAGGAGACTTAGTAGTGCGTCCCCGAACACCTGGCTCCCAACCATGACTTTATTGAACATTCTGATGCATTTTTATGAAGATTGATTTCTGAGCCGGCAATAAGAATTCTATAATTATCTACAGATCTATCCATTCATATGCAGACTGCACGTTGTGTGTCATTTGCTTCTTTTTGTGGAATATGACCGAGCTCTGATAAGGGGAGTAACAGCCATTTCTTGATCGACCATAATACAATTTAGACTATTTTAAGTAGGTCTAACATGCGTTTTTATAGAATAGCTCCTAACCTTTGCAGTTTGATTATATTGCTAACAGTCAATCAACGCTATATTATTTTAGAGTGGTTAAGGACCTTCAAAACTGTGTTAAGCCATTACTTCCTTTCTGATCTAAATTGCTATTTTGCATTATTATACAGATACAATATAGAAACCTAGCTGTGGAGGTATATTCCACATGTAAAGGCATATTGTAATTCACCCTTTTCATGTCCTCTATATTAGTGTGACGGGTTGGTTTTACATTACACAGAAAAGTTAGTGAGATATTAGTACATTTAGCTATTATCATGTCTATGACTAAGTCAGTACTAAATCATGTATTCACGAGATACACACAACGGCAGAACTATTCCAATAGTTACGATAAAGAAAGAATTTTAAAGTTATTTGACATTTTTGAATATAAAAGAATGTATCCTGCTTACTGTTGGACGTAAAGGTGACACATGTATATGTGCTTAACATATTATTTATGCATGCAGTTATCAGGGTGACATCTTAAACTAACGGACCCCACGCTGGGTGGGACAAAGCAGACTTCTACTCATGGGACCTATATATGTGTGGGGTCCGAATGAGCATGAAAAGCTGGATGAAAACTGATCATGAACTGATAGGGTATATCAGATATAGCAAGTGAACCATAGAGCCCCATAAGTTACCTCTGAGTAAACCAACTAGGTGTGGTCAAGGGTATGCAGTGCTTACAGAGTAATACTGCAAAACCCGACCCCCCAAAGTTGTTCTGAGTGCATTTGTCTTGAGTGCATCCTGCAGGTGTCTTAGTGCATACAGCTTTCCGAACACACCCTGCCCCATCGCAACCAAGCGTTCTGCAGGAGTGAGCTCACTCCAGCAGTCTCATAGTGCCTTTATTTCATACATGCGATATGCCCCCCCATCTAGATCCCCACAGAGAACAAGTATATTGCGGGAATTATGAATTGCAGGCAGAAATCAGCATTCTGCAATCAATTCCCTGGAATACACTTAGGCCTGTATATGTATTTCCAGGCAAACACCTAACTCGAACTATAACAAAAAGAAGCTTCTAGCTGGCACCTGGCGGCGCCGACTATACATAACTATATAAACATATAGCATGTAAAACGGTTAGAACCAAGATTGCATCCTTCAAGATCCATTATAACTCCATGGGAGTAGGTTGAGGCACATTCGGAAAAGTGAATGCACTAAGACCCACTCCAGACAAATGCACGAGAGCCATATTTTGGGTGGTCGGGTTTTGCAGTATTGCCTCAATTGCGTATGCAGCATCCATCTAAGATGTGCTTACCCATGAGTAAACCATCTGAGTTTATTCTGGAACAGGTATTGGGAAACCTGCAACCCTCACTGCACAGTGTTAACAGTGCAGTCTTGAGTTTCCAAATTTAATATCCTCAACCCTTTAAGGACTGTATAGTGCTTTAATGCCCGTGTCGTCATGAAGGATGAATGCCTTTTGGCCACATCCGTGCATCGTACCTACCGAAGGGTCGGCATGATGCAGCCCTGGCGAGTCGACTGGCCAGGGCTGTATTCATGTATCACAATGGCAAAGGCCATTAATTAAAGCAATATGTGGTCCCCAAAGGGTGAACACCATTGCTCACATTGCTGGTAAATCGCTGTGGCAGCCGTTTCCGATGGGAAAACGTACAGTAAACGTCTAAATGAACTTTGATTGCTGAAAGTGTCAGGTCAGCATCCAGATACCGCTAGACGTACATGGTTCCCACTTACACAGCTGCTGTCCCGCCTTCCTACCGCCTGTGGACAAAGACCTTACAGCAGAATAAACCAGTGTCTTTATCTTACCCTCACAAAGTATACTACGTGTACTTGGGCAGTAGAGTATATTGTTATTTCACAGTATAAAAGGACATATTTCTGGTTTCACTATTTACAGTGTAGAGAGGGATATATTATACATGGGGACACGCTCCACGTGGGTAACTCTATACACAGTGTAATCATCAACTCACCTGAAGTCCTCCCTACAACTAGGTCATGTCTGCACACAGCTATACAACTAGATCATGTAGATGTCTGCACACAGCTACACAACTAGGTCATGCCTGCACACAGCTACACAACTAGGTCATGTCTGCACACAGCTACATTACTAGGTCATGTCTGCACACAGCTACACAACTAGGTCATGCCTGCACACAGCTACACAACTAGGTCATGTCTGCACACAGCTATACAACTAGATCATGTAGATGTCTGCACACAGCTACACAACTAGGTCATGCCTGCACACAGCTACACAACTAGGTCATGTCTGCACACAGCTACATTACTAGGTCATGTCTGCACACAGCTACACAACTAGGTCATGTCTGCACACAGCTACACAACTAGATCATGTAGATGTCTGCACACAGCTACACAACTAGGCCATGTCTGCACACAGCTACACAACTAGGTCATGTCTGCACACAGCTACACAACTAGATCATGTAGATGTCTGCACACAGCTACACAACTAGGTCATGTCTGCACACAGCTACACAACTAGGTCATGTCTGCACACAGCTACACAACTAGGTCATGTCTGCACACAGCTACACAACTAGATCATGTAGATGTCTGCACACAGCTACACAACTAGGTCATGTCCGCACACAGCTACATTACTAGGTCATGTCTGCACACAGCTACACAACTAGGTCATGCCCACACACAACTACACAACTAGGTCATGTCCGCACACAGCTACACAACTAGGTCATGTCCGCACACAGCTACACTACTAGGTTTTGTCTGCACACAGCTACACAACTAGGTCATGTCTGCACACATCTACACAACTAGGTCATGGCTGCACACAGCTACACAACTAGGTCATTCCCGCAAACAGTTACACAACTATGTATCAACCCACCTACTCAAAAGTAGGTAGCCATAACCACTATAGTCATCAAGCAGCACATATTTTAAATTTCCGCTTATAGAATTAATTCAGTGTAACAATGCAATTTGTTTCATGCTGCATGTATTAAACATTGGTATCATTTGGTACATTTACGTTCCGGGTATCCCATCATATATGTAGTAAAATCTGTACTTAGAATAAATGAAAATAAAGTGCCGTTAGTAAAACCAAACCCAAAAGAACAAATGAGCAAAGTAACCTGCGACAGAAATGAAGTGCGAAATATTGGAATGAAGTTACTCAGTTTTAGTTGTTCTCAGTAATTTATTGGAGACTATCTTGTTTGGTCTGACCCTCCCTTCTGTTCTAACAAATACGGGTCTGTTCTCCAGCGATATACACATAGGGAATCCATAAGATGTTTCTCAAACACCACTCAAAAATTGTCAACATAATGATAGTCATTTACTATTATGTTAAATGAACGCATAAATTAAAATGCATAAATACTGATATGTACAAGAATACAATTGTCAAATCACAGTCAGATTGTAATAGGCACCCATGGTTAATGGTTCTTCAGTGGAGAATTGTGTTTTCACACATGAACAACTGTCTTGAACGCATTTATGAGATCACATACAGTGAGCATGCCATATGCATATTACCGGTTATATGTACAGCAATGTTTCAATACATTTTCATATTTGCCGAAAGTACTCTGCTGACGAATATTTTGCAAACATGAATTATGGGGAAATCCTGACGTGAATCCACTAACCTATCGCACAGAACAGCATTAATGATATCGTGCCTAACTTTTGATTCAAAAGCAACTTATTACACGCTTTCCAATAAATATCGAAATAAGGTATTCGGATGAGGAGCATATAGGTTTATATAATGGATGTTTGCCCGTTTAAGTCTGGAGCTACTTGATTGTTATTGCGGCTACGGTGATGAACTGTAGTTCCCCCTTCTCTGGTGCGTGTCTTTCTGTGTTGTGTTGATCTGGACTCGTTTTTCAGCTCCTCCTTTACCTTCCTCTCTTCCCTTATCGTACCGATTCTCTTATCTGAAAGTTTTGCCCGGTATCGAGCAAATGCATAGTACTGGTTAAAGTTACTTGCAATGATGGGTATAGGCAGCCCTGTGATGAGCATGCCGGTCACAGCGCACACACTCCCCACCAGGTACCCAAACCCAGACACCGGGAACATGTCCCCATACCCCACCGTCGTCATGGTGATGATACTCCACCAAAAACCAATCGGAATGTTTGAGAACTCTCCCTCTGTCTCAAACTCTGCGAAATAAATGAGTGTGGAGAAGATGAGCATGCCCATGGAGATGAGCAGGAAGAGCAGCAGCAGCTCCCGGAGGCTGGAGAGCACGGCCAGCTTGAGGATCTTGAGGCTCTGGTAGTGCTTGGCCAGGTTGAAGAGGCGCACCACGCGCAGCACGCTGGTCACGGACAGGTACAGGATCAGGAAGTCCTGACTGTCGTCCAGCAGGTCGGCGTCTATCAGCTGCACCAGCGTGATGATCACCATGGGCACCACGCACAGGATGTCGATGATGTTGAACAGGTTCTTGAAGTACCCAAGCTTGGAGGGGCTGGCGATGAACCTGAGAATGAGCTCAAAACAGAAGACGGTGATGCAGGCGTAGTCTATGTAGGTGATGGCCGGGTGCTCGGTGGTCTCTATGTACAGCAGCTTCTTGGGGTTGGTGATGTTCTGAGCCTGCAGCTTGGTCTTGTTGACGTCGGAGCGCGCCACCCGGAAGAAGGGGTGCGTCTGGCAGCACACCAGGGCGATAGAGATGAGGATGAGGAAGAAGATGAGGAAGGCCCACACCTGCAGCAGGGGGAGAAGGGTTAAAGCACAGCTCAAGTAAACGACAAACACTCCACACATGGTGCAGCAACATAGGCAAACTATCGTCACAACAGCAGACGCCTTGTAATGCAGGCGTAAATAAATGCCCCAGGATTCTCCCACAGTCAATTATTCAGGAGGATCTGGTCGTAATAGGATTATTTACAGCTATAGTATGCCTGGGTTAAGCATTCCAAAGCGTTATGTGGTATTTATTACGTCATACCAAAAATAAGCAGATCTTGTTGTGATAGAACATCCTATTTCACAATCCATTTATGTTCATAAAGCTTTGCTTAAGGTAATTTTCCACCTTACTCATTGCCAGTATCTACAGCTTACTTTCTGCAGGTATTCCTGCGTTATTCTACACAGGTGATATTAAGGCAGGATGTGAAGCATTACTCCAAAAGCTTCCTAGTACATGTGTATACAAAGGGAGACTAAATAACCCTAGAGCTAATGCGGATTTGCTTGGTCGCCTGGACGGATTGACACAAAAAGGTATCCTTCCCTATTTTCTTATCTCTATACTTTGGGTGGGGAAGACATCTTTGCCATATACGTCTTCTTGAATAAGAACTTAATCCCCTGATAGCAGAATATAAATATACTGTTGTGACAAAGGTCCCAAAGGTGAAATAATAATGTATTTAAGTTTCATCAAGTAAACATACAAATTAAAATAAACGTAGAAATCTATTGATTTAATATAGTATCGATAACTATAACAATGCAAAGAAACAGAAATAGCAATAAGGGATAACATTTATAAATAATAACATAACCAAACAAGGTGAGAATTCACGATCAAACGTGAAACAGCGATGATTCAATATCAGGAAGGAAAGAGTTTGTGCAAAAAGTACACTCCCAGATATGGTGACAGATGTTTGTGATCACACACAGTTTTGTGTAGTTAACTTTTAAATTTCAATACTAAGTGTTTTGGAGAGTAAATCACAATCATGAGAACTTAATCTAGGGAGTCAACAGTCATCAGTTGTGTGTTTAATCAAATACATTGTAATATGAAGGCATGTTTTAATCATCTTAACTAAGCGCTGGATGGAATATTTTCCGCTTTTCAGCAAAATAAATTGCACATATAAACCACGTAACAGTTTCCTTATTGCCCCCAGCCCCTTTACTTATGGGATTCTAAGGTGGCGTGCTAACCTCTGTGAAGAGCAGTTTGAATCGGGCCTTACAGGTATGTTTCTGTATTAATGAGGCCGGGATCACCGACACTACGTCGTAGGAGACATATTATAAGTGTGTTATTGATGTTGTTGAAGAAGTAGTTTGCCAAGTACTGCCATATTTAACAAAGGACACAGTAAATTCAAATACTGTGCAGATTATTTCATAATGCTCTTATTACGAAAACAAGTTAGTTTTAAACCTCCTGCCCCCCAGCTTGCTCACGTCCTGTGAGAGCCAGACATGACGTAACCGATGGCTGTCCACCGCTATTTTGTGTAAATTAAAGTTACTTCATGGTTGTTTCAAATGATCCCCCATACTCCTTTTTTTGTTGTTCCCGACTTGAAATGTTATATTGCAGTCCATGCAGACTTTCCATATTACATTGCATTGCATGCAGATGCCTGGGTGGAGATATAGCTGGGTGCTGTCTGTTATAGTAAGAATGACTGAAATGAGATGTCGGAGGCAGATTTAGCTTAGAGTAACAGGACACCACAGCACACACAGGGAAACTGAAACAAAAAGAATGGAAGGACACAACGAGCATAACGACACCGGGCGTACTCCAGTAACAGAATTTAATCGATTACGGGACCTTTCTTTGAATTATGGGAGGCCTTTGATTAAAAAAAAACACTTTTGAAGATGGAACATGGAATTATCCCAGCTATTAATATTTAGTTTAGGAATTTAGGATTTAATGTCTGGTAACAATGTATAATGAGGAAGTCCTAACAGTTGATTTGGGGGATATAACGTTGTGGAGTGCACCAGGGTTCGCAGATAGACTCGGTTCAACTTATAGCTAAGACTCTTGGTAATATACATGTATGTGTGTAACATACCTAACAATGGTCCAACAAAGGGCTCATTCTCCATCTCATATAGCCGGCACAAAATGCATTTGCAGTTGCTTTAGAAAGAAACTTGCGGTTTGGCAAAATTAAAAGGAAATGACAAAACGTCCCAAAACGTGAGGGATGTACAAATAGAAATGGTTGTACACTGAAAAACCCAGGCTAATATGAAGGTACTCACTACAGAGGACTCAGGGTGATCATGCCCAAATGATCACCTTAGGTCATTAGATTGATGAAGTAAGGTGATCATTTTGAGGACAGAATCTTGCCGCCAGGGGGACCTACTATAACACAATTTAGCAGCTAGCTGCCCCAGGTGATCTATTGATTAACACCTAGAGTAATATTGGTCATATAACTATGTTTACAAATTGGAGGATATGAAGACTACTATCACAGTAGATCCTCAAGTGATATAAAAGAAAATTAGAACATAATTTCTAAACTTTAGATATCTATACACAAAGACACATTTTCTGTGTCTGAAACCAAAGTCTGGGGATTGACAGTCATATCTTACTTATTGTGCCTATCATGAGGACTAAATAATAATGTTGAAAAAAGCAGGATCATTGAAGTTGATGATTTGTAGAGGGCTAATTCTAGTAGGCCCTATTATTTGTAAATATTATTTCAAGATATTATAACAAGAAAGGATCATGGAAGTCATCAAATTGAATACCCATAGTCTTCCTATTGAAAACCTAGCATGCTCTATAATTGCATCAAAATAGTGATGATATTGACGACCTGGGCCCTCTCTTATGACCATCTTAAAGATCATCAGGGTACCACCCCTCGACATCATCAAAATGATCACCCTAAAGTCATCACTAGTGAGTACCCTTTACAACATAGGGGTTTCTGTGTAAATGACATTTAGAGGAAAATGAGAATAACAAAATTGATCAGAATTGGTGATACCCTTAGTGGCATACCAGATCCTAGTATGTATATATAATTACATTTTCTGATACATTAGTTTATTATAGATAGTAAATATGTGATGACCGGAAACTGTTTATTAATATCCTGTCATAGCGAATACTTTCCTGGATATTGAGAATTTTAAAGACATTATCAGACTCTAACTGTTGGGGAAGAAGATGTAATGCGAGAATCCTTCTGCTTCCAGAGTGATATACACAGAATAAACGGAGTCCCTGGTGTTGGGAACTATTTTTGAAGGTACTGTTTAATACTGACAGTGATTCCCTCTCTGTTCAAGGCCCACTGGAACATGGTATTGGTGGTGCAAGTAGGCACCAATGACTAAGTGAAACAACCAACAGTGAGTTCCTGAGACTGAGATTCACAGGCTAAACTAACCTGGACACACAAAGGTGACTGGCGCGGTGGCCTTGTGTGCCAAAACCTGGCGTGTAATCAGCGTCGCTGCCTGCTGTGGTGACAAGCTAAACAACCTCTACATGCACCAAAGGCAACTATTAAACTACACTTACATGGTTATTTACACCCCCACTGTGACCACTCACGTGTTTGAATAAGGTAACTCTTAAACCAAACTTGATCCCTGTGGAATCCAAATCAGGCGATTGGGTTTGGGCTGGGTGATATTGGTGCATATAGGGTTTGTCCAGCTACTCTACACGTCCAGGAGTGCTCCTGCTGAGTGACAGATACCATGTATACCTGCACCCATAGACTTCTAACTATGTAGTAAATACACCGTTATAGGTGCTGTGTGGATGGCATTGCCTTCATGGTGTCTGTAGACGTTGTACAGCGACGTCCTAGACATGGCTAATGAGAGATCCCTGGGAGATACCTCAGACCTTGCTCTACATACTGGTACCAAAAGTCATCAGGTACAAATCACCCTTCACTCCAAAAAGGGCAACACATGTACCTGCGACACATGGCCATCTGTCTTGTTCTGGCATGTTTCGCTGCATTTCGCAGCATTTTGCGGCAGTGTCGCTCTGACTGCTCCTGACGATACACATAGGGCGACTCTGCCACAAAATGCTGCGAAATGCAGCGAAACGCCAGAACAAGACACGTCAAAGATGGCCCTGTGTGGCAGGTATGGCCCCGGAGTGTGGCATATGTGGGGTCCCTCAGCACCCTCTGCAGCAGGGACATGCTGGTGGTCCGCAGTATAGACTAATCACGGTGATACTCACCTCACCTATAGACAGACAATACGGTGAGATTCTTATAATCTAAGATGACAATTAAATGGGCATGCACACATTGAGTTCCATCTGGCTCAGGTCCCCTCATATACACTCAAAAAGTAAACTTGTCTCCAGACTCTTCAAAGTGACGGTCATAAAATAAACAAGTCAAAAACTCATCTAAATGAAAAGGAAGCGGGTATTCTAGCTGGAGTAGAAGACCCACTTGGCATGTGCCAGCCCAAAACCCGACATTTGCCAGCTCTAGATTCTATTTGTGGGATGGTAACCTGATAGGTTAGACAACTTTTGACTCGTTTATTTTATGACAGTCACTTCGACGAGTCTGGAGACAAGTTTGTTTTTTCAGTGTAGTGCTAGTTACATATGTAACCTTGGCATATTGTGCACTGAATAAATCAATATCAATATCAATATGGGCCGTTTGGCGATTTCACAATTACACGGTCCTGCAGTCGTTAATATATAGGTACTTGGATATATTTGTCAATTTGCGTAGCTTTCGTATTTCACTATGCCATGTGATTGGTGCTCTCCTATCATAACCTCTGTAAATATATACTATTTCTGATGTTGCGTCTTGGTATGGCTGGCCATTTCTAACGTATTAAGTGCGGTGATTGATGTGTGTAGGTGCACGGTGCGGAGGTGTCATCATGTATGGGTATACTGACACAACTACCGTAAAACCTAGCATATCAGCCACACCCCAACTTTGACAAATCATATAAGCCACAGATGGGGTTTGATTTTGGCGACCTTAGTACTGTAGTATACATCTAAAAACTCGCGTAAAAGCCACACCCTGACTTTGTCCTGGTCCTATAAGCCGCACCGGCAATCTGACTTACTTACAAAATAAAGAGAAGGGATTCAATAGGATATACACATTTGTAGTGTTCATAAAGAAAAAAAGAAAAGGGGGGTGGGTTTGGGGGCAGAGTCCAAATCTATACATCTAGTATCGCGAAAAGAATTGAGTATACCACTGGCTGTCCAGCATAGTCCTGTCTGGTGTATGGTGGCCCCGGGATGGTGGCATATTTTGAAACACTAAGTATATTTTGGTGCAGCATCTACTGATGCACTAACGGCTTGTTGGGAAAGCACAAGTTAGATATATCTGGCAATAATGCACGAGCCGAAGGCGAGTGCATTATTAGACAGATATGCCAAACGAGTGCTTTCACAACAAGCCTTTAATGCGTTTATACCACTATTTCTTCAAATATATGAATATTATATCGTATTAGGCCTACCTTTTTCAATTGTCCATTTTGTTTTGCCGACTGGCAGACTCGGGGCCTCAGACTCGCCAAGTGCTATGATTTTCTTCATCGTCCGGTCAAACCCTTTTGTATAACATCCAAATGTGGCGAAATTAAAGCATGTCAGTTGCAATCCTTCGGCCCCTTGCATATATATATATATATATATATATATATATATATATATATATATATATATATATATATATATATATATATATATATATATACTTATTGATGTTCCCATGTCGAAATACCCATTAAAATACTTTAATTCCTCATAATTCCACATTTTGTACACAGTGCCAGCCTGGTTAGAGTTTTAAAGATCGATTGTAAAACCAACACGCCAAAGTCAAGTGACCAATGCGCCCTATGACATAGTGTTGTCTTAGGGTGAAGCTAACCCTAACCATAACCATCAGTCACTCGACTAGGGCGTGTTGGCAGGACAATCAGTTGACCGAAAACCAGCGGGGAAACTAGGTCAGTCGGTCACGTAATCGGACGCGTCCCGCTGTTTACAACTCTAACCGAGCTGGCACCCTGCACAAAATGTCGAAATATGAGGATTTTACGCAATTAAAAGGCTAATAATGCACAGGATCATCAGCAAGGAGGTATAAACATGTACTTGACTGAAGGAATACACTTGTCTAATTTCACCATATTTTGATGTTATTTAACAACTACCCACCGGACGATGAACGAAATCATGGCCACAAGGTATGGAAACCTAAGGCTTCATCAGTTCAAATTGTCGAGCCTCCGTGGCTAGGTGGTAAGTCATTCACTTATGGCGTGCTCGGCCGGGGTTCGATTCCCGAACGAGTCACACTGATTTCGTATTCCAAAATGGCTATGCATATCTTTCAATACCTTGTTAAAATATATAGAAGCATCTTGCACTGAACAATATATTCTGAGCGTGCATTAGCCTGAGATAACCGCACGGCGATTATCCACTCTCGGCACGGGAAACGCCAGAATCGTGGTATAAACAGTGCTATACAGCAGCAGGACTACGAGGGGTATCCTTTTTCAGACTTTGTGTAAAACAAGAGTGAGAAAAAGAACATTTTTAAGACTTTGAGGGATATGCTTTTTGTCAAGGCTCGCCTTTCAGTTGGTCCCAGCATGTCAATGTCTGGCATCACCAGGCTACAGACAACAACAGCACTGTATTACACGCCGACACACACCAGCAGGGCTGGGTGCTGTGCAGACATGCGTGCTGTGTATGCTGTATTAGTTGAATAAAGTACCCGAGTTATTGGACCATACACTGATCTACAAGGGCACAGCATAAAACGGCAATAGACGCTCTGCAATCACACCCACAATCAACAATATTCAATAAAGTGCCATGTCCATGATACGCGGGCCTACCTGCTGTTCTCCTCAGATCCACTAGATTACTACAACTTCACAAACAGCCCGGTTCTACCACATGATCTATTATTGATTCTTGCTTTTAAGTAAATGTAGATGAGAATAGTGTTTCACTGGTAGCAAATGTTATGTAACAGAAACAGTTGAGATCCGTTAACGGATCCCCCGTCGTGTATTTAGTATGTGTAGCAGTGGGCGACCAACATGACTCAGGGGTCGTTAGACGAATAACAACCCGGTGTGTGACCTTCTCAGGGTGAGATTACAATAATACACACTAAATGATATAGAATCTCAAAGCACAACTATCGGCCCTACATGCAAGGGGCATTGGGGGCCTCAGGAGGCCACATGGGGCTTGGAGAGGTTTGGCCGAAATTTGAGTTTTTTTTAATGTAAATTTTTTTTTTGTATCCGCCCCTGTGTTCGGAGGCTTCAATAGGATCTGAAGTTACTGTCAGACGTCACCAGCCCAGCAGTGCATCTCAATACATGTAGTACACACAATACACTCGGTACTGCTAGCCCATAGCTCACGGTGTAACATGGGAAATGTCACATTCAACGTTGTATCAAAATTGAAATAGTCTATATTTAAAGGTTGAAGTCAATGAATCATCGATAATATCAATGAAGTTAAATCAACTGTCAAATGCAATTATGTTTATGGAAGTGGCGATATGTGAATTCTATGTTGGTGGGCCTTACGAGATCCAACACATGTAGGAGCATATAAATCTTGTCAATACATCCATCGTGCAAGTGCCTGACTATGAAATCAGTATATCCGATGGTTAGAGCTGCAAAACCTATCTTCTTCGAAATAAGTCAGAATGTGGTCAGTAAGATATTTCTTATGCTATACAATGCACACATTCTCATTCCCTGGGATTTCACATATATTCTACATAATTGTCAAATTTAAACCACAGTACGACTTTTGGCGTAAACCTGAATCGAAGTTACCCCCATTAGAATTACCCTACTGGGCACTGGCCTCAACCTCTAAGTCAGTGAGATGTTTGTTGTACATATGTATATGCCAGCGACATGTAGAACGTTAATAACTTGGTACCAATATCCATCCAAAAATGCTATTCATATTTCCTAGTTGGATCTGTTCCACACACAATGACAGTATCATATTGAAAGGAGAGGGATAATTAAATACATTCTATGAGCAGTTAGGGTCCAGGTAGGTCATGGCCATGGTCCCTAGCTATAGGCCTGAGTCAAACTCATACCCTCAGTCAACCACTTCTGACATGAAATTACAGGTATACTAGGGATCTAGTAAAAACAAACTCCCACTAAACAAAAAAAATTGAATTGTTTTAGAAGTGTAGAGGTCGCGGAAAACTTAGTCATTGGATCAGCCGGGAATCAAACCACAGACCTCTCGCACCGGTGACAAGTGTGCTAACCATTACACTACCAACCCGTGTCTGACTACTCTCCACTCCCTACGTTACTGGATTGGTATGGTACAGAGGGGGAGGATTACCCAGGTGTTTCACCCCTTTGGGCTTTCCACCAGGGTACGGGGAATCCGACCCCTACACTACCCCCACCAGCTTCCATTATGTCCTCTCGATTCGGATTTTCCGGGGGGGTTACCAACCCTGGGCTTTCTCTCCCTCCTAGAAGGGGCTTTATCAAGCAGTTACAGAGAGTCCCAGCCCCCGGAGTATAGAGGCACCTAGCACCAGGCATTCTCACCCACCGGAGACCGAAGGTCCCAAAGAGGCTTTATCAAGCAGTTGTTGAGATACCCTGACTTCCCAGCAATGGAAGCTTTCCACACCACACCGATTCAGCCAATTCTGTTGACTAGACTCCATGCTTAACTCCAACTACCCATACTAGGATCCAGTTCTCCTTCCCAAGGCCCTTGATTAGGGGGCCCTGTTTTCTCCTTCGGCACCCTAGCAAGTTGGAATGCTCCTGCCGACTAGTCAACGTACTACCCGATTCATCGCGGCAGATCCACCAGTGTAGAGGTCCCGGAAAACTTAGTCATTGGATCGGCCGGGAATCGAACCACAGACCTCTCGCACCAGTGACAAGCGTGCTAACCGTTACACTACCAACCCGTGTCTGACTACTCTCCGCTCCCTACGTTACTGGATCGGTATGGTACAGAGGGGGAGGATTACCCAGGTGTTTCACCCCTTCGGGCTTTCCACCAGGGTATGGGGAATCCGACCCCTACAGAAGTATATACTGCACTTAGCATATATATATTATCCTTCTTTTTCACACTGTAAAATCAGTCAGGACAACCTTGTTTGACCTGTTTGGACAAACAGAGAATGAAAATTCCTCCACCGTTTATAATCTTATGTAGTTGTCTTATACTATTTGTCTTTGTGATACATAACGTTGATAAGTGGTGTTATCTGGATCTATGTCTTAATTACATAAACCATAACTCATTTCGTCAAAATTAATTTCCTAAATTACCTTTAGGGCTAATTTCATAAGGGGTGCCCATTTTACCTTAAGTCAGCCACAAATGCAGTCTAAAGTCATCCACCTCATACCTCAAGTCAGCCATGGCATTCTCTCCTCTGGAATCTTCCCCCCTCCCTGCTGGAATTCTCTCACTCAGAATTACTGCCTTAGAACTCTCCCTTACCCCTGAACATCCACTTTTCTACTTTGTGGTTAAGGATACAAAACTTAACTGTGTAGTGTATAGAGTGCAAGGGTGAAAAGCAAAAAGAGGGGTAGAAAGGCGGTATGGGGCACAGAGCCCCAAATACATTTGATAGAACTTTCTACTAATCCTCCATACTGCATGTCTATAATACTATATTTAGTCCTCAGTGCTCATACAAGTAATAAATACTTGTATTGATAGCTCATGGGGCACTTGTATTCTCCTGAGATACAGTACTGACTTATTTCATATCTAATAGGTTGTTTTCCTCTCTACTCTTTGTTGTAACATATATATATATATATATATATATATATATATATATATATATATATATATATATAATACATGCATCGATGCCAGTCAAGTCACTGATTAAAATGTCCAAATAACAAATTTATTCCACATATTTCTGGTGGTTATAAGATGGCTGACGCAAGGTGCATTTTGGCTGACTTACGGTGAAAAGTGCCTATTTCGAATGCTCTGATAAATCATGGAATTAAATACTATAATTTAATACATGGCCATGTAATATATAATGAGTTTTGTTCTTCAGATCTGTCTTGTGCCATGGAGATGATGTGTGAATGTGTGTCGTCACATGTCAATCTGCGTCAATGATTGCCCCACGGAACACAATGTCATGTTGTGTCAATCAGTTACATGGACCAACCATGTCACAATGTGCACGTTCCAGAAATAGACTCAACCCTATTTGCTTGGTTACCATTAGATGAAATGAGAGGAGGGGGCGTTCTTTCAAACATTGTTTTGTTAATGACAAAAAAAGCGTCCCTAGCAGCAGGGTTGAATATTGTAGAGAGAAAGCTTGGTGAAGATTCGTTCAGTACAAAATGTATTCACGTCATTAAGATTCCAAGTCAACATACAGTCATAAACCCATGCCCTGGGTTCTGGTGACGTTACATGTTAAGACACTTGATCTATTGACCGTTTTGTGTACATGAGATTCCTCCATGGCTACAACATGAGGCTTGAACCCGCTGTATGGGCCTGCACCAACACTTGAGCAGGTAGAATCACCATATTAGCGGCCTGCTCAAGTCGCCGCCCCGGCCCGGTGTGTGACGAGGGGACCTCCTGTGGGGCACGCCGCCGCCAATTACAAGCACCGTCAACATTGACTCGACACTAAACTCGACTAAATTAACGGTCGAGGCCCAATATGCTTACTGCACCAAGCCGCCACAGGAGGACCCAACCACTGTACCAAGTCAACCCCGGCCTCTTACATATTCAGCAGAATGGACGATAATTTTAGAATATCTTGTCATCTAGGTCTACACTGTCACTGAATTAATAGTTAATGCCAAATGTCTGCAATAAGCCTCCACCCAATACACCTTTTAAATCCCACACGTTCCTTATCCTAAAGTTACTCTTGAAATGCAATGTGTAAAATATAGTGAATAAACGTTTAAATGTTGGCGTAACGTTATCTTTAGAGGTACAATACGCTTGCTCCACTAGTAGATGGACGTTTACAGTTTACCCCCCCCCCCCCCGGTTTATCCACCCCAAGTTAGTATAGCGTTACTCCCAGCTTGCTAACTGCACCGACTTAACACGCCCACTAAATGTGCCGACAGTACAGCATTGACTTCCAACCGGGTGCACGGCTCTACAGGGAACTCTCGTGGATATTAAACCATGCGATGAATTTCGGAAATGACTTGGAAAATAAGATTTCATCTTTTTTACAATAAAATGTGTGTAAGTATCTTAGTTGAATCGTAGTGATAAGTTGATGGTAGAGCCTGAACAGGTCTGCCCTCAGACCCCCTCCACTTTGGGGTGTTTCACAAGGGGACAATAGATAGATACAATTAATTTTACATGCTTTCTAAGACCAACTTACTCTCACCCAATGTTAATCTTAACTTGGTGTTTCACAAGATTCAATTGCATCTATAGTTGTACGCTTGTAGATACCAATGCGAGCTTGTGAAACACACACTTAAGACTAACATTTGGTAAAAGTAAGTCGATCTTAATAACCATCTAGCATTAATCTTAGATACTCTCCCCTTGTATGATGATTATATAGGATCAACATAAAGCGTTGTTTAAATAACCAGCTTATTTTCATCCTGAATGAACAGATATTTTCAGTGGGGTCTTACAATCATAAGGATATGGGGATATACAATTAATTGTAGAATAAGTGTTTCTATAGGAGGACTTAATTGTATATAACTAGTAAGACTGACATTTGGTTGCATAAATTGAATACGGGTTATTAAAAGTGTTTCACAAGGCCTACAACCAAGATGTTAAGTCCGGGTCTTTGACCTACAATTATGATAAAACTAATGTGTAAGTGTTTCACAATGCATGTTAGCGTGGACCTCATACCATGCCCACCAATGTTTTCTTCATGAATCTATTCCCATACTCTGCACATAATGTATGTGCCATAATACCTGAAAACATCTGTTCATTCAGTATGAAAATAAACTGCATGGTTATACATATTCAAACAACACTTTATGTTGATCCTATGTAATCATCATACAAGGGGAGAGTATTTAAGATTAATGCTACATAGTTATTAAGATCGACTTACTTTTACCAAATGTTAGTCTTAAGTTGATGTTTCACAAGCCGCATTAGTATCTACAATTGTACCTAAGTATACAACCATAGATACAATTAACTCTTGTGAAACACTGAGTTAAGATTAACATTGGGTGATAGTAAGTTAGTCTTAGAAAGCATGTAAAATTAACTGTATCTATTGTCCCCTTGTGAAACACACCACAGGAATTCTTATGTGTATCATGACACATATACTATGTGCAAAGTATGAGAATAAATTATGAGGAAAATATCAATGGGCATTGTGAAACACTTTTACATTAGATGCATCTTGGTTGTAGCCCACACACACCGGCTTTACATCTTGATAGTATACCTTTGTGAAACACCTTTTATAACCAGTATACAATTGATAAAACCAGATGTTGGTCTTACTAGTGATATACAATGAACCCTACCTATAGAAACACTTATTATACCATTAATTGTATACCCCCATTGTGAAACAGCCCACAGGGTACCGCTCCACTCATGTCGGGGCAGCAACATGTGACTATTTAAAGTAACCACAGGGGACACAGGTAAGACACAACACGTACACATATTGCTAAGTGTATACTTTTGCTGACATCCCAGTAATGTTAACAAACTATAAGTTACCTGTCACAATATAAAGGTGGCGAGACAAATCTATTGACGTCAGAGCACCCCCCCCCCCCGATAAGCCCCCTTCCCTATTGCTTGGCCATTAAGTTTAGCCTAGTATACCTCAGTACCAGGGCTGCAGGTTGTCCCTACACTGGCACCCTGCTGTGTAAGCCAACAGACCTGCTGTAGCCCCTGACAAACCATGCCACGTTAGTGAGGGCACTGGACGGTGAGCATCTCAAGGTGAGCATGAGAAACCACCAGAAATCAGCCTTGTCAAATAAGGTTATTACTAGGCCTAACTCTATTAGGCCTAAATCTTTTAGTAACCTGCCTTTATTCTGTAACAAATGCTGTTCTGGAATACATAATACATAGATAGATAAATCGAGAGGGAGAATCAAACGATACTCCGTCAATAGGTCTCTCTCCGTTCTTGGAAAACGTTGTCCTGAGTTGGTTACTTTCCACCAATGAGAGATTCGCTCTACTAAACTGTCCGTGCAGTAAAGCCTCCTTCTCATCCTAAAACACAAACCTATCCCTGCAGGTCCGAGAAATGGCAGAAATAGAGATTTGCTGTTAAAATCCGCAGTGGATGGAATAGTTAAGAATTCTCTGTTGATAGAGGGGCAGGAGCTTAAAATTGACTGCATGAGGGACGGAATGCTTCTTGCTGTCGATTTGTTTGTCGTGAAGTATACACAGCTTGATTTAAGCATGCGAATGGTGGAAATCCCTTAGAAGTGTCGTATCAAGTCCAAAATTACCAAGTCTTCATGATAATAACCGTGTGTAGCCGTTTGGGGATGAGATCCAGATGGATACAAATTGAACAATAGTATTTGGCTATTATCAGTGATTGTTGCGTCATCAAAAGTTATATGTTGGGCGCACATCTGAATGACTATGTTGCTCCAATGTTTGATTTCCAGCCACAGAATGATGTTGTGACATTGCAATGTTGGCCCCACATTGTGCCAAGGTGAAATCGACACCACCATCGATCTGCAAGCATTTGTCATTATTGGACCATTGGTTAAACCAGCTAATATCAGAATTCCGACATTGGCCCATTCCTCACATATACATTGGCCCGACCATGGCCCAATACATCTCTGCTAACTGGGGAGTATTTACTGTTGTATTTACTACGTGTATAAGCTGCGGCATCCTCCTGCTCTAGTAAGAGAGTCAGCTGGACTCCTTAGGGGCTAGGTTCATGTGGATTTGTGAGTCGGATATGGATCTAAGCATGATTTACAGGGATCACTTGATCACAGTGATATGTTGGTTTAGCTACGTTGGGCCCTCTCTGGCCACTGTTTTGAAGGAAGTCAGGCTACACCGGACTTATTAAGACACAACCTTGCCGTGCTACGTTTGCATAGCGGGTCAAGCATTGTCTTTGTGTTGCTTAAGTTCTTGGATCTTGGGTATTCAGTGTATAATAGAGGCATTAATAATGAGAAATGATTTAGATTTAGAGTAATAGTCCATTGTCCTGGATGGTAGGTGGTGGGTGCAGGTGATAAGCCGGCCCTGTACTAATCCTGCAGGCTGGATTAACCATGTTAGGTCTGCGGGGGTCCAGGGATTACCAGCTCGTCGAACCAAGGTACGGGCCAGGAGAGTAGTTGTGCTTAATGTACGAGAATGCAGCATAATGCAGCATAATGCAGCATAATGCAGCATAATGCAGCATAATGTAGACAGGGGGATGGGCGGGGATGGGTCAGGGTGCAGCATAATGCAGCATAATGTAGACGGGGGATGGGCGGGGAATGGGTCAGGGTGCAGCATAATGCAGCATAATGCAGCATAATGCAGCATAATGTAGACGGGGGATGGGCAGGGGATGGGTCAGGGTGCAGCATAATGCAGCATAATGTAGACAGGGGGATGGGCGGGGAATGGGTCAGGGTGCAGCATAATGCAGCATAATGTAGACGGGGGATGGGCGGGGGATGGGTCAGGGTGCAGCATAATGCAGCATAATGCAGCATAATGTAGACGGGGGATGGGCGGGGGATGGGTCAGGGTGCAGCATAATGCAGCATAATGTAGATGGGGGATGGGTAAGAGTGCAGCATTATGCAGCATAATTGAGCATAATGTAGACAGGGGGATGGGTCAGGGTGCAGCATAATGCAGCATAATGCAGCATAATGTAGACGGGGGGATGGGCGGGGAATGGGTCAGGGTGCAGCATAATGCAGCATAATGCAGCATAATGCAGCATAATGCAGCATAATGCAGCATAATGCAGCATAATGTAGACGGGGGATGAGCGGGGGATGGGTCAGGGTGCAGCATAATGCAGCATAATGTAGACGGGGGATGGGCGGGGGATGGGTCAGGGTGCAGCATGATGTAGACAATTCTCTCATTTACATCGGGGCTACGATAGAGCTCTGTCAAAATTAACCTAAATTGAGGAAGGCTTATATGGTAGTCTTTAAGATATTCTCTTGAAGTTGACAATGTCATCCCAAGGCATATCGTGATCCATTTTCAGCAGATACCATAAGATAAAACACCTGCATACATGTCTGTGTGTTTTGTCTCATCAGTCTGTGTTGCGGACCAGCTCTGCTCCTTACGGCTCAGTCTCACGACTTTGTAACAATTGTATAGTCTTTGACTGGGTGACGTCTTTGACTGGCAAGATTAAAACAGCTGAAATGCGGGGCTATGTACATGGAAATGCCGGGAAATATATAGTGTTGTAATATATATTTACTCCCCCCGCATTTCTCTCTAAATAGACCCCTTTTAAACTGTTTTAATCTTGCCGGTCAAAGACGTCACCCGGTCAAAGACTATCCAATTGTTACAAAGTCGTGAGACTGAGCCTTACTTATCTGCAGATATCAAACATATTCAAGATGTTTTTCCTGCCTGCTCTAGTCTGCATAAAGTTTGCCATGTATGCTCGGTACTAGAGTTGAGAGCGACTCAGCTAGTGAGATGGCCTACCATACCATATTGTGTCAAGAGCACCGAGTGACAGGTCCCCACTCCCTTTCTCTGGTTCACCTAGGTTAAGAGCAACTCACAGTCTGTTTTGCGATATCATGGGACTCCAAACTATACCCCAAACTGTGTCAAACCAATTTTTAGTTTTGATAATTCTAGTAGGAGTAGAGACTTGATTAAATCACCTAAAACAGAACATGCGTCACACAACTGCATTCAAATCTTACTAACATGATAGATGATTTAATAACTGTCTATTGTCAGGAGGCTCATTCAGAACAACTGACGTAGTCGTAGGGAACTGGTGACGTGACGAACCCTATTTGACGGCCACTAGTAAAATTTCTTTCACAAGATTTTCTATACAAATGTATAGAAAATTAATGTAAAAAGCACATTTTGCCAGCTACGAATGCCCTCGTCAATTGCAAATATTGCAATATTGACGAAAATCGCAATATGACGACCGACGAGTCTGTTCTGAAAGACCCTCCAGACATACTATTTATCTTACACACAACACCTGTTGCTGATCAAATGTCAAGCCTTGGTAGCTTGTTGACTGCCATTCAAGAATCAGGCTCTTGCCAGGGAGGTACTCCTGATGACTGTCAAAGGAGGGTCAGCCTGACTATCGTTTAAGGGAAGAGAAGGTGCAGCAAACTATCTCACCCCACCCATCCATCCAAAGGATGTAGGAGATTGGAATACGTATCTAATCTCTCAACCTACAACTAATCAGAGACAATTTGACTAGCGTAATTGCATACCTGTGTACCATTTCCAGTCTTGTTTTTTCAGCTAATGAATCACTGCAGTTTGGCTGGGGACTGACGCCCATGCCTTGGAAGAGTCCAGGAGGCTCATTCAGAACGTGCTCGTCAGTCGTCATAATGCGATTTTCGTCAATATTGCAATATTTGCAGGTGACGAGAGTATTTGTATTCGGCAAAATGTGGTATTTACTATAGATTTCAACAGAAATTCTCGTGAAATACTTTTTACTAGTTGTCGCCAAACAGGTTTCGTCACGTCACCAGTTCCCTACGACCACATCAGTTGTTCTGAATGAGCCTCCAGGAGGCTCATTCAGAACAGACTCGTCAGTCGTCATATTGCGATTTTCGTCAACATCGGAATATTTGGAATTGACGAGGGTATTTGCAGCTGGCAAAATGTGGTATTTACATTAATTTTCTATTACATTTGTATAGGAAATCTTGTGAGAGACATTTTACTAGTGGCCATCAAATAGGGTTCGTCATGTCACCAGTTCCCTACGAACAGGTCAGTTGTTCTGGATGAGCCTCCTGCTAATGCGCGTTTTATGCTCACTGGGATAGACTGATTCTTAATTTTGCTTGTAGTACTATAGGGACGTCCAGCTAAACTACCTGCAGTGACCCTACTACTCTCACGCCGAATTGGGCAGTCATGCTTTATAAAACAGCTTCGAAGTAACTGAACTATTATGAGCTAGTGGCTGCTAGGATTGATTGTCAGAAAATTACGCTGGCCTTCATTATAGGTGTACAATATTTGAGGAATGGCAAAGGTTTTTTAGAGGAAAACTATGCAGATTTGCAGCACAACTACTGAATCATTACAACCAGTAGTCATGACCCCAACATTGGTGAATTTGTGTACTGAAAGCTCTGTCTATGAAGTTGCTTCCTTAGAAATGATGAGTCTACCCATAGACATAGACACATACGTTTTCCCAGGAAATCGAAATAACTACTTTTTTCCAACTGTGGGGTGCATAGTATTTTGCTGATGAATTTTCTCAATGAAAGGCCTGTAGTTAAGAAAGCACCTCAAGGAGATATTGAATGAATAAGTAGTTATAAAACAATATGCACCCCACTGCTGCTGACCGACCTACCCCGGTGGGCACAGATTTCAGCTCAATGTTGAATCAACAGTGCATCAACATTGAATCAACATTGTTAACCATTCATCAATGTTGATTCAATGTTCTGTGCTCACTGGGACCCAGGTGCTCTACTCACGGTCTACCTGAGTGGTGCCACTGGCTATACTAGAATAGGCAGGTTGGGGTTTGAAAAGGCACTGGATTCCGACCTTCAAACTTCCCTTACAGAGACAATGCATGTACCTCTGGGTTGTTGCACTAGACCTCTCAGCGTCCCCTTTACTCGATTCCCTGATGATATCATGTATTTCCTTGTAAAAACAATTTTCACCGAATCTCCTTATTTGTAGGTAGGAGTTGGTGGTGAACTTAGTAAGAAGTCACCTGAAGAAGGCCCATCAGGCCGAAACTGTAGTGACGGTTTATTTAGAAATAAAATGTTTACTTCTGTCATCCTGAAAACATTTTGTTGTTGTTGGTTGTGTTTATTGATCAATTTATTATTGGTATAATAAATTCATCTCTACATATTTAGTAAGAAGTAGTATGTTGATCGTAATTCATTATTGAAACACCCATTCATACTATAGACAAGCTTGAGAATTATCTATTAGGACAACTAAATATTAACAACGTTTTCACATTAACTACGGAGAAAGATGCAAATATATGTAGGGTATGGACGATTCCTTTGTGCCTACTACCATGGCACAATGACTCCCATTGATATTTTACTTTAGTGTAAACAGTCTATTTCAGGAAGGTTAGAAATGTATTTTTTCAAGACCTGAGGATAAGATAAGAATACCCCTGGTAGAACTGTGGGGTGTTCCACAAGGGTGATATACAATTAATTGTAGAATAAGTGTTTCTATAGGGGAACTTAATTGTATATAACTAGTAAGACTGACACATAGTATACATATGTGTCATGATGCACATAAGAATCATTGAAAATATATGCTCATTCAGGACGAAAATAAGCTGGTTAAACACATCTAAACAATACTTTATGTTGATTCTATGTAATCATCATACAAGGGGCGAGTATTTAAGATTAATGCTACATGGTTATTAAGATCGACTTACTTTTACTAAATGTTAGTCTTAAGTTAGTGTTTCACAAGCCGCATTAGTATCTTCAATTGTAATTACCGTATTTGACGTAATAAGCGCCCAGGGCGCTCATAAAATTATTTTTATGACGTTTTTAGTACTTAAGAGTTTAAATGACCCCGAAATCGCAAAATTTGACCCTTTGTTCTAGTCTAAAAATGCCTCAAAACGGGGGGGGGGGGCGCTTATTACGTCGAATACGGTAAGTATATTCAATTGAATCTTGTGAAACACTAAGTTAAGATTAACATTGGGTGATAGTCAATTGGTCTTAGAAAACATGTAGTATTAATTGTATATTTTGTCCGCTTGTGTAATAAAATTGTAATACAATTGACAAAGACACCCCTTATCATCTATACTCGGACCAAACATGTGCTTTTGACAACCCCAGTGGGGTGTTTCACAAAGGGGATATACAATTAATTGTAGAATAAGTGTTTCTATAGGAGGACTTAATTGTGTATGACTAGCAAGACCGACATTTGGTTGTATCAATTGTATACTGCTTATAAAAAGTGTTTCACAAGGGTCTACAACCAAGATGTTAAGTAGGGGTCTTTGGCCTACAATCGAGATACAACTAATGTATAAGTGTTTCACAATGCATGTTAGCGTGCAGCTCATACCATGCCTGCTAATATTTTCCTTATAGATTTATTCCCATCCTTTGCGCTTAATATATGTGTCATAATACACATATGTATCCCGGACAATATCTGTTCATCCAGGATGAGAATAAGCTGGTTATACACATTCAAACAACGCTTTATGTTGATCCTATGCAATCATCATCCAAGGGGGGAGTAATTAAGATTAATGCTACATGGGGCTACATGGTTATTAAGATAGACTTACTCTGTCAAATGTTAGTCTTATGTTGATGTTTCACAAGCCGCGTTATTATCTACACTTGTAACTAAATATACAACTATAAATACAATTGAATCTTGTGAAACACTAAGTTACAATTAACATTGGGTGATAGTAAGTCTTAGAAAACATGTAAATCTAATTGTATCTATTTTCCCCTTGTGAAACACCCCACAGGCCTTCCAATCAAACAACTCTGTGGGGTGTTTCACAAGGAGAAAATAGATGCAATTAATTTTACATGTTTTCTAAGACCAACTTAATATCACCCAATGTTAATTCTATCTTGGTGTTTCACAAGTTTCAATTGTATCTATGGACATATACTTAGATACAATTGAAGATAATAATGCGGCTTGTGAAACACCAACATAAGACTAACATTTGGTAAAAGTAAGTCAACCTTAATAACCATAAAGCATTAATCTTAAATACGCTCCCCTTGTATAATGACCACATAGGATCAACATAAGTGTTGTTTAAATGTGTATAACCAGTTTATTTTCATCCTGAATAAACAGATATTTGCAGGGATTCTTGTGTGTAGTATGACACATATATTGCATGAAAAAAAGGTGAAAAAATATGTAAGGAAAATATTAGCGGGCATGGTATGAGCTCCACGCTAATATGCATTGTGAAACACTTATACATTAGTTGTATCTCAATTGTAGGCCAAGACCCTGACTTAACATCTTGGTTGTGGACCTTTGTGAAACACTTTTTAAAAGCAGTATACAATTGATACAACCAAATGTCGGTCTTACTGGTTATATATAATCAAGTCCTCCTATAGAAACACTTATTCTACAATTGATTGTATATGCCCCTTGTGAAACACCCCACTGTAATGTTGTCTTGAGGGATGGTAACCCGGATTGCAACCTAGCAGGTCATCACTTTAATAGACATGTTTGAACTCTTCAATTTTATGAGAGCCACTCAGATGACCCTAAGGTCTTCTGATGGGGACGGTTTTCACGTCAATTAAGGACATGGACCTATCTATTTGATTATTAGTTCTTGATAACAAAGAGAAATGCTTTAGGGCTGCGGTAGGGTCCTGGTAGAGCTGTGCCGTGCGGCCCTGGTGGCGGGGTGCGGTACCGGCCCGGTGATGTGGGATACAGTATAACTAACTGTAAGAGGATCAAGGCACACACCGCGCAGTTTGTCCAACATGTAAAGCCAATAAGCGTTAATAATAGACTCAGGGGGATTAGGTGGGGTCTGCAGCCCGCCACATGCACCACACTGTACGGCCATATTGTGACACAGGAGTGAAAATAACGACTAAATAGTGTCAATACTAAGCATGAGCTAAAACGTAAATACACAATGTATCACATTTCAGCATAGATCCTAAACTAATGAAGCATGCCAACAACCAATGAGGTTGTGTTCTTCCTTATACAGGCATGTGTGAGGAAGTAGTTGCTAAAATGATTTCCTTCTTATTGATAGACCGATCTACAAATCACATTTAGGTGATCATATAATCGATGGCAATCGCACCGCTACATTGACACGTCAGTTTATTACACACTCAGATCTGATATGCCATCGCCGTGTTTAAAGTGACATGGTCCGATGGTTTAATAGGCTCAAAAACCAATTTAGTTAAAAATAAGCCAGAATATTTGGTTCTCCCTTATCAATGGGGGATAATACTGGTTAGCATTAACGGTCTATGTGACGCAAACGTATAATCACAGGTCTACACTGGTGTGTGTGTGTATGTATATATATATATATATATATATATATATATATATATATATATATATATATATATATATATATATATATACACACACACCAGTGTACTAGTGTGAACACCAGTGCACATATATTTAGATGTACACACCAGTTTAAATATACACACACCAGTTTGAATATACACACACCAGTGTACATACACACACACCAGTGTACATTTTATACACACACAGTGGCACTGCTTATAACACAGGCTGTACAACCATCGGAGGGCCCGGATCATGCTGGAGAGGAGTCAAGCTCCTTGATCAGTATTACTCTGTACAAGGCGCCTTGTGCATGCACCTCATGCAGCCTAATACTAAGGGGATATGCACTTATAACAGTGACCAGTGCCCACATGAGTGTAAGTCTATATTGTAGTTAATAAAGTGGTGCCCCTCCTGCCTGCGTCTCTGGGTCAGGTTAGGTTGTGCCTCCCTAGTCCACCTACTCTTACAGGCCTTGTGTGATATAATCAATGAATATTCAACAGGTATTATAATCATATTATACCCCCTCATGATGTAGTATGATGTAGAAAAGGAAGCTAGTGAGTTTATATGCCATGGGCGTGGGTCATCCTCACATTACCCAATATGACTCTCCCCACATGCCAGCATACAGCAGTGATTGACACGCAGAGGTGTCTGTTTACTCATGTAGGTAACAGCCAGTATGGGTAAGACGCATTTTGCCAACAAAACCGGATAAGTGTTGCAACATTTACATCAACTCGTGTGTTGCATTTTGACTTGCCCCAGTCCCTCTCATGTACTATTGGTGCTTTGTGTCATTCATCTACAGCACTTTGGGTGACTATTTGGCAGGGCATACCTCCCCGGACACACCATCAGCCCGCTTGACCAATATGTTTAACGTATGTTGGCAGCCAGGTTGCATTACGCAGGCAGAAACCACACAGGTGGTTTACAAACACAGACTGGTAACGTTATACTCCCCTGCAACACCTGCAACACTCTGCTTGTCCCTCTCACATCTGCAGTTTGGGCTGTAATAGTTCATGTAGTGTACAGCTAACAGCTTAACACGTTAAGCCTTAAGGGCTGCCGACTGCTTCAATATGCTGCACCCTTTGGTATCATCATGTATGAATGCAGCCCTGGCGAATAACTCGTCAAGGCTGCATTCATGCATCACGCTGTCCCATCGGGAGTGTATCAACCCCATAGGGTCGGCATGATGCCTTGTGGAGTACACTCACCGGGGCTGCATGCATGCATCATGACACCATTGGACATTCCAGGGTTAAAGAAGGCTCATGTCAGGTTCATGCTACCATTACCTGGGTGTAGGGAGGGTGTCCCCAACTGGGGCCCAACTCTTAGACGATCCTTACATTACTGACTCCACTGTGTCTGAGAAACGCCACACTGTGTCATGTCGGTCTCACTGAGGGTAACCCCGCAGCAAACAGTTGTGGTTAGAAAAATAGAAGTGAATACTGCAGGAGCACTGAATGGTCAATAATTAAGTTGGAAATGATGCCAATATTATGAAAACTTGTACACATGCTGCTGAATGTCTGCCAAGTTGAATCAAATAATAGGAAATGGATTCTCATTGAGTTTTTTCAAAGGCTAAATTAGGAATCAGTGAAAATGCAATTTGTTCAGTGCAAATTCAGGCAAAATCAAGGTGGTTTTACGCTACAGACCATTGTTCAAATATTCTGCGGTCAGTAGCTAATTTTGGTTGGATCTGTTATGTAGGAAGGATGTATCTATTAGGTGAAGGGTGCTTTTCAGAAGTTTTAAATGTCCCGGTATAGTTGTTATTGCGTGTTATGCTGTATTATGTATGTGGAAGAACCATGTCCTTCCCTGAGTACCACTCTGCGTGTGGCTGCCCGTGACGGGGCCGCACTCAGCAGGTGCCACAGTAGTCTCACATGGGGTTTCTGTTAGCCATTTCCCAGTTCCATGTGTAGCTTGTATTCAGCCTGAAGAACTCTCTCACATATTAACAAAGTATATGTAATGCTCAGAGACTATTTTTATAATGATGAAAGAAGCGACATTCATCTCATTTGATCTCATTATACTCAAACAGGATTGTTAATAAATTAGTACAGTGGGTTGGCAACGTATGACACCAACTATCACTGTGTGAAAAGGCATTTGAATATAATCGTATTGCCTGGGTCATGTGTCATGGAGACGAACATCTTCCTCAGTTACAATACCTTTAGAGGCTAACATCTTCGGCACATAGCAACTAACCATCATCTGAAAACCACGCTGCAGTTATCAATAAATGAATATAAAATATACATTCTTCAAATTTGTATAGATACTGGTTTGTGTAATGTAGCATATATACGTTTATTGACTACTAGACTGCCAGCATGCCTCACCCAGCGCCGGGCGCGGTATTAACACGGACGGCGATCCGGGCGGTCTCTGCCCTTGTCTGCGCATTAATCAGTTGGTCACTGATCCTACCCGCCTGCACCCAGGCATTAAGACCACGACACTCCTCCTTAAACCCCCACCCACCCTATAGATGGGGCTGAGTACATGTCACGGCTACACGCCGACTGCTGCTGTAGGGGTACCCACAGGTGGGCCTTTGACACTGGCAGAACTCTGTGTGGAGATAGGGGTGTGGGTGACGGACACGTTAAGGGTTGGTGCGTACTGCGTGGTGTCAGTGAGAGGTGACCACCTGACGGTGTGTGTGTTGTGGGGACTGATTAAGGCGGCGCCCATGTTACAGGTGTTACAGGATCAGGCCTCATGAGGCGTGCAGGCAGGCAGTACAGTGCTACAACACGTCCAGTTGCCGCCCCACTGAGCACCGAGCTGCCGGCCGCAGGACACCTGCTGATCCAGCCCTACCTGCCGCCCACCTGCCGGCCACAGCTGATAGCGGCTTATCACCGGGGGGGGGGGGCGGCATTTGGCACCAGGTCTCTACTCTACTGCCTATACATGTTACATGGAATGTGAGGGGAGGGTCATCTTAAGCAATTGAGGTGGGAGAAAAGGGGGTTAGTAGATTTGGGGCGGAGCTCAAAAGATTTGGATTTGAACTCATATTGAGGGGGTAGGGGTGGAACTATTTCTCCTCTGTTGAAGTTGGGATCACTAATACACTGTGTATGTGGGAAACCATGTCGATAAAACACCAACCCGCCTCCCCTCCCCACCCCCTGTTATGTAAAACTGAGCACGCTGTGATGTTGGTATGGCAGAACTACAGTCCGGCTCTTGTTCATTTGTTTCACTATTATCGCTAATCTATCACAATGCTACTACAGTTTACACATATCAGGTATGATAAAGCAATGAGTTTTCCACCATGACATTGGTTGTAAAATACTAATTATGATGTTTTACTTTAACATAACGCCATATTATATGATGATACATTTTAAAACCCAACCTGTAGTTAGGCAGGCATACAACGCCGTCTATAGGCTATGCCAAAAACTTAAAAACAATGTCTAAGTAACTCGGGAGGACTCCAGTTGGAATTAGAGTGATGCAAGGGACTACAAGAAGTGAGAAGATGGAGAAATAGGGTTATTGATATTGTAGAATTTTGATCCTGTGCCATTACGGCAACACTGGATATGTAGGCAACCATCAAATAACCGGCTAAATTCAATTTCAGATTTTGAGAACAGCTGAAATATGATGCGCATCAATTCTTTCAGTGTTTTATAATTGCCCAAATGGCCATGTATGGTGCAAGAAACTTGTCCCATCCACTGCCTCCGCAGCTGCAACAAAACCCATCCCAACATCACGGGCTTACTGAAAGGGGGTACATTGGTATTCCTAAACATTGTGTTTCTGAATGACACAACCGTGGTTCTACCAAATACAAGATATACTCAGAAGTAGACCTGCCTTGTCAATGTGCTCAGGTCCAGGCTCTACACGTACAGCTCAGCCCTACACACACTGGGGAACACCCGTTCTGCTTTGTAACAGAATATATGGCGTCTCCTCTCTATCTAATGAACACGAGAGATGCCAAGGTATACGGCATGTATACTGCTGTGAATATCTATGCCATAAGGCGGTTTACGTAGAATGCTGCAGACACAGATTCCTTCAGTGATGTACAAAGTGAAGGGAAATCAAGGCACAGGCCATCGGTCATTTACCACACCATCCTTGTATATTAGGGAAGGGACAAAACAAAACATTTTAAAATATTTCAAAATTACCGAAAAATTGGTCAATTTACTGGAACATAAAAGTTGCAAAATCAAGTGTACAGAATATGATGCTGAAGGTAAAATACAGTTGAAGCATTGACAACATGGTAACAGCTTTTAAACAGGATCCAGTGGTTGTTCCTGAAAGGCAACTGAGAAGGTTTTAGGTAAAAAGCAATGTACAGAAATGAGTGTAATTTTGACATTTCCAATACACACCTGGGCAAACCTGGAGGACTGCGGGGCGTCCAGGAAGTCCCAGAGCCGCCTGCGGGACTCGCAGTAGGAGGTGTGGGTGCCGTCCTTCTTGTTGCAGTAGTGCCGGCGGGTGGCTTCTGGGGGCGGTCCATCAGACAGCGTACGGTCCAGGATGGCCATGGTCTCCTCCTCCTCCTCGTAGCTCTTGTAGGCCCTCCAGCAGCAGTTGCAGATGTTGGACTCGTTGATGCCCCAGTAGTCCAGCTCCTTCTTAATGGACGGGCCACACAGGCAGTGCGCAAAGTGAAGCTCTCCTGTCCGGTAGAAATCCAAGATGGCTGAAAACAGTTTGGGGTTTCTGTCGAAGAAGTACTCATCGCTCTGGAAGTCATAGCTGGGGTCAAGTTCGTCGAGGTCGCTGAGTCGCGAGCCGGGCACCTGCTCAAGTGTGGATCGGAAGGTGGTGAAGTGCTTGCCGCCCACATTTAGCATGACCTTCTCCTTGGTGTGTCGGTTAGGCCGCAGCGGGGGCACCGCCCCCTGCAGCAAGTGCATCGGGGAATTCACATCAATGTCACCGATACCCGAGTCACCCCCACTCGCCTCAGCATCATTCGCTGGCTCTACATGTATAGGCACATCCTTCAGGATTTTGTCTGCCATGGAAATGGTGTCATCTAAATCCTGCATCATCAGTCTCTCCTTCTTGGTCTTCGCCATTTTGGATGTCAGGGCAATTGAGCTCCCCTCGTCCACTGGCTATATCTCCCTCAGCGGTCTCAGACCAGCTCTGACCAAATCTCCAACTCTCCGACGTCGTTGCCGGTGCTTCTCTCACCCGAAGTGACATCACGACCGGGCAGACGACAAGTCAGGAGCCCGGAGGCTTGTGGCTTCCACATGGACAGAGTTAGCCCCACCTCCCATTGGAATCCCACAATGTGGCACACAGATGTGGCACACAGATTATTGGTATACACTAATCAGCTACTTGCTTTGGTGTTGTCTACTTCTTTCACAGGAGCTCCTAAAGTTTTAATCCTTTGACGAAAAGTAAACTGGACTCCCAGATGTGAACTCCAGGGTAGAAAGAAGACCGGCGTCCAGGCGGCGTTTGTTAGGCCCTTACTGTGGCTTCCCCCCTCAGGTATAACACCTGTGTAAGGTTACGTGCTGCTGCCGCTTCTGCTGCTATTGCTTCCCGCCCCTTTCTGTATAGCCCAGACGACTTTACAGCAGCAGCAAAGCCCCGCTGGTTCCCCTACACTGAACCAGACGACATGTACCACCAAGCAGGCGGCGCTACATCAGGACCTGCCAGTAGAAGACTCCAGTTGTCTGCCTTGAAGGTGAACCTGTCAGTTCCTCCAGGCGCTAGGTGCTGGCTCTGTCTGGTGGTGGCTTGATGTGTGTGCTAGGTCGGGGTAAGGCTGTCTGCGAGTCTACATAGCTGCTGGTGTGTGGCGGGACTGGTCGGGGCCTGTGCCGTGTGCGGCAGGTGGAGTCGGGCGCCGTTTTTGTTCTCTGGAGGCTTGTTGCTGCAGAACTGGATGTCGGACGGTGCCAACCCCGACTCCGGCCCGACTGGACGCGCCTCCTGGTGGACGCCGCCGCCACGCACCACTAAGCACCTCCGGCACAGGAGAGTTCTAGCCGCCCTCCCACCTGCCCAACTCATACAGCACACCTGCCACCACCAAGGCATCGCTACAGCATAAAGCAACTATAACTTAATGCATGTTCCTCTTCGCTGTTTGCAATAACATTCTTCAAGTAGTTTGGGAAGACTACGTCTATGTCTACAAGGCCGTATTCCTCCCCCGGATTCCTCCCTAACATGGCGCTGTAAGTTAGTTGTGCGTGGGCCTCCAATAGGACATTTCAAATTACTCTTGAGGCCGGGTCTTGAGGCCACATGTTTCTAAAGAATAATGACTTAGCTGTAAAGTGTCGCGGAGACTATGGACATATTTTAATCTATTTCCTACTTTTCATAGTGTTATATAAGTTATGCATCACACCCATCGGTTAACTAACAAAACGTTTATTAAAATTGACGTGGTGTAAAAGCGACTAATGCTGGTGGCTGGTGTTACAGCCCCAGGGGACCACCTAGCGGGTGGGGCTGGTACCAGAGGTGACCAAAGAGGGCATGCCGGGATTACATTATGGCACCTACCGCCTATAGGGATTAATACCTGTGGGTATTTAACCTCTGTACAGACTCTTAATGCTCATGCTAACTTACTTCACAATTATGCTATTTAGCCCGGGTCTTTGCTGCATGCAGACATTGTCTCAGTCTCGGCGTGCCCGACTGAGGAATTACTCAGTCTGGGGTCAGTGCTACAAACCGTTCGGCATGGAACTCTCTAGGGTAGGAGGCAAGAAGGCTACATTTACACTCGCCAATCGTTATTCAGAGACCCCCCAGTACGTCACCAAATTACGCCTGGCGAGTGCACCAACTTTTGGGAACTAAGGCCAACGTTCCATATGCGACCAGGCCCAGCGGGGCAACAGCCGTTACCGCCCGGGCCTGGTACGTACGAGGCTGACATTGTCTCTGTAGCCACAAGTGAAACTACCTTTCATTTCAAACTTCTCACAATGTCAATGACAGTGTGCATGTGGACGTAGACTGCAGCACAGGGGGGCCTGACGTAGACGTCCACCCCTGTGCCCGCTGCACCAAACACCAGGCGGCTGCCGCTCGTCTTCTTCTGCCTTCTTTCACATGCACTTCTGGCACTTCTCGAGAGATATCCTATTTTTGAACACATACTGTATTAGTCCTATACTACACAGGCACCAACCACAGGTGTTCAAATCTGGCCCCTTGACCCCCCCCCCCCCGTCCTTATAGGTCAGCCATGCTTTGCAGGCTTTGCCAAATACATATACACCGGTATGTAGATTGTTTCCTTTAGGCCTACCCATATATCAAGCTATATTGGATTGTCACAGCATCGTGTATTAAACACTAAAGTGACATGGTCCGATTTTTTTCATATTTTAAATCTTGCTTAAATGTATTTCAAATGTTAGTACAATATCATATTTGGATGACAGGCCCAATAAAATGTCATTCATGGGCAATAAGAGCCCAATTAGAGGTTCAGATGAGACATAAGTATAATATTTACCATGTATTTTCAATGGTGGAATTAGAGCGTGCACTCCATAATTAGTCAAATCTTTAGATGAATTCTTGGGAATGAAATAAATAAAGTAGCAATAGCACATGAAGTATGGCCATAGGGAACATTCTGGTTCATTTGTAACCAAATTGATTTTCGAGCCCAAATCATCGGACCATGTCACTTTAACCTTAGCTTAAATCTGAATTAGCCTATATTGCAATAGATGGTACTAATGCCCGGCCACCCCTCCTGCATTTGCTGATGTTATCCTGTACATAGGTCTGTGTGTACAACCAACATAGCTCACTCAAACCCTATTTACTAAGGCACAGATGAAACCACATTTTAGTTGCTGGAAAAAGCTTTTTCCTCCATATATTATTCTATGTGTTTTTCTTATAATAATAGTTCCAAGGGGCTGTCATGATACATCTTAGTCAGGAGCTGTGGGTGTGTTACACTGATAAAATGAAGGGATCCAAACTTGTCAAAAGGTCGTCTTATAAGAAGAGTTTAGGGTCTTTAAAGTGACGGTCATAAAATAAACGAGTTAAAGGTTGTCTATTTGATGAACTGTCCGGTTACCATCCCACAAGACAAGACTAGGGTCATCTAACTGACAATGTTAGCCCAGGCAGTGGCCCACTCCAAGTGACAAGTCTAAGGTTGTCAAATTCACAACCCAGAATAGTTAACCCTTTATTGGCTGCAAACTGCTTTAAATGTGCTCGAATCCCTTTGTCAGCATGATGCATGAATGTAGTCCTGGTGAGTCTATTCGCCAAGCCTGCATTCATGCACCTTTGGAAATGAATCAACAGTTGGGTGAGTAAACTTGCCAAGGCTGAATTCATGTATTATGATCGCATAGAGCATAGCACCTTAAAGCACTATGCACCCCTTAGAGGGTTAAACTGTGCACTATAACCTCTACTTCACTGCAGGTGGAGCTAATTGGGTTCTGCCTAGGCATAATTGTTGTCCATGTCTCTCTATATTTCTGAGGTTTATAATAGCTAATTCATACAAACATAGAGGTATGAAGGTTAGGGGAATTCCTGCCATACCCCCAAGTCTATATTGAGAGTATTTCTACCCTTTAGTTACAGACTGCTAACACATATGTGGATGTCATACCAATGGGAGTTTCCTTGCAGCTATTGTACCATAGAAATAACCACAAAAAAGGTGTCTATGCCCTACACATATTTGTTTTGTCTCAATTATATCAAAATATTGATTCCTTTACCTTTTCTAGCATGCCCAATAGATAAATCTCAGGATTCTCAATAACATGAATGTGTATTCCCATAAATATGATTAAAATCAACATAGAAGTTATGCAATTCATTCCCCAACTTTATACAGAATGCATGTTCCACCTACAGGGAAAATCCTGAATCAGACCCTGGTTGACGAGTATAGGGCTGGCATGAGTCAGGTTTTGGGCTGGCACATACCAAGTGTATCTTCTATCTGACAACTACAGCTAGAGGACCCACTCTCTTGTCACTTAGAAGAGTCTGCAGACGAGTTTACTTTCTGAGTGTACCCTGTCCCACACAGCACAGCTAGGCCGGGCTATCTTGAAGCTGATCAGAAAAGAAAATCATGGTAAGTTCTAGTATATTTTAACGATAATAATGTCAATTTACATTACAATTAAGGGAATGAGCTATGTGCCTTAGACTCAAATCCCGTGATGCAAGTTTTGCAGGAAAGTTGCGATCTGCATGACTTGCTCCAAATTGCAACCGGGAGGTATAACTACTACCGGTAGGAACCATTTGGACCGATGCTAACATCTAGCTATTTAGATATACTTTCCCTTGCCTAAATGAAAGGTTTCTGCAAATTACCATTTTCTTTTTCAATTTAAGCTTGATGACCTGAAATCGTGGATATATTGCATATATATTGCAATGTCTGCAACAGGCTCAAGTTGCTGAGGTTTTTTAGACATAGAAATCATAGTGGGAATTGAGCTTTACGAAGCGGAATGTCCTGCCCGTGGAACTGAGAACAACCTTATATATTTTGGCCACAAGTACATGTATACTATACCTATACCTCCGGTTGGATTTGGAGCCCCCTGGTGAGACTGGACTGTACTATTTTATATAAACTGACCCCCCACCTCCATGTCGGCCCCCTGCTGGCAGACAGGGGAAACACTGCTCCAATCACTTGTCGAGAAAGCAGATTATTGAGTATACGTCACGCATGGAAGAGACGAGTCATTAATATTGCTCAATGTGTGGAATTGTGGGATGGTGGTAGGCTTGCTCATGTTCATATTTGACCCCATTGCACTGATAAAATGAAGGCATCCAAACTTGTCAAATGGTTGTCTTATAAGAAGAGTTTAGGGTCTTTAAAGTGACGGTCATAAAATAAACGAGTTAAAAGTTGTCTACCTGAGTTACCATCCCACAAGACAACACTAGACTCATCTAACTGACAATGTTAGCACAGGTGGTGGCCCACTCCAAATGACGAGTCTAGGGTCGTCAAATTCACAACCCTAGAATAGTTAACCCTTTATTGGCTGCAAACTATTTTAAATGTGCTTCTGAGCCTAGGCATAATTACCGTCCATGTCTCTAATCCTCAGGTTTGTAATAGCTAATTCATACAGGTATGTAGGTTAGGGGAATCCAGGGGCGTGGCAAGCAGTTTCAAAGTAGGGGGGACTGAGGGGTATTTTGACCCTTTTTTACCCCTTTTACTTGACCTTTTTGGTTTGACCTTTTTTGGGGTTGGTCAAAAGTGGGGGGGACATGTCCCCCCCGTCCCCCCCGGTTGCCACGCCCCTGGAATCGCTGCCATGCCCTGAAAGTCTGTATGAGAACATTTCTAGTCCTCAGTAACAGACTGTTAACACATATACATATGTGTGTGGGTTATACCAATGAGGGTTTCCTTGCAGCTATTATACTATTGAAATAAACACAAATGAGGTGTCTATGCCCTATACATATTTGTTTTGTCTTAATTATATCAAAACTTTGAATTTTTTACCTTTTCTAGCATCCCCAATAGATACTTCTCAAGATGCACCAAAGCATGAATGTGTATTTCCATAGTTATGATTAACATCAACATAGAAATTATGCAATTCATTCCCTCACTTTATACATAATGCAGGCTATACTGATACCACCTACAGGGGGAATCCTGAATCAGGCCCTTGTTGACGTGTCTAGGGCTGGCATACGTCAGGCTTTGGGCTGGCACATGCCGATTAGGTGCTTTATCTGACAACTATAGTTAGAACACCCGCTACCTTGTCAATAGAATAGTCTGCAGACGACTTTATTTTATGAGTGTGCTGCCCATCGTATTACATCAATTAAAACGGTCTCAGAACAGAGCCTACTGCCCCGACCCCAGCAGTGTGACTGTATATGTACCTTTGTTAAATCTGTTGTGGTTGAGTCTAGAATAGACATTATGTTGTGCTTTAGGAGTTGGTGCCGGACGAGGCGGGACACGGAGAGGAGGGCGCGGTCAGCAGGGGTGGGGGACACCATGCCGGGCACCTTACAGGTACACACACTTAACACACACCAATCCCGCATACCTACAGGCTATATAGAGCTACAGAATATACCGATACACATAAGTATGTGCCTCTACTTGGGTGGCATACACATAAACTATAGGCTTGTTAGTTGATGGTATAGAGGAGGTGGGCATAGACATAGACCATATATGAGCTAGTTAAAAAGTTTGTTTTGGCAACAGTGTCTCAAGGAGGCACTATATCACGGGTATACTTCTGATGTTGCATCAGATACATTATGCTTGTTGTTTATGTTATGCGTGTAGAAATGAGTTCCAGTTGCTATTTGTATGAGAAGAACCATTTAGTAAAACAATTCCCAACCATCTAAGTGTAATACTACATGAGGATACGTGATGCTTTGTGTTACTCGACACTAGCCGCGCAAACCTTCCCGACTGTGGCACTAATTCACTCGGTGATCATCTCAGCCCACGTCCCTCAACAGGTGATGCTATCGTAGATAATAATGCCTTATATTTATATTCCATACTCATTAGGGAGTGGTCATTTTTCAACAATGGGGCGGGGGGGCGTCGATTGATTTCGTGATTTTCTTTTGTTCCCCGTGAGATGGGTTGACATTTATTTTGGTCCCAGGCTTATTTTTTGCTAAAAATGGGCGAAACTTTTTGGGGCTTCCCAAATTCACCCCCCCTCCCTCTGTTGTAAAAAAACAAAAAGACCACTCCCATAAGTTAGTAAACTGCCATCTGTTTCAATAAATAATTTCTTCCTGGCATAATTATCAACAAATATGTATAATCAAACTTGCATTTCATGTGTTGGTTAAACACAAGACTAAACACGATATCAATTTTTGTTTATTTTTATTGCTCCACATATCACATAATAAGTTCCACCAGCTATTCACCACGTCTAAACAAACAACATACGACGTGCAACTGGTGATATGACGTCTGAGGTAATCCTTATTTCACGACGTTGGTAATAAATTACACACATCCTGCTGACTGTTGGTGTGCAGGGCTGCTTACTATATTACACATCCTGCTGACTGTTGGTGTGCAGGGCTGCTTACTATATTACACATATCCTGCTGGCTGTTGGTGTGCAGGGCTGCTTACTATATTACACATCCTGCTGACTGTTGGTGTGCAGGGCTGCTTACTATATTACACACATCCTGCTGACTGTTGGTGTGCAGGGCTGCTTACTATATTACACATCCTGCTGACTGTTGGTGTGCAGGGCTGCTTATTTGGCGAAGGTCTTGCCGTTCCAGCCCACGTTCGCTCCCTCCATCAGCGCGAACGAGATGTAGATTCTGAAAATATTCAAGACATTATAGATTATTCCATTCCTGTCCTTTCCATGTTTTATTCAAATAACCCAGTATGTATGTGTCAGGAACCAGGCACACCTTTGTGTGATGTAACACGTTATCTAGACACGGCACAACGTAAAGAGTAAAATGTGTTCTGCTATTGCGGGATGACACAAGATAGCACAACATCACACACACATACATGCGATCTAACATAGTAAAACCATCTCACAGCTTTACACATTCCCCGTCCTCGAATTGCACGGGAAGAGAAATTCCGTATAGAGCGGGTGGGGATGGACGATTTGGTAGACGATCAGAAGCTGTGTGTTCCCTACTCATGTTGACATGTATACTCATGGTTACATTGCATTGTTAGTTATCTGTTTACAGATATACACGTCTTTTACCAATCTGCATTAATATATATTATATTACTGTCTAATGATATAGAGAAGTGGATATAGTAATTGCGTAGACTATATTTGAAATCAAATCAACGTTCAACCTCTACAGTAATCAGAATTAACAGCGTATTAAAGGCTTTGGCCATTGCACGCATACATTGGGTATTAGGGTTGAGCTATTCTAAATCTAAATCCTACATTCTGGCTTTCCTTTTAAAGAAATCTGAACAGACGTATCATCTAGTGCCATGTTTCATTAGGCCTCATGGTGCGGGTAGTACCTCTTTCTAACCGAGTATCTGGCCCCCTGCTAAACCTGTATTAAGCACCCGGGGTGTGGGACCGCTAGACCTCCTGCTACACTAGAACCAAGTGATGCCAAGGCGGCGTGTGCGCATGCTGCATCCAGACCTCCCACCGGATAACAACTCATGCCAACAGGCGGCCGCTGTGCTCACCTGCCTGACCTCCCTGACCTCCCTGACCCCCGGCCATAGCAACAAGGACAAGCTGCTAACTGCTACACATCCTGACAACCAGGTCTAGTAAGTTATATATCTATATATCTATATATATATATATATATATATCATTCCCTGTAGTACTGAAGGCGGTGGTGTGCCTGGCCATGAGCCGTATTTCCTATACTACTTGAGGTTTATAATAAGACATTTCCTCATCCTGCTGTGGTTGTGTGGGGTACTGAGGCATGCCTGTGCCCATAGGAAGCCCATAGTAAGGCCATAGGAAGCCCATAGGAAGCCTATAGGAAGCCCATAGGAAGCGCATAGCAATCCCATAGTGGTTAGTTCTCAGTAATGTTAATGAGAATATAGCATAAGAAGTGAACTTCCTCCTAGGGCAGTCCTCCCCGAGGGACAGATGTGCTCACGTCCGTCCTACTAGGTAACTGAGACTAAGGTATATCTGAGTAAGAGCCCTATTTCCCTATCCTTCTTTGTGGGGCGAAGTGCTGGTTATACTTAGAACTTCATTTCCATATACTACGTGGGGGAGATACTAAGATATGCCTGGGTAAGACTTGACTTTCCATATACTACTTGGGGGCGATACAGCAAGACGACTGGGTAAGACCTACATTTCCATATACTACTAACGGGGTGCATGCCTATGGCGGGTCGTCATGTCCTTATCTATTTATGGGCGGGATGATACTGAGGCACGCTTGTGTGTATAAGTAAGTTAATAACTGGATGCTCAGCGTGTGAGAGGATAGCTATACAAATAGCCTAATACATGTGTGCAACATTACACACACCACATACACACCACCCATTGTAGCATAAGGGATATCTAACAGAAACTACCCAGAAAGATGATGGTCCCATCTGTAATCTGGCACGCCCGACTTCAGGCCGTATATATATAACGACCTTTATCGTCATGATACATGCATGCAACCCTCGTTAGTAACTTGGCAGTGCTGCATTCATGCATCATGCGATATGCTCTCGAGGGTTGACACATTCCTGACGGGTCGTCACGATGCATGAATGCAGCCCTTGCTTGAGACTTGGCAGGGCTGCATTCAGACATCATGACGACAAAGCGCATACCACATTAAAGCATTATGCGACTCTTATTTAGGCCATATTTGGTGTCAAATTGAAGCTTACAGCTGCGCGAATACAATTGACTAGAGGAAATATACCATAAACATTTGTAGATTATTAATTTCTTGTGTCTATTATGTAAATATAATATTCATTTCTTAATCATTAAAATGTGAGTGTAAAGTTATTTGGAGCGGTCTAACTATCCCAGAATGCGGCATGGTTGTGTGGGGTATGGCAGGACGTAGCGGGAGGACGAGCAGTGGTTTACCTGTCAGGCTGTATGTTGTGTGGGGTATGGCAGGACATAGCGGGAGGACGAGCAGTGGTTTACTTGTCAGGCTGTATGTTGTGTGGGGTATGGCAGGACGTAGCGGGAGGACGAGCAGTGGTTTACCTGTCAGGCTGTATGTTGTGTGGGGTATGGCAGGACGTAGCGGGAGGACGAGCAGTGGTTTACCTGTCAGGCTGTATGTTGTGTGGGGCATGGCAGGAGGTAGCGGGAGGACGAGCAGTGGTTGACCTGTCAGGCTGTATGTTGTGTGGGGTATGGCAGGACGAGCAGTGGTTTACCTGTCAGGCTGTATGTTGTGTGGGGTATGGCAGGACGTAGCGGGAGGACGGGCAGTGGTTTACCTGTCAGGCTGTATGTTGTGTGGGGTATGGCAGGACGTAGCGGGAGGACGAGCTGTGGTTTACCTGTCAGGCTGTATGTTGTGTTGGGTATGGCGGGACGTAGCGGGAGGACGGGCAGTGGTTTACCTGTCAGGCTGTATGTTGTGTGGGGTACACTGATATTCCTAGGCTCCCTATACGCCCAACCTCTCAGTCACTAGTGCCCAACCTAGTTAGTCATTTTTTGGATCCCTATACCACCAACCTAGATTAGTTATTATTGCCAGGTTGGTCACTACTGACCAACCCACCTTAGTCTTTTTTAGTTCCAGGGGAGCCACTGAGTGGTCATCACAAGTGGCCCCAACTAGTGGCATACAAATACAACACACCAATGATGAACCTAGGTTAGCCACTACTGACTGACCCCTTGGTCATTTTTGAATATAACTTTGCCATTGTGACTAACACTCATATGACCAACCTGGGTTAGTCTGTACTGACTAACCCTTTCAATCTATGGATTTTCAGTGTATGGCAGGAGGTAGCGGGAGGACGAGCAGTGGTTTACCTGTCAGGCTGTATGTTGAGTTTGGGGCAGATGAAGTCCAGGAGTTGTTGTGTGTAGGCCTTGTTCTCCTCCAGCCCGATCTTACCGATGCAGCTCAGGGTGCCGAGCGCACACGCCTCCCGCGTGCCGCTGAACGTCATCTGGTGGTCGCCGCTCACGTGCACCGCCACGAACTGTAGGGGACAGAGGGACTCAGATGTACAAGTTGTCTGAGGTCAGATAACGTACCACAGCGGGCGTAAGGGGTACATAGGGACTGACATGTACGAACAGAATACTAATACTCCCAAGGCCAAAAAAAAGAGGTGTGTTTCAGGCTACCCGACCCTACCTAGCAAAACAGGGCCGACCCTAGATATTTTTATCCAATTTTGAAAAAAAAAAAAAAATTGAGTAATTTTTGGGGCTATTTCTGAGTCAATTTGATGGTCCACAAGTCGACGCCAGTGTTGGCGAGTCAGTGCTGAAGTTTATGAGTCAATTCTTTAGGTACTTTTCAGGCCATGGGATCAATCTGTTTTTATAAAACAATTTTGGGGCTATTTCAGAGTCAATTCGATAGTATACAAGTCAACGCCGTTGTCGACGAGTCAGCGCTGAAGTTTGCAAGTCAGTTTTGGGTACTTTTCAGGCCAAAGTCAACAAAACAAAAAAAAAAAAAAAAAAAAAAATCCGACCTACCCTACCTAGATTTTCAGACTATGCAACCTGAAACACACCTCTTTTTTTTGGCCCAATGTAAAGGAAGACGCAGTGTCCGTTAAAGCTAAATGCATTACATACCGGTAGGTATTATAATTACCATTATATACAAATGCAGAATGTGCAGAATGTATAGACATTCGAAATAGAGTCGGAAGATGCTAATAGTAAATTTAGAAAGACAGAACTGACAGAAAGTGCACAAATGTAATAAAACAAGAACCAAGAGATAAACCAGAAACAGACAGGCTGCAGTAATGCCCAGTGGGGTCCGTACCTTGATGGGTTTGCCGAGCATCTCGTGGATGAGCTGGGTGAGGTCCTCGTGGAAGTTGTCGGGGATGTCGGCCTGGGGCACCGAGGTGTTCATGACGAAGGAAGGCATGGCTGGGGTGTGTGGGTGTGTGGTGTGTGGTGTAGGAGAGGCTTCAGGTAGGTCCTGCTGCTGTGAGGGGTGATGTGACGGAGATGGGACGCGGCACGTTATGTAGCTGTATCTGTGTGTGACGTCACAGCTGTAGTGATGTCATAGGGGCGGGCAGCTGGTGCCCCCGGTTCCTGTCAGCGTGCTGGTGTCCGACCGTACGGCCACGTCTGGTGTCTGGTGTGGGGTACAGTGTGTGGGTACATGGTGTGGGGTACAGGGTGCAGGGAGGTGCACAGTGGGCCCTGTGCAGCGTGTCGTATAGCATGCTGGTTGGGCCAAAAAAAAGAGAGGTTTGTTTCAGGTAACATGGGAGGAAAATGTAGGGTCAGTAGGTCGGATTTAGAAATTGAGGAATTTTTTTTTTAACATGAATGTACTACCCCACTTTTTTGAATCCCCCCAACATTGACCAAAAAGGGTAAAAACATGAAAATTTCTTTAAAATTGCATAAAAAAAAACGTATGGTCGGCCCTCTTTTGATAGGGTCGGTCGGGTGACCTGAAACAAACCTTTTTTTTGGGACTTGTCAACGATACACACCCAATAGCTGTAGACACCACGTGTGGCTGTCAGCGCCGCCATGCGGGTAGTGGGGGCGCTACATGGGACAGGGAGGAGGGACCGACCTGCCCGCACGGTGCGCCGACAAATCAACACCATTCTCTTTATTATGGGTTTCAAAACCCGAAAGAAAATACTCCTTAGAATACTTGAATTCATTAGTACTGGGGAGTCGGCATGATGCATATATGTACATACACTGCTCAGACTGCTGAAGGGTCGGCATGATGCCTGAATGCAGCACCGACAAGTATACTCGCCTGGGCTGCACTCATGCATCAAGAAGACTCACCTGCATGAATGCATTATGGTGGCTTAGGACAGAATGTATTAAAACATATCACCACATGTATAACTTTGTGAGGCCTACCTTTTTATTTATTACAACACCCCTCCATACTGCGTATGTACAATGGGACTGTCGGTACGTTTTATGCCATGGTATTCAGAAGTTTTTGATATCAGTTTCATTCGTCCGAATTGTAGAAAGCTTTTTCATAGCATGACTTCACATGACAATGCAGATACGGGGGGCAGCGTTTAAAGGGTGCACGCACCAAGATAATTGATAATTAACTTTGATAATTGATAATTAAGTTTGAAAAAAGGGTCAACTAATTTTTGGGCTTTTTCAGAGTCCATTTGATAGTAAATGAGTCGACGCTGTTGTTAGTCTACTGTTGTTGGTGAGTCGGCACTGATGTTTGCAAGTCAATTTTTTACCTTACCTAACAAAAGAGGGCTGACCCTAGAAATTGTTATCCAATATTTGAAAAACATTCATATTTCAAGTAAATTTTGGGCAATTTCAGAGTCAATTTGATAGTTCACGAGTCAACGCTGTTGTCACCGAGAGGGCGCTAAAGTTTGTGAGTCAATTTTTTGCTACTTTTCAGGCCAAAGTAAAAAAACCTACAAAAAAACACACAAAAAAGACCTACTCTACCTTGACTTTCAGACTAGGTAACCTGAAACACACTTTTTTTGTTCTTATCGGACGCTACTATATAGATCTCAGTGTGATGCTTCTTTAGAAATGTTTACTATACCGGTAGTTATTTCATAATGTATTATTTATGCATGAAAGCTACATTCCCACGCCTATAGAAATAGCGATAGTCAGTAAGCTTTAGAGGTTCGTTATTGTCAGTGTCATGCAGGGCTGTTATTGTCAGTGTATAACATACCCATGGAGACCTGTGCTTATTATAACCATCCTTCTTTACTATAATAGGGTTGTTTTTTCAGTTCTATCAGTCTGTTCAGTATGTAGGTTTACATATGGTTTACATCTGCTGTTGTTACCGTGACTATTATGTCACAGCAGGAACACATTCTGAGGCTCCTCCACGTCATGTGTGGAGCAGTACCTGAGGTACCTCATGCCTCCAGACATGCACGTGAAGTGGTAGCAGCAGCTCTGGGTCTGTAGCTCTCCAGCTGATGGATTCCTGCCCGTCCGAGAGGTGGCGCCCCCCGGCGGATGCTTCATGAAGATGGAGGTAGTCTGGTCGCCACCTGTCGTCTTTGGGAAACAATACACGATACCAAGCCCGTCTGTTAAATTGTGTCCAATGGTGCGGGTGATTAAGGGTGATTAATGTACTCGTATATTTTACATAGTCCTTTGTAGCGTTTAACTCACAGGCCTCGCTTACGCCCGAGTAATTGAAAACATAAAAGTGACAAAATTAAAGGATGATCGGGGACAATAAAAGAAGCCTGATACTGGTATTAGGCCAGACTTCTCCATATTACTCATCTTGGAACATGATGTCTCTATAATGTCTCTATAATATCCAGGCCCCAGCTGTAGACCCTCCAATACACCCTGCCCCCCCCCCCCCCCCCCCCCGCATGTCGATTTTAAGAAATGGCCATGTCACATGTCACTGAGGAAAAAGCCATGTCACTAGCGTCACTAAGGAAAAGAAATTAGGGACATAGAGAGAGTTATAAATGGGGGTCTTGGGGCCGCAGTCCCCACGAAAATTTAGGGATTTGAAAACCCACAGGGACCAAATTTGAAGAAAGGGTTTGGTAGCCTACCAGCCTACTTCACTCTATAATGAGATTCTTTTTTCATGTCACTAAGCCCCGTGTCACATGTCGATTTTAAGAAATGCCCATGTCACATGTCACTTAACTGGCCATGTCCCATGTCGATTTTAAGAAATGCCCATGTCGCCATGTCGATTTTAAGAATGCCCATGTCGTCATGTCGATTTTAAGAAATGCCCATGTCGCCATGTCAATTTTGGGGTCTATACCCATACCATCTGTAATTACTCAGCAGAGTTACGGTTATTTCGAGGAAATAATGAGTCAGTGTGGTTATTCTAATTCCTTAATCAATGTGAGACTCATGTGGTAAATCTAAATCACCCGCATAGTAGTGTGACATGTACGTTTCCACTGTTGCTGTAGTTCTCACATACATGGTGATATTATGAAGGGTTAGTTGGGGCAAACCCCAATGTAGGCACCCTCTACAGGGCCGGGTTAGGATGCAGCACGGCCCGCTGCCCCGGGGCACCTGGCCCACGTCATGACGCACCGCATGGTGCAGCACCTGGCCCACGTCATGACGTACCGCGTGGTGCAGCACCCGGCCCATGTCATGACGCACCGCGTGGTACAGCACCTGGCCCACGTCATGACGTACCGCGTGGTGCAGCACCCGGCCCACGTCATGACGCACTGCGTGGTACAGCACCTGGCCCACGTCATGACGTACCGCGTGGTGCAGCACCCGGCCCATGTCATGACGCACCGCGTGGTGCAGCACCCGGCCCATGTCATGACGTACCGCGTGGTGCAGCACCTGGCCCACGTCATGACGCACCGCGTGGTACAGCACCCGGCCCACGTCATGACGTACCGCGTGGTACAGCACCCGGCCCACGTCATGACGTACCGCGTGTAGCAGCACCTGGCCCACGTCATGACGCACCGCGTGGTGCAGCACCCGGCCCACGTCATGACGCACCGCGTGGTACAGCACCCGGCCCACGTCATGACGTACCGCGTGGTGCAGCACCCGGCCCACGTCATGACGCACAGCGTGGTGCAGCACCTGGCCCACGTCATGACGTACCGCGTGGTACAGCACCCGGCCCACGTCATGACGCACCGCGTGGTGCAGCACCCGGCCCATGTCATGACGTACTGCGTGGTGCAGCACCCGGCCCACGTCATGACGCACCGCGTGGTGCAGCACCCGGCCCACGTCATGACGCACCGCGTGGTACAGCACCCGGCCCACGTCATGACGCAGCGCGTGGTACAGTACCCGGCCCACGTCATGACGCACCGCGTGGTACAGCACCCGGCCCACGTCATGACGCACCGCGTGGTACAGCACCCGGCCCACGTCATGACGTACCGCGTGGTGCAGCACCCGGCCCACGTCATGACGTACCGCGTGGTACAGCACCTGGCCCATGTCATGACGTACCGCGTGGTGCAGCACCCGGCCCACGTCATGACGCACCGCATGGTGCAGCACCCGGCCCATGTCATGACGTACTGCGTGGTGCAGCACCCGGCCCACGTCATGACGCACCGCGTGGTGCAGCACCCGGCCCACGTCATGACGCACCGCGTGGTACAGCACCTCGCCCATGTCATGACGTACTGCGTGGTACAGCACCCGGCCCACGTCATGACGCACCGCGTGGTACAGCACCTGGCCCATGTCATGACGCACCGCGTGGTACAGCACCTGGCCCACGTCATGACGTACCGCGTGGTGCAGCACCCGGCCCACGTCATGACGTACTGTGTGGTGCAGCACCTGGTCCATGTAATGATGTACCGCCGGGCGTGTGGTACAGGTGCCGACACCAGCACCCAGTGGTGGAACCACACCAACAGCCATTCACCTCACGACATTAACACCACCAAAAGAAAGCAAACTGAAGAATGAAAGAACTTTCACAATCAAATTATACTCAGTAAATTGCGAAACTTTGAAATCGCTATCTGTCGTTAATTCCACTCGCGGCCTGCTCAGCCTGCCTCCACACTTCCTGTTCAACAAGCCGTATTCAAGTCAGGCTTGTTTCTCTCCCAATCTCCAAGTTTATTTTTGTAGTCAATCCGGATGAAAGCGATCTACTTTTCCTTGGTGGAACAAGATCCGGCCACAGTAGAAATCCCTCCGCGCGCGACTGACGTCTCCTATGCCTGTGTTATCGGAGCTAACGTGAGAGAGGGGGAGGGTGAACGGGATTGTTTTGTCTTTTTTACCCTTATCTGAGGGCAGGCCTGCCCATGGGAGGGTTGAATAGACGGAGACAAGTGACAAGAATGTGATCAGATCCGGAGTAAACAGACCGACAACTGAACGTCCGCCGGTGAATTGAGAGTGGGAATTAAAATGGGAGAAGGGTAGGGTGGGGTACTGCGGGAGTGTTAGAGGAGAACAGGAGGAAGGGTCCAGGAGGTGTTTGTGTGAGTTGGCAAAGGAGACATGCTCAGAGTGACAGAGTGAGGAATGGAGAATAGTGGGTGAAGGGGAAGTAATAAGAGGAAAGGGGGAGGGGAGAGGGGTTGCGGAGGAACTGAAGTTGGGGATTAAGATGAAGAGGAGCAGGAGAAAGGAGATGGGGAGTGGAGGAACATGAGGCAGGGAATGAGGAGGGGGCGCGGGGGGTACATTCCGATGCCTGTGTACACCGTCAGGTACTTCAAAGCTCGATCCATTACAATAGGCATTCCAGTGTCAGCTACAGAGAATGAGAGAGAGAGAGAGAGAGAGAGAGAGAGAGAGAGAGAGAGAGAGAGAGAAAGAGAGGAAGAGGGATGTAGAGAGAGAGGGAGAGGAAGAGGAAGAGGGAGAGGAAGAGGAAGAGGGAGAGGGAGAGGGAGAGAGAATGCAATCCACCTGGTCAGCTAGACTCAAACAGCCATCTTGTGAAAGTCAGGCTGACTTTGATTGAAAAGAATTGCCTAACTGTCATGCCGACTGTCATGTCCAGCGTTACTGTAGGAATGCAGGAATTGATGGTTCCCAGTGAACAAAAAACGTAATCTAACGTTTTGAAACGTTTCCATGTATAACGTTATTTTACGTTGTTTGTAAAACGTTATTAACGTTCTTATTTGGTTGCCCATACAAACGTTTGTATTCATTTAACGTTATTTAATATTTCTCTAGGGTTATCGTGGATAACATACATAGCTGTTCTAAAAGTATAGGGCAGTGTCGGGTATTTTATGTTGTATACGCTAGGTTGAGTTTGCTAAAGGTCCCTATCATGTAGTAACTAAACAGTTTGTATAGCCTTGGGTGATAGGTACCATGTTGTCGCATATAGGTGCTGGGGCAGCTATTTATTTGGATACCCTTGTACCCCTGGCTATAACTCATAGAAGCAATGCCCGGGTTTCTTAAGGTGGGTCGATCTGATGCCAATTTCGTCCACTGCGCCATTTCATACGCAGATACTTTCTCTAGTTTGACCACAGACCACCAGGGGACCTTTGTTTCATATTGGCATAGGTAATATCAAATGGTTAGAAAATAATGAAAGAAGTTGCCTAACTGGGCGAGAACTATCAACCTTTGGATAGGAAGGCATGCATTCTGCCAATGTGCTATGGAGTCTGTGGTGGTGGCTCTTATTCATAAGTCATACATAACTAGCCCTTAGTATATTTCCATTTATTTTCAACTTTTTTTTCAATGGACAAAAAATTTAGATGTATGCCTGGGACCATATGTTCAAAAGGGATACTCTAGAGAGAGAACATTATATAGAATCTATATCCTGACAATACTATTTTATGTACATATGCAGCAAAACACTATATACTCCTATTATATGAAACATTGAGGCGCACTGAACCCACGAAGCCATTTGCGTACAAAACATCATCAAGGTTAGGTCCTCAACTCAGTGCGCCTTTAAGGCTTGAATATCTCAGAAAACAGCTCAGGGTCCTCCTATTTTCGCAGCTTTGTTGGAAAGTGTATGCTATATTGTGCTTATGGCAAAAACCTGATGAAAATCTAGCTACTCTTACACCTAGGCATTGACCCACCTTTTGGTGCCTGGTTACTACAATACAAACCGGAGTCGGATTCGACCCTCCTATATTGTCATCGTTTATATGTATGCTCAAAAACATCTCTCAGGATTGAACCCAGGATCTTGCTCTTGAGACTCCAATGGGTTACCCTGCTCCATTGGGGCTGTGGTTGTAAGCCTGCTGAAAGGTATACGAGTGGCAAAAAGAAACTTCATCTGAAATATGTCTGGGACCATATGTTCAAACTATTGTTTCTGGACAGATAACATTTAAAGCTAGTAGGGACCTTTAGCAACCACGTCAAAACGCATAAAACATGGACGTAGCGTAGGTCTTTATCACTGCCACCAATGCACATATAAGTGCCTATGTCAGTGTTTATTGAGCTGCATTGAGTTTGCTAAAGGTCCCTATTTTCTATGTATACAGCAGATTTTTATCCTATACAGTTTTACAACTACCATATTCCAAGATCCGTGAATTCAAATACAGTATTTGATTCCTAGGGACCTTTAGCAACCATGTAAATGACTGCAGATGGGTCAAAAACGAGCTGGCGACCTGGGCTGTTTTGGAGGCAACTTTCGACCTCAAGCAATAATATAAGCGACCTGGCGACTTTTGGAAAAAATTAACAATAGGTGGAGGGGTCCAAAAAAGCGACTTTGTGACCTGGACCCCTTAATTTAGGCGACTTTATGACCGGGACCCCTTAATTTAGGCGAATTTCCGACCTCAGGGGGGACCCCCATGTAAAAGCTAATAACACGCAGACGTAGCAGTGCTGAAGGCATAGGATACGTCTGGGTTAAATGAGCTACGTCAGCTTTGCTAAAGCTCCCTGCTGTTTGATTACGGTACCTATTGAAACCCTTGCACTTATATGCGACGATAAGGTACAATCTATCACCCAGGACAGGTGTAATGGCTCTGAATGGCTCAGAAATATGATTGTGAGAATAATATTAGATCTTTCTATGTGAGGTTGCATGGTGATTTTGCTGCGTGCATATATATATACCTTTTACAGTAGGCCTATGCAAAACCCAAAAAAATGTAAAATAACATTGTAATGATGTTATACATCTACACATTTTAGAATGTTAAAACAATGTTATTTTGAGTCAACGTTTTAACGTCAGATAACGTCATATTTCCGTCATTCCCAAACGTTGTTCAAACCTTCAGAAAACGTTATTGTCGGATGACGTTCTTTTGTTAGCTGGGTTACCCCTTGACTACAACTATAAAAGTGCTCCATAAGGTGTTGACATTTACCAGCACACCTCAAAAATGAGTCCAGACTTTCTCTCCAACCAGGGTCCAACAATACTGGACTCACTGACCTGAAAGTCAGGCGATGCTAACTCTATATGGCTGACCTAGTCACAGAGAAAGTCTAGCACTGTGTGAACTTCGCTGTAGCGAGAGTCCAGCAGTGTCTGACTCGCTTCTCAGAGATATAGATATAAGTATTACAATTATGACCTGAGGGAGTAGACCAATAATTTAGCTATAATTCATATTCATTAGCCCCTTACTGAAGCACTTGAAACACCCATTCAATTGATTGTGTTGTCACAAAAGGCTGAATAGGGAAGGATGTGCTATCAGAGATCATCAGTCATTTAGGTATGTAGCAACATATAGATTCCATGATCAGTATGTGCCAGTTGTGATCCCAGTATGTGATCAATGTGTCTAACTTCCAAATCTGTATAAATGGTGGCCTATAGCCTACCATTATGCTTGATACTACATTGTGTCTACGCCTGGCAGCAAACAAAAGGGCTCGGGCTAACTGATCCTCTGACTGTGGAAATAAAGTTAGGATGACTCTGGTTTGAAAAATTGTCTTCCCTGACAGTTATTCAAGGCGTCACAGTATGGAGGTACGCAGCGGTTTTTGTTCCAACATAACATTCATGCTATAGCCATATGTAGTTATGTATAGTTGTATATAGTTATATATTTTAGAGCATGGGTTAGGAATAGTTAAGACCTTTCACTTTCAACCCAAACCACAAACGACCTTGACAACCCTCCATTGGAAACACATCCAACAGGATAGGAGTGACCTCCCCGAGAAGTGACCCCTGTAGCTGTGTTTAACCTGGCCGGCACCCCTGCCGGCAGGGTTAACATGGGAATACACGGCCCCTCTATCACTGCTATCACGCCAATATACAGCACCACGCCAAAAAAGGTGTTTTATTTCATGGTGGATACGGTCCATGTTAGACCTATGGGAGGGTCCCCAGGTAACAAGTTGAGGTTGTTTAAACGTTCTTTTAACATAATTCAAAGAGTGAAAAAACGTGTATTTATCATCTAGCCTAACTCCATTTCGTGGACTCAAATCAATGTTGAACTAACGTTAAATAAACGTTGATTTAATCCTCCACTCAAGTGCAATAAGTGGACTCAAATCAACATTAAACTAACGTTGAATAAACGTTGATTTAACCCTCCATTCTAATGCAATAAGACTCATTTATCATCATGTTTATATTTTCTTTCTCCAAGCTTACACAGCTCAGGTTAAAAGAACTATAGTAGAAAGAATCCCTACTATCGTAATGATTCATACACACCCCATAGGGATTTTTTAGAAAAGCCTGTATCTATCTCTCAATGCAACAAAGTGGGTGTGTACCATAATACACATCGTAATACAGGCTTGATATCATCATCATAACAGATTATTTAATGTAGATAATTTATACACTAAATGTTGATGTAAAAGATGATGTAGATATTAGAAATCATCATTATAATAGCTTATAATTAGTATTATAAGAGGGAAGCATCGAGCATAGTTCAATCATCAGCTAAACTGCCATCTGGTGGGTTAGCTTGAAATCACCAAAAAACATTAAATCAACGTTTAACCAAATGGTTTAACCAACGTTGATTTGAGTCCACAAAAAAACGTTGATCCATGTTAAATATAGGCTACCTGGAAAACACATTATCCCCCAAAACGTTAGGTCAACATTGAAATAACGTCACTCAACTAACATCAACCAGTTAACACTTACTTAACCATAAGTGAACGTTGGTTAAGGTTCAGTTAACGTTTCTTGTTACCTGGGTCGTTCCTGAAGGGAGCGTGCAATAATCATGGGCCGTTCTGCACGCTCTTTCCATACGCTCCAATTCAAGATAATAGCCTAACGACACTTTTGAAATGATCATGAAAACCATGAAATAGGCGTCACTTAAAAGTCCCCTCATCTGTGATTATTGCACTTGAGGAGCCTGGGCCGCTCCTACAGCAATTGGACAGAACGACACAGGGTCCGCTCGTGGAACTCCCACTGACCTGGAGACTATCAGGTGCATCTCTGTGTAGTCACAGACCATGCTGTCAGGCTAAGTTAGATCAGCAATCTAACACAGCAGGCATCTCGGACACACCTTCATCACGTGCACATCCCAGCTTCAAACCCGTACACATCTGTATTTATTACACAGTGAATACAAATTCTACTATGTTTTAAGTATTGAACTTGCTGTATTCCACGCCCCCATTAAATACGTATACAGGATTTGTTTAAGTTTTGTATTTGCCCGACAGATTGCCCTCGAAAGTCCCTGTATTTCGTTGAAACCCTTTATAAGGGTTGAAACGAAATACAGGGACTTGAGAGGGCAATCTGGAGGGGAAATACAGAACTTAAACTGATCCTGTGTTTATTTTTAAATGTATCTGTTACATAATAACAGAGAAAAAGACATTTTATTAACCTGCATCGTCTCCAACCTTGTCCTGATCCGCCATGACACCTTGCTCGGCACTCACTTCCGGTTATTGCGACTGAGTGATTTGGTTTTACGGAAAAAATAGCCCCCCCTTCATCGTCTATATTGTCTTTATCTATACAAATTAGGCCTGCTTTTCGATTTTAGTGCGTTAATTTCTTCAAAAAGAAGACGATTAAAGTATAAATTGCCCTAAATCGCCGAAAGAATGAAAAAAAAAAAATCATCTCAAAAACGAACGTCGTCCTAGATTCGTCCGGGAATCGAATACGGGCCCGGCGCGTGGGAGGCGAGGACGCTAACCACTCGACCGTCTCGGACAAGCTTTGGGGGACAGCTCTCAGTTGGCGGAGTGATCCTTATGCTGAAGCGGAAGTGATGGTTTAGCGCAATACGGAGGTTTAGCGCAATACGAGGTCCGGTTATTCAGCTTTTGCGGAATACGAGGCTCAGTGCTTAAGCCTACCAGACTTGATATTTCGTCAAACCATTTAAAAATAAAGTGTGCGATTCCCCATGATCACAACCTGTAAAGGTAGTGGAAACTAACACATGAATGGTCTTTTGATATCCTTTAGACTATTATGATATGTGATAAATGGCAAGTCTATGTGCATAGCTATTTACATTACCCTTATTCAGCCGTTGGAATGTGGGTCATGTCGCACTCCAGGTCCATGGAGCGCTCCAGGTCCATGAAGAACTGTGTCTAGATTGCACTGCCGTGCGTGGACCTTTGTCTAAGTAACATGAGTTTGAATTTATTAATCAAAATGAACAGGTTACAAATGTAGGAATACAGTGTATCATACGGCTTCATCAAGACTGGTCGCATCGCTAATATTTGGGTGAGCAACCGTTATGATAGTTTCTATTCTTTTAAAGCAGGGTTGGTAGGCCATGAGACAATTTTTCCAAATACCAAAAATTGAAATTGCTCAACACACATATTGTAACACATGTTCTATGTCTGATCAGCATTGCCTATTCGGGTTTATGAAACTATTTAGGTGCAGAGCCTGATTCCCCAATGTGGGGCTTTCTCAGCATGTCCAGATGGGGTCCGGGTCGTCACTGGACTGCATCAGCGACCATCGCGTATCAGCTGTAAAAAACGACTTAAGCCCCGGCCACACCTACGTGATTTCGTCCGACCCGACGTGATCCGACCCAACCCGACCCAACAGTCGGAAGAGTTTGGTAAGCACAACTCTATCAGACCGGCCAGGTAAAATACATCCGATTGTCGGGACTGGTCGGGTCGGATCGGCCCAAAACAGCCTAGTGTGGCCGGGGCTTTATATTGCTAGATTTTCCGAATCTGGCCCGATATAATGGAACATCCGCCTTAACCTCATGTTTTAGCTTCAATCCTGCTGCCTGTCGGATCAGGTGAGAATGACGGCAGTTTGTACCAGTTTGGCAGCACTGGTTTCACGGCAGTGTGTGGCAGAACGTCCACGTGCAGCATGACACCCACTGGACACTGACTCACCAAGGCCTAATGTTGATCTTTTAAGCCGCGGGTTGAGGGACATGCAGCGTGCAGGTCATTGTGTTGGAGCATTGCCCTTCAGGGGCTCCAGATAACAACATGGCGGCCCCCTTTACTGCCCTCATGCACATCAAACTGGTCCAACCAGGCTCAACTGGCTCTTCTCTACCCATAGCTTTATGCAGTCTACCGTGCTTAGGCAAAGCAAAATCGTTTCAGGTTGTGTTTCAACTGCTGGGGATATGATGTCCACTTCACATGTAGGAATGTGGTTGCTACACATTTACTAATTGACAGGCTCGCCCATGGCCCACATTCATTGGCCTTCTTGGCAAAGCGAATGGAAACCGGTTATAAATACAGCTTGAACTCACAATTATGGTCCATCCAATATTTTAACATCTGCACATGTTTCAATTTTACAGCCATCTAAACGAGGTTAGTGTGGTGTTGGTGTTGGAGGGGAGGGTATAGGAGCCTCTCATCTTGACACTCCATGGTCCATATCTCCAAGAACTACCTCCCTCGGTAAATGTCCAGGTTTGGCTGAACAGAGACAAATGTCGTCTGCCCCATTCAGGGACACATGTCAGGAGCTGGTTCCCGGCGGCTGCAGGCATTCTCAGCACGTCCTACCAGAAATCAGCGCCACTGACATTTTCCGCTGGTTGTCAGCAGTCATACATTTGTCCTATAGATTCAGGCTGGGTGTCTGCTCCGCTTGCCCCCGGCGAGCGTCAGGCGGTATCATATGAAGTGATTTGGCAGGAAATGTTATTGATTTAGCAGGTCGTTTACTTTTGGGGGACAGAGGAGTCCACCATGACTGTGACAGGGTGGTGGAGGTGCTACACCTAAGGCAGCCTCCCTCCCTATACATAGCTGCCATTTTGTCGTTTTGTCTGCCACTTTGAGAGGGAATCCGGCCTGCATTGCCCATACAGGAATCAGGTACTACAGGCTCTAGTTCATTTCATTGGGAAGGGCAATGGGGTGTTTTACCCCATTTAGGTCTGATAGGGGGCCCAGTCATCCCCCTCCTCCCCCACCATAAAATACAAACAACAACAACAACAACAACAACCCTTTCCCTATCACCATATGTGTCTGATGGGAGAGGTTATTTTGGGGAGATCATCACACATAAATCACCATCCACCACCCGCCTCTGGTTGAATCCATGTCGGATAGACTGTACATAAGATTGTCATCATCCCGGCATTCTCAACCGACATGACAATGACAATATCAGCCTCGAATCTTTATTGCATTCCCTCGTGTTAATTGATCCCCCATCCTGCCTGTCTGCTGACCTATATGTTTGCCAGTGCCTGTCTGTTTGCTCCCCCTTCCACCCCTACCACCCCAATCAGTCATTCAGACCAAACCTTTGACCATTTTCCAAGATGAAAACAAAACAAGGTTAACCAGACCAGACATGACAGGATGGAAATGAACCTTGCAGAACCCCAGGAATAAGGGCAGCAAAAGCGGTGAATAACATGCTGCAGGCACGAGAACAAAATGGTGAATACGTAATGATATCTGAGAGAAACCAACAATACCAAAACCAAAAGCAAACAAGTATACTACAACTTGTAGGAAAAGCAACAAAAGAGGCAGACAGAAAATGCCACAAACTTACAAAATAAGGGGCGAAGGAATGATAAGTACTTTTAAAAATACTTTGACACTGAATAATTGCACCTTTTACCAAATAACAATGAAATGATACTGGGAACAGGCAGGCAGTGGGAGGCAGGCAGTGTGAGGCAGGCAGTGTGTGGCAGGCAGTGTGAGGCAGGCAGTGGGAGGCAGGCAGTGGGAGGCAGGCAGTGGGAGGCAGGCAGTGGGAGGCAGGCAGTGTGAGGCAGGCAGGCAGTGTGAGGCAGGCAGTGTGAGGCAGGCAGTTTGAGGCAGGCAGGCAGTGTGAGGCAGGCAGTGGGAGGCAGTCAGGCAGTGTGAGGCAGGCAGTGTGAGGCAGGCAGTGTGAGGCAGGCAGTGTGAGGCAGGCAGTGTGAGGCAGGCAGGCAGTGGGAGGCAGGCAGGCAGTGTGAGGCAGGCAGTGGGAGGCAGGCAGGCAGTGTGAGGCAGGCAGCGTGAGGCAGGCAGCGTGAGGCAGGCAGTGTGTGGCAGGCAGTGGGAGGCAGGCAGGCAGTGTGAGGCAGGCAGTGTGAGGCAGGCAGGCAGTGTGAGGCAGGCAGGTAGTGTGAGGCAGGCAGTGTGAGGCAGGCAGTGGGAGGCAGGCAGGCAGTGGGAGGCAGGCAGTGTGAGGCAGGCAGTGGGAGGCAGGCAGGCAGTGTGAGGCAGGCAGTGTGAGGCAGGCAGTGGGAGGCAGGCAGGCAGTGGAAGGCAGGCAGTGGGAGGCAGGCAGTGTGAGGCAGGCAGTGGGAGGCAGGCAGGCAGTGTGAGGCAGGCAGTGGGAGGCAGGCAGGCAGTGGAAGGCAGGCAGCGTGAGGCAGGCAGGCAGTGGAAGGCAGGCAGTGTGAGGCAGGCAGTGGGAGGCAGGCAGGCAGTGTGAGGCAGGCAGTGGGAGGCAGGCAGTGTGAGGCAGGCAGTGTGAGGCAGGCAGTGGGAGGCAGGCAGGCAGTGGAAGGCAGGCAGCGTGAGGCAGGCAGGCAGTGGAAGGCAGGCAGTGGGAGGCAGGCAGTGGGAGGCAGGCAGGCAGTGTGAGGCAGGCAGTGTGAGGCAGGCAGTGGGAGGCAGGCAGTGGGAGGCAGGCAGTGGGAGGCAGGCAGGCAGTGTGAGGCAGGCAGGCAGTGTGAGGCAGGCAGCGTGAGGCAGGCAGTGGGAGGCAGGCAGTGGGAGGCAGGCAGGCAGTGTGTGGCAGGCAGTGTGAGGCAGGCAGTGTGAGGCAGGCAGGCAGTGTGAGGCAGGCAGTGTGTGGCAGGCAGTGTGAGGCAGGCAGTGTGTGGCAGGCAGGCAGTGTGTGGCAGGCAGGCAGTGTGAGGCAGGCAGGCAGTGTGAGGCAGGCAGGCAGTGGGAGGCAGGCAGGCAGTGTGAGGCAGGCAGTGTGTGGCAGGCAGGCAGGCAGTGGGGGCAGGCAGTGTGTGGCAGGCAGGCAGTGGGAGGCAGGCAGGCAGGCAGTGGGAGGCAGGCAGTGGGAGGCAGGCAGGCAGTGGGAGGCAGGCAGTGTGAGGCAGGCAGTGTGAGGCAGGCAGGCAGTGTGAGGCAGGCAGGCAGGCAGTGGGAGGCAGGCAGGCAGTGTGAGGCAGGCAGTGTGAGGCAGGCAGTGTGAGGCAGGCAGTGTGAGGCAGGCAGTGTGAGGCAGGCAGTGGGAGGCAGGTAGTGGGAGGCAGGCAGTGTGAGGCAGGCAGTGTGAGGCAGGCAGTGTGAGGCAGGCAGGCAGCGTGAGGCAGGCAGACAGTGTGAGGCAGGAAGGCAGTGTGAGGCAGGCAGTGTGTGGCAGGCAGTGTGAGGCAGGCAGTGTGAGGCAGGCAGTGTGAGGCAGGCAGTGTGTGGCAGGCAGTGTGAGGCAGGCAGTGGGAGGCAGGCAGTGTGAGGCAGGAAGGCAGTGTGAGGCAGGCAGGCAGTGTGTGGCAGGCAGGCAGTGTGAGGCAGGCAGGCAGTGTGTGGCAGGCAGTGTGAGGCAGGCAGTGTGAGGCAGGCAGTGGGAGGCAGGCAGTTGGAGGCAGGCAGTGTGAGGCAGGAAGGCAGTGTGAGGCAGGCAGGCAGTGTGTGGCAGGCAGGCAGTGTGAGGCAGGCAGGCAGTGTGTGGCAGGCAGTGTGAGGCAGGCAGTGTGAGGCAGGCAGTGTGAGGCAGGCAGTGGGAGACAGGCAGTGTGAGGCAGGCAGTGGGAGGCAGGCAGGTAGTGGAAGGCAGGCAGTGTGTGGCAGGCAGTGTGAGGCAGGCAGTGGGAGGCAGGCAGTTTGAGGCAGGCAGTGGGAGGCAGGCAGGCAGTGTGTGGCAGGCATGCAGTGACTGAGAGAGGCCCGTCAGTCTGGAACTGTCATTGAAGGCACCCAGCTGCAGAGGCTCCCTCTATGCTGCACCAGTTGTAGGAAGCTGTGACACTGGTCAGGCACATCTAGAGGTACACAGCAGTGCTCTGGTCGTTAGAGGTCAGCTTCTCCACCAATCAGAAACCTCTCTGCCCCCACTAGACGCTGACCTCTGACCCCCGGCCCGTCACGTGATACCAACCCCCTCCATCACGTGACCGCTGCACGAGGTCATGCGAGAGGAGACGTGAGCTCATCGAGTGGACTCAAGAAGAAGGGAGGGGTGCTGGTGTTGGTGAGTGGGTGAGGGTAAATTACCGGGTAAACTCCGTCTCTCAGTATGGCCCTTTTGCCTCTGTTGGCTGACTTCCTATGCTGTGGGGACAGAGCCTGATAGTGGGACATGGAGCATATAAGCACAGGCGGGTGTTGTATTTCACTATAGTATACTGCCTGGGTAAAAATGCTGCTTGTGGTGATAGTAATATTTGAAAAGGTCCCTATCTTGCACCCACCATCCTCTGCCTCCCTCCATTGCTTGTATTGTCCGCTAAGGGGATGAGAGAGCACAGAGTCAAGCAATCAGCTCGAAACTTTGCATATAGACACTAAGCAGGTTATGACATATTAGGGTACAGATGGTCATGTACTTTCAGGATCTTGACGTTACTGGCTGCATCACATGCATTAACTAGGTCATTCCATTCTCCAGACAGATATTCTGATATATTACTAACAGTGTGGGAAACCATTTGACTACCACCTGCTGTGTAGGGCGCACTAGGGACAATCTGAGTGAAATTAGATGCCCCAAATGGTGCAGACCTTACTTATATCCTGATTCCGTTACACACTGCTATTCCAGAACCTAAGAAGTACTTTATATTTGAGATTTTAAGCATTTTTGTGTTTGTCTACCACCTCCTATGTCATCTAACAGGGGGCAGTGCAAAAAAATGGCTGACATTCAGAGTGTCCCACACTGTATCTTACTTTAGGCAACCTTCGTTGTGAGAGTGTATTAACCCAGTTTATGCAATTGGGCTGCATCATTGACGGTTTTTAGAAATTCAAGGTCGCAGCTAAGATGGGCGACACAAATTTTTGAAATCATACATCTTTTGTTCTATTTGCATTACCTCTAATTTGGGGCTTGGGGGTTTGTCAGATTGATTAAAAAAAGACATAACAAGGTCATAACAGGATTTCACTATCTCTACCTCCTTTGGACCTTTGGAAATTTTCATGGGCAGTACAGCATTTCCTTAATAGGTAGGGATATAGATAAATTATAATAATAATTACAATCACTTCATATTCTATCCTTATTGTTGAGCTAGTCATGCATTGTTGATGTTCAACTAGACCTGTCCCTACGGCTTATCTTTTTATTGATAAAGATATGTTTTTAACCCTTTTTACAAACATGGACCTGGGCCATGTCCATATTGCCCCAGTATGTGTTGCACCCCCTCCCTCCTTAAGTGCCCCCAGTAGGTCTTACCTCCATGGGACCACTCCAATCTGCTGCTGCTGTTTATTGGCAAATAAATCAGATCAATCATATTTTATTTAGCACATGCACACACCCCTCCTCCCAGAAAGCCCCCAATGATTATATCTCATATGGTAATCACACAGAAACAATACAAAACCCATCAATCCCATATCCCATATGGTCACCATAGCAACGAAGGACCTAAACACTTAATCTAGAAGCAGAATCGCAGTGACGATAATCTCGAAGAAGAGATAACAACTGATTGTCAATTTGGATGCGGAGCAAGGGGCCGCAGTGCACGCTGGGAATTGGGGTCATGCGGTCAGGGGGACGCAGTAATTCCCATCCGGGACTTTTCATTGGCTGTCACTTTACAAGATGGCCGACCGGGCGCAACTAATGAAGCCGTCTCGGGGAACCTCATGAGATCTTGTATGCAGGGTGGACGAATGTTGAAGGGTTCCCAATGGGGTGTAATTGGAAAGAAAATATGGCTGCTGTGCTCTTCCTGGTGTCACTGGGGCTGAGGGGAATTAATAAAGTGTCTGTCCATGTCAAAGCAGGCTGCGGCTCAATCGCCTCATGTCACCGTCTTTTCATGTCAATGTCATCCGATTGGAGCACTGGAAGATTGCAAGATATCAGGGTTCTTTTTGAAAGACAGCTATGTCTTTCCTTTGTTGGAGATTTTTTCCCTGATATTTTATAATACATTTCATGATAACTATGTAATGCTAAATTAACTGCAGATTCCTCAGTGTCTGGCATTGCAGTGATTCGAAAATTGGCTTCCGATCATTTTGCAATTATTGCATACCCTTGGCATAAAATCAACATCTTGAAATGTCATCTGGGAGGGTTACTACTGGAGAAACTCAAAACGAGTAGTAAGAGGCTGTGTCTCATGAGATCAGGCCATTGTGGTCATCTTTGACCAGGTGCCATCTTTGACCGGGTATCAGCAAAATGAATTTATTTTACTTTATTGTTATTCACTGATATGTAAGGGGTTTAAAAATATAATGGCAGTGGTTATATAATTATCATTACCATTTTTGGATTGTTTGAAGATAACGCAACTGTTCAAGTCTTTGACCGGTAAAATGTAGAGTACCGTAAAACCTCGCGTATAAGCCTAACTCGCGTATAAGCCGCACCCCGACTTTTGGCCGATCCTATAAGCCGCACTAGCGATCTGATTATGGTGACTTTTAGTACTGTACCAAGGTAGCAAAAACTCGCGTATAAGCCGCACCCTGGGCCTGGGCTGATGCTATAAGCCGCACCGTCGATCTGACTCGTGAACTAGCCGCGGCTTATACGCGAGGTTTTACGGTATGTCCTTCTGCTCTATATTAACCAAACCGGTCAAAGATGGCACCCGGTCAAAGATGGCACCCGGTCAAAGATGGCACCCGGTCAAAGACAAACACAAATTGGCCAGATCTCGTTAGACCATGTGGATTTTGGGCAGATTCAGATCCAGATCTAATGATGGGTGACAGGTTATTTAGTTACGTACCTAGCTAATCTGTGGTTGGTGAGAGAACTACTGCAGATGCATGGTGACTGGAACCTGCCAGCCCCAATGGTAAGGTTCTTAAATGCAGCACTTAACTTGTAGGCTAACGCTCATACCACAATGGTTACGACAATGGAAGGACGGATGAAATAAATGTTGTCTACAGGATAGTGTACAGTGCTTAATATAGACAATTATATCGCCGGATAGCATGAGGTGTGCTTTATTTGGATTCCATGGAGTTTTGTTTACTTTGTAAATTGGGGCTCTTGTTTTACGGTAGATGCAGATGATATCTGTTAGACGTAAGGCACTTTATTTAAGATGCGTTTTTCCTTACTATTTCATGGTTGAGAAAAGCGGCCCTGTTTACATTATTGGCTCTGTGTTACCATGGTAACCGTGGCCAGCATACATCAATAGTAACATCTATATTACCATAACAAAGAGCACCATGAGATGTCAGCATTAGCCTACCGCCGCCATCTTGGGACGTGACTGCCATGGGGAAGTCCTGGATGGGGATTACTTGTCTCTGACCTTGTGACCTGAAAAGGAGGGAGGTGGAGGTCGGCAGTTCTGTCACACAGCGGGGCCTCGTGGGGTCCTGCTGTACTGTCTGTGATTGGCTGGCGGCAGCCATTTTGAAAAGAAGGTAATTCCTCATTTAGTTGAGCCCAAGCTGGTCTAACTGTAACATACCCGTCATCAGTATCCATGGAGACGATGCAATACCTTCCCATAGGGGTTCCCCAAGTAGTGTGTGGCAGACGGACGCTGTTGCTGCCCTGGGGTGCCACATGGCGGCAGGTCAGCACAGGAGGGGATTGGGAGGATGCGAGGGGAGTGGATTGGGGAAGAGGCGGGAGTGGATGGGACCAGGGCAGAGGGTCAGGCCAAGGGTAGGGCATACAACAAGGGCAGAAGGAAGGGGGGGTGTGGGACGGCGGCCGGGGATTAGGGTGGGCTCCCCACCTCAGGCTCCCTAACCCCTCCCCTCCTATATCCACACCCAGCTTTATAAACAAATCCAGCCCCTGAAACCTCTGCTCCTGCATTTTCCATCAACACTTGCGGCAATCATTTGTTATGGCGCTAGGCGAGGCTCTATCCAACGTAACATTGACATTAATAACAATAAAAAGACAATATTTGCAGTCTAGTTATTGTTTCAGGTGACTAGATGTTAGATTTATCCAAGGAAAGAGATTGGGAACTTTCCTAACTCTGAAGTGTAGAAAGAAGTTGTAAGCGGCCTGGGCACTTCAGTACTATATCAACATCGCCTTAAAGCCCCGCATGTTGCCGCTTTAAAACCCCGCATGTTGCCGCCTTAACATGTTGCCACCTTAAGTTCAGGTTGGCTACAAGGTGGAACTCATTTGACAATGACGTAAGAGCCATTAGAGATGAGCAACAATTTAAGAAATGGAATGACAACATCTATAAGAAAAAGATAGAGACCTTCCCAGACATCCCCTATGGTTGAGGTTGAGATATACCCCCCCCCCCCCCTCTTGTCCTGCTGTCCCCCCATGGTTAAGCGTATGCACACCTCCTGCATCCAGTCCCATGTTAAACAAGAAGAAACATAATTTATTTCATGCCTTTGCATACATAGGTCCACTATACATGTTTGTGCTTCTAATGAAGCACAATATTGTATACAGGACATTTAATTTTCCATACAGTAACATTTACTGCATGAGAAAAAATGAAACGATAATGTTAGAACATCGCATATCAGATTTCTCTCTACCCATTGCTATTACCTAGCATGGGTTCTATCCACTCTCTTTCCTTCTTCTTATGAAGATTACCGTATATTCATATATAAACTAACCTACATATTGGTCTAAAAGGATCATTATCCTAATAAAAAAGTCTAACCTTACAACTTTGATAGTAACCAACTAGGTAAGTTATATAAAATAGGAACATACACCAAAATGTGTGTTTTCCTATTATACCATCTTAGGCTTAATTGCCTTTATTAATTTCAGCATATCGGAAAAATGCTTGTATTTGTATAAAACGGTCTACCAGGCCATGCATCCTGCCAGGATAAATAAAAGAATTTCAAATCAAATCAAATCAAAGCCCCACATATTGCCGCCTTAAAGCCCACATGTTTAAGACATTAGTCAGTAGTGCCCAAAACTCACACCCAGGCAATTATCAGTGTCAACCAATGTCGCCAATTGCACTCTCATACAAGGGTCAGACACTGCTGGACTATAAGAGATGGGTCAAGGGCCATTCTAGTGAGGGTCAGGCTATGCTAGACCTTCATCTAGAGCCTCTACTCACCCAAAATTGCTTGAGAGTCTAGCTATGCTGGACCCTCATGCTAGAGTCTGACAATGCTGGACTGAAAGAGATTCTCCCCAGAGTCCAGCATTGCTAGACTCTAGCATGAGGGTCCAGCATAGCTAGACTCTCAAGCAATTTTGGGTGAGTAGAGGCTCTAGATGAAGGTCTAGCATGGTCTGACCCTCACTAGAATGGCCCTATCTATTATAGTCCAGCAGTGGGTGCAGCTTCCTAACACTCCTAGACTAAGATGCATGGATGGTTAGTTTTGACTAACTTTGCTGAGAGGTTTTGTGTATAGGACCTTATAACTTAATGCATACAAGAGCATCAATAGGGAAGGTGGTCACTTTCTTTATGAACCATGTGGACCATGTAGAAACGCGTCTTTGCAATAGATAATGATGTCGGGCACAGGCTTTGGAAACAACTGTTTTATAGGCTTACTGTGAGGTTATAATCTTCAATATCACCAGAATGAGTCAAATTACCTTGCTCAATACAAGGGATGTGTCCCAGGTAAAATGCACAGAAAATCTAGGCTAGATTGTTCTGGACTGACAGATCTGACTTGCATTGCATTCAGTTGATGCTTGGGTGTGTGGACATAATGGCTCTGTTCAAGGAATATCCCGTGGAGCAGGCCATCAGACCCCTACACACCATATCTTCCAGGAACAAGCTACATTCGGAGATCAGAGACCAGCTACACATGATGGGTGCATGACATGGCCGCCGCCATCACCTACACCAAGCAGGCCTCATCTCAGCCATATCCCATACCTGCGTCTCACTGTCCCCATTTGTCAAGGTGATGGATGTCGTCATTTCCTGTGACCTAGTAACCTACACTCTCACAGCAGAGGCTAACGGATGCAAGCACCATTACCAAAATGCCACGAAGGTGGTTATGGCCACACCGTGGTAACGACTTCTGGAGTCAACGACCGGCAGGTTAGAACGCTGCTACTGTAGGCCGAACAGTTTATACCTACTGGCATGTTCAATGTAACTTTCACTAACGGAAAAAAGGTGTGTTTCCGGCAACTTGGTCCAAAAAGTTAGGGTAGGTAGGTCGGATTAAAATGTTGAAAGTACCAGAATGTTTGGTACTGTAGTATACATCTAAAACCTCTGGTATAAGCCGCACTCCCTCTGTGTGCCGATCCTATAAGCCGCACCAGTGATCTGACTCGCAGTACCGTCTACAATTTGGTAGATTATGTATATCATGCGGAAAATAAAAGAATTTCAGATTGCTCTTGGCATAGATTACTCCACTATTGAAGGAATTCTGTCAAGGCAAGATAGCATTGCTGAACATGTCTGAACAGATGTCTACGGACAATAGGGAACTGCGGTGCACTGTGCAACAACAATGACAACAATGGTAAGTCAGTCCTCCAGGTCCAGGTCCCCCTCCCGTCTGACCTGCTCATAATGGATGGATCGCCTGAAATCTGTGGGTGATGCATTTAGGCAAGGCCAGAGCCTACCAGGCAGCAGCAAAACCCCTCCCACAAACTTTGGGAATTCTAGGCTAAACTTGCCTTACACTTTTTTTTAGTGTAAAGTTCATCATCTCGCTGTCTAGTAAGAAACCTTCATATGTAGAAAGCGGTGGTGTACCACATGACGATCATTTTATATATTTCAGAACAGATTAAAACCAATATAGAGTAATTTTTGAACACTGACGTCATGTAAAAGTCCACTTTACTTTGACTGGGCTACACCAAAGGCACAGAATATGGCGTTTCCTAAAGGGCCTGGTATCACGAGCACTGTGATCGACGATGGCTGTCAGAAGGTCAACAAAATCAAATATAAAAGATGCAGACAAAAATAAGTTGTTATTCCAAGCTGTATGCTATTTATTGTTCGTAATGAAGACATTCTATTTTGAAATACACCTCCCAACTTTTAATTACCTCGCCAAGTATGTGTTCTCCTTGCCTTATGACTGACCCCGAAATGAAGCTAAAGGTTATCTAAAATATAAAAGATACTGATTTCTCGATTTAATTTCTTTTTCACGTTTGAGGACGCTGGCAGAAGGGGGAGCTGTCACACTGAACGTCAGTGTCAGTACAGCCCCCCCTGCCCCCAGTCCTCACCCACTCAGTGTCTGTATAGCCCCCCCCCCCTGCCCCCTGCCCCCAGTCCTCACCCACTCAGTGTCTGTACAGCCCCCCCCCTGCCCCCTGCCCCCTGTCCTCACCCACTCAGTGTCTGTATAGCCCCCCCCCCTGCCCCCTGCCCCCTGTCCTCACCCACTCAGTGTCTGTATAGCCCCCCCCCCTGCCCCCTGCCCCCTGTCCTCACCCACTCAGTGTCTGTATAGCCCCCCCCCCCCTGCCCCCTGCCCCCAGTCCTCACCCACTCAGTGCCTGTACAGCCCCCCTCCCTGCCCCCAGTCCTCACCCACTCAGTGCCTGTACAGCCCCCCCCCCTGCCCCCAGTCCTCACCCACTCAGTGCCTGTACAGCAACCCCCCTCCCTGCCCCCAGTCCTCACCCACTCAGTGCCTGTACAGCCCCCCCCCCTGCCCCCAGTCCTCACCCACTCAGTGCCTGTACAGCAACCCCCCCCCCTGCCCCCTGCCCCCTGTCCTCACCCACTCAGTGCCTGTACAGCCCCCCCCTGCCCCCTGCCCCCAGTCCTCACCCACTCAGTGCCTGTACACCCCCCCCCCCTGCCCCCAGTCCTCACCCACTCAGTGTCTGTACAGCCCCCCCCCCTGCCCCCAGTCCTCACCCACTCAGTGCCTGTACAGCCCCCCCCCCTGCCCCCAGTCCTCACCCACTCAGTGTCTGTACAGCCCCCCCCCCCGCCCCCTGTCCTCACCCACTCAGTGTCTGTACAGCCCCCCCCCCCTGCCCCCAGTCCTCACCCACTCAGTGTCTGTACAGCCCCCCCCCCTGCCCCCAGTCCTCACCCACTCAGTGCCTGTACAGCCCCCCCCCTGCCCCCAGTCCTCACCCACTCAGTGCCTGTACAGCCCCCCCCCCGCCCCCTGTCCTCACCCACTCAGTGTCTGTACAGCCCCCCCCCCCCTGCCCCCTGTCCTCACCCACTCAGTGTCTGTACAGCCCCCCCCCCCTGCCCCCAGTCCTCACCCACTCAGTGCCTGTACAGCCCCCTCCTGCCCCAGTCCTCACCCACTCAGTGTCTGTACAGCCCCCCCCCCCCCTGCCCCCTGTCCTCACCCACTCAGTGCCTGTACAGCCCCCCCCCCTGCCCCCAGTCCGCACCCACTCAGTGCCTGTACAGCCCCCCCCCTGCCCCCAGTCCGCACCCACTCAGTGTCTGTACAGCCCCCCCCCCCCCTGCCCCCTCTCCTCACCCACTCAGTGCCTGTACAGCCCCCCCCCCTGCCCCCAGTCCTCACCCACTCAGTGCCTGTACAGCCCCCCCCCCCTGCCCCCTGTCCTCACCCACTCATTGCCTATACAGCCCCCCTCCCTGCCCCCTGTCCTCACCCACTCATTGCCTATACAGCCCCCCCCCCCCTGCCCCCAGTCCTCACCCACTTAGTGTCTGTACAGCCCCCCCCCCCTGCCCCCTGTCCTCACCCACTCAGTGCCTGTACAGCCCCCCCCCCCCCATGCCCCCAGTCCGCACCCACTCAGTGTCTGTACAGCCCCCCCCCCCTGCCCCCTGTCCTCACCCACTCAGTGCCTGTACAGCCCCCCCCCCCTGCCCCCAGTCCTCACCCACTCATTGCCTGTACAGCCCCCCCCCCCCTGCCCCCTGTCCTCACCCACTCAGTGCCTGTACAGCCCCCCCCCTGCCCCCAGTCCGCACCCACTCAGTGCCTGTACAGCCCCCCCCGCCCCCTGTCTTCACCCACTCAGTGCCTGTACAGCCCCCCCCCCCCCCCGCCCCCTGTCCTCACCCACTCAGTGCCTATACAGCCCCCCCCCCCCCTGCCCCCAGTCCTCACCCACTCAGTGCCTGTACAGCCCCCCCCCTGCCCCCAGTCCGCACCCACTCAGTGCCTGTACAGCCCCCCCCCCCCCCCGCCCCCTGTCTTCACCCACTCAGTGCCTGTACGGCCCCCCTGTCCTCACAGAAGTCCTTACCCACTGAGTGCGCGACGAGCTGTGCTGGGTCAGGTAGTGGGTGTGACTGGAGGTGGAATTAGCCAGATAAAGGAGCGGTGTGAGAGGTTTACATTATCCCACATTAACCTCCACCCGCCCTGAGTGGCACACCCTCCCAGGGGTCACACCCACCCACCACACCCCTGATGGCAGCCAGAGTGCCCCTCTCAGCACCCGGAACACCTTTTAAGTTCCTAGAAGACCTTTGAAATGGAATAAGGCCCTTTTGGTAAGACGTCGAAGGTCATCTGGTGAAAGCCATTCAGTCTGTTTAGTAGAAGTCAAACACGTCTATAAAAGCTCTCTGGTTAGAGTAGGGTGGCCACAGAAGGATAGCCTTAACGTAGCAGTTATGCTATACATGTCTGTAGGGAATGTCTGACACAAATCATAAGTAGACAGTTCACTTTAATACCAGTCTCACAGCGGGCTGTATTTATCTAAAGATTGCACATTAGTTACCGCCAAAGAATCTCTATGATTTGTCAACTCGTTTGCAGTGCTGTGACTTACCATACGCTGAATTTCGCTTCTATATTGTTTCCATGGCATAACATTTTTTATGGTCCTGAGAGGTCTTTGAGACCCGAGAGTTTTATAAGTTTTCTGAACTCTACCAGGGAGAAACCTAACAAATGTTATATTGATGTGTAATGTCCATACATGTTGGATAAAGCAGTATGACTATGGTTAGAGGTAACTGTTCATCAAGGTCAAGGTGACGTGTAGACTCCCCCATGGTGAGTCTACACGATTAAGATGAGACATGTTATTTATGAAGATGGGAAATCAAACAGAAGGACGCTTTTATTGCTACCTTCAGGGTCAGAATCAATTATATAGATTTTCTTTTCCATTTACAACATGGACCCTGACAGTTGCCATGGTGACAGTGACCTTGGTAGTTATTGGAGTGACCTTGGCCTATTTTTATAGATGCGGTTCACATAAGGAGTATTCCATTCACTCAGGGTGATGAGGATGTATGCGTCTCGTGGCAGACAGGGAGCACGCTGTACTTTGCAGAGCTTCATCAAAGTCAAGATGGTTTGGTGAATGTCAATTGATGCATGTGTCAGATTCCATTTACCAAATGCTCATTTCTAGATATTTTATTCGTCACACTCATAAGTAGGGGAATTCTGTATTCCTTATTTGGAAAACCTGTTGAGGCTCTGCCCGAAACCCTACCACTAGCCCAGGTAAAACCTAGGTACAGAGATCTGCCCAAGAAAAAACCTATTTGGCCCTTTGCGGGCTTGCTTCTAGGGTGTCCTCCAACCTCTGTTTTTCTTTATTAATTAACACTGCAAACGTTTGTATTATATAGGGGGCTCTGCCCCTGGACCCCCTCCTTTTCTTCTTGTTTAATACTCTTTTCTAATAGTCTTAGGTATTAGAGGTGTCTCAGAAAGCTAAGTGGCGTAATTTAAGACTACATAGGATGCTTTTTAAGACTAGGGATATCCTTTTAGTCAAGGCTCGCTTGTAACATTTATCATAATTTAAATACTTTGAGATGATCCTGCCTAAATGAAAAAGGGAAATCATTGAAATATAATTAGATAAGTCACAGAACCTTACACACAAGTACATACTTAAACAATATATGCTAACGTACATGTACAGTGAACGGGGACTGACAGCCATTTAGTATCAATATTGATGTGGCCGGTTGTGGTCACATAAGGGCACCACTAACATGGGCTGCCCGCAGACCACATTCTACAATCAGGTTAGGGGCAATATCCTGCAGTCCATCTTATTCATTTATACCAAGCCCCATCATCGATAACCAACATGTATGCCCTAGTTGGAAATTGGGGTCCAGGATTTAGGGATAATCACGTAAAAAGGTACTTTTCTTTGATTGGCTGGGTGTGAACCATACACTGAACATATCAGGGTGATATCAAACCGGATGAGAAGGACTAGTTTTCATTTCATGTGTAGAGAAACAACTGCTACTTTATTTCATGGTGAATAAAGAAGTCCCATCAACTTAACCTAGAAAAGCTGTATTTCACACCCCTTGTTAAATAGGCCTCTCCAGTATAGTTGGGCCTTTTGAATCATCAAAATTGATGATTTACCCACTATCAATAGCCTTGTCAGATAAATTAAGTGGATTTTTGACAAAAATGTTGTTAGCAATGACACGAAACACAGACAAAGGAGCACTTGTACAGCTCCTCTTTGTGTGATACGAATCAAGACACCACTTGTGGCGAAAGCTGTCGTTCAAACAGATCATCGTGGACCTCATAAACCAGAGGTCTGATTTGTTCTTTTGCAAGGTGTGTGGACATCAAACCATTGAAGTTTATTTCCGTTCTACCAACGCTTGTGTCTGATTTACGTTTTTCTACCCATTTCAGACGTCCAACTTCGTTCAACTACGTTAAAATTTGTACTTTCTCAAGTTCTTTAGAAAATCATCTTATGCGATAAAGATACGTTATAAACTCAAAAAGTTCTATTCTGTGTATAACTCCCCAGCGTTTACAATTACAGCATAGTTATCTACATGAATCAAATAATATGTGAATGACAGAGATCTACAACTGAATACAACTGCTTTACATTGAATGTCCGCTGAGTTAAATACCGCTTGAGGTCAAAGTAATGAAATCCGTTTTGACAGATTTGTGTGAACCTTTATTTATTATTTTCCCAAAGGGCGGGGGCTAAACCAGAAAGGACGAAACATTTTTTCAATGATTTCTAATGGATGCAAGATACCACAAGGGAACATGGGGAACATCTATAAGGTAGGCTAAACATCTCCCAAAGGCAGTTCCTATGTACTGCACCATGACCTTCCACACCCAGAGGAGGTAAGAGGGCCTATTGGAAATTAGAGGAACTAATGGTTCCCTGTGCCTTCTGTGGCATGGCACAGGCGAGCAAAGAGCTTTGCTAACAGCCCTGTGATGCCACCCTGTGGTGATAATAGAAACTAGTTTGTTATATGAATGTATTGGAATTCACACATCACAGTAGTAGTTATAGTATCATAATTTTGTGAGAGTTTTCCGAGCTCAGCATTTTATGTTAGGTAAGATAAAGCTGACAAAACGTGACACAGGCCGCCAGGAGGCCTCACGGGCCACCAGGAGGACTGTGGTATGAAGTGTGGTATATAGTCTTAGGCTGGGGTTGGGGGTGCGACTAATACGTGAGTTTTTCTCAGGGATCATTCAGATGGCCTCTGCAGCTTATAGGATCGGCCCAAAGTTGGGGTGTGGCTTATATGCGAGTTAGGCTTATACCCGAGGTTTTACGGTAGGACCTTCTCAAAGTTAGCTAACTGTGGGCTTTCAGAAGACCAATTTCCAAATATATCTGTTTAAAGTGCATCAGACACATAGAGGGTAGTTAACTCAACTAGTTGATTGTCAGATGTGGTATTATTGCAGTGTGGTGAAATATACATATATTGACACGAAAATATTTTGCTCCACAAGACCAACTTTAGTTCACATGTTCCTCCCTGATGTCCTTGCGCTGTTTCCCTCCACACCCATAACTCCGGCTGACGTCATCCGTCACATTGCGTCATCATGTCAGACATAGCCACCACCCCACAGCAGTCGGCACTACCACGTCTACGTCATGTACTGAATCATAGCCTGCTCATGTTGGTACGGACAGGGGACGGTGGGGATAAGGGCAGGGGGTAGGGAGATAGGGTTATAGGAATCTGGTACTATACCCTGTGGGTCCGCCATTTTCTATTTCGCTGGTTGCAGTAAAACCCACTGATAAGACACCCCACTCTGGGTACAATTACTATTATTAGGGGACAAACTGGGGACAGGCAGGTAACAGTCTTATCAGCTGTTATCAGTGCTGCCCGCCACAACCAGCTACAGTCCCGACTAGGCCCTATAGGGGATTAGGGGGATAGGGGGATAGGGGGGGGGGGAGGTGATAGGGAGATACGAGAAGGGGGCAGGGGAAAGGGAGATAGGGGGATAGGGAAGGGTAGGGATTGGTAGGACATGGCCAGACAGCTGGGTAGGTACGGGTTAGTAAAACCTACCAGAAAAGTATAGTAAAATGACTTTTACAGTCAGTTCTGAAAACCATACTTTATAGTAAAACAGTCAGAGAGAACAGGAAATTGAACAGGAGGCACAAGGTGTTAATAGCCCTTGGGAGGGAACACACCAAAAGAAAGAAATCCATTATTTCACTTAAATCTTTTGGGACCCAATCCATTTGGAAATTGTAATTACAGTTACCCCATCAGGACCACGTCATCTTCTTGTCACTTTGAATCATTCAGATTAATATGCAGTCTCGAAATAATTCACATGGCCATCATCAACGTCGCTGATGGTAATGATAAAAATACTTTTCAGACTTTGTAGAAGTAACCAGGAAGTAGCTTGGCTTGTAATCACACAATACTTGATCACCAACCGTGGCCAAATAGGGATTTAACTTGGGCGGTTGGGTTTAAATGCGCACAGCATGGGTAATGCAGCCCTGTTGTTACCAACCCACTGTGCTATGTCGGCACCAGTAAAGGATAGAATACCACTTTGGATACAGAGAGAATACAGGTATGGAAGATATTTGAATCTCACACACTACTACCATGTTACAGTAGCAGCGTATCTATAGTTAGGTGCTGATCAGTAGGCAGGGGCTGAGCTGCTCAGCCGGGGAGGCTGGAGCAGGAGCAGCTCTGAGCAGGACTGACCAGTAGGTATCACAAACATGGTAATGTTTATATGAGGGGCTGGAGGAGCAGCCTCCAGGCCTGCAGCGTTGTATGTAGGGACTAATAAACTTGGCACTTCTTCACCAGCAGCTCTTGTGAATAGTCGTTATTACAGCAGCTCCTGGTCCCTGCAGATTGTGGGGACCAGGGTATAGTTATATAGACTCTCCAACGTTACAAAGGGTCACAAGTGCTGTATCAGGGACCTAATCTAAGATGCCTCCCCTTACATATTAGTCACTGGTACAATAATACATAATAGTGTGTCATTGCGAGCTAGGTTCATGTAATCATTTTGGGTGCAAATATACATCAGTCAAAAAAAGTTCTATTGCTGATGGAGTCTCAATTTCATACTGCATTACACTACTAGAAATCCTGCCTATATTTATATTTCCCATGAGAAAAGGTCTTCTGCAGTTTCCTACGACCGGACAATTATTAAGGATATTAGAGCAGGTGTTGCAAAAATCAACCAGAATATCTTAAATAAAATATCTCAGCAAACAAAAGAAAAACTCCAATGCAAATTCCAGAGATGGATCAGTAATCCAACATATCAGAAGGAAGCCATTCCAATATAGCGCCGGTGCACACTTTAATTTAGAAAGGCCTCTATTTGCAAGATAGACGCTTATAAAGGATCATGTGCAAGACCGGTGCTCTTTTGAAACCAGTACTATATCGCGATGTCACAGAATGGGTGTGTGTTACCTATTATATGTCCAGTTGCTTGGGTTAGGGAAAATCTAAAGTTTTGAATTAATCGTCCATAGGAAATATGCAACTATAACATGATTATTATCCCATTATTGAAATTCTTCAGCTCACCAGCACTACATATCCGATATATCTGCAACTCGGTTAGCTGCCTATACTAACAACAGTGGCAGGAAAAACCACCCTGATGGAGTGAACAATGCAGATTTGGCGGCTTGGCATCTACCTTCAACCTGAGCGATAATAGAGCACCTCTCAATGGGAGTTTGCGGAAATTGAAAAACATTAGTCAGCGGGAGATGTGGTCCTGTGGAGACAGGGCAGCAATGAACCCCAGCCCCAGCAGGAGTCACATCCATGGGCTACCCTGATGAATTTTTGCTTTGATTAATTGGTCGAGGACTGATCACGCGCTTTTGGCTACTCCCGATCAAATGCATTTAACGTATGGCTTCCACAATAAAACAATCAGACCAGAATCGGCCTCTCTGTCCTTTGCTAAAGGGAGTGTTCATTTATCAATTACAGGGGAGGGGGGGGGGCGAAATCTCGCGCAGAGGCATTCATAAAAAGTCTACCCCCCCCTGATATATAGAGGGCATGTACCATGTGTGGCTGGCGTATGGCAGCCGTCAGTACTGTGGTGCTGTCCCTGTTGTGTGGTAGATGGATGCTGACATGTGGGGGTGAGGGGTGCTCTACGTGCCGCACAGCCCCTCTCACTGTGGGAGCCCCGTGCTCCCCGTCCATCCACCAGGCCCTCCACTGTCAGGTCAGAGATTGGCACAGATTGCATGCCCGTCATTTTGACAATCTCCCTGGAGGTGGTGCCATTTGATTGTTGTTTGTGTCACCCCTGTTCACACTAAGCCACAGCGGTTCTTAAATAGCGTACATACCGCTGTCATTTAGGCCGCGGTGCGTGATTAGTTATTCTTGCACACCCGCTGAGTCATTTGGTCATAAACTTACACAACAATACAATAGTCTCACCAGAACTGATCAACCATAACAGATTTTTCTCAAAGTTGGGATTGAACCCAAATTAGTTTGGCGTCTCCAGTTTTTAGGAGGGCGGTAGTTTGGATGTCGGCAGGTACTGTCATAGAGTCAGTTTCCCCCATGGCCTGTGTAGGCAAAAGACAGCAAAAGACGTAGAAACCACACCTAGACCCAGTGTGGTCAGCATTACTCTCACAGAACATGTTACCCATACATCCCATATCAACATGTACAGCAGGCAGTCACACACGCAGCTAGAAGCTAGAACCCTTGAAGTTAGGTCCTGGATGCTACAGAAGTGACATTGTTATTTAGCAACATCTTATGTCAAGTGTAATTTATCTACCATTCCGTCAATGATAGTCCCATTTAGTATAGAGTATTGCATGGATCATCCTCTCTACTGGGCTACTCTCGCAGACACATCTGATACAATAACCATAATTAATATCCAAGTCAATATGATTGCCTTTTGCCAAATATAATAATTAACTTTAGGCCTGCAGGTATATATTAGGGCACTTACCCACACTTCCTTCCGCCGGAAGTAGATAACCTTATCTGCTTCCCAGCAGGCTGTGTAACAGGAAGCAGTATGGAGGCCTGCTGGTCTGCCCCTGGTGTCAGTGGGCGATAATTGGGTAATGAAACCTTATGGAAACAAACTATGAAGAAGGCATTGGCTGGTGGCTGCCAGGGGCCCTTAGCCTGCACAGCCTCACTTTACAGGGCCCAGGTCCACAGTCGTTAAGGTGGACACACGCCGGCACACGGGTCTGCCGACTACAGGCCAGGCAGGTGAGCAGTGCTGCTAAAAATAACCATATACATAGCATGGGATGCACCACTGTTTGGGATAGCTCTGCTCAGATGTGGCCGCTACCGGTACTCGCCTGTTTGTGAATCAGGTATCTGGTCAGATATGTCCCATTCATTGGAACAGAACCACGTTTCAAGTATTCAATTTCCCGTGAGATAAATTGGGAACAGTATCAAAACTGGTGTAGTAGATATGAAACCATTGCCATTATCTGAAGGGTTTAAGGGATACGACTCTTGATTTACAGTGTGGATGTAGCTGTGCCCCGAGAGATGCTGACCGTCTTAACATGTATACAGAAAGGTAGCATTGGGATCTGACACCTACACTGGGCAGCTGCTGTTACTCACAACTATATTTCCCCTCTCTGTCATAACTTTGCCATCAGGATGCATGGATGCAGCCCTGCAGAGTAAACCGTCAATGCTGTGTGCATCATGACGGGGTTGGTGCACCAATGCAGTGTCGGTGAGTTACTGTGCATCATGACACCAACGGCTGACGTCGTCAAGGGTTAATGGCCGGTGTGTTAATGCGTCACACACTGCCCCCTGCCGGCAGTATTCGGCCCCACACTCAGCCATGCAGCACAAACAGCAGACACACAACGAGCAAACTTCCACAACTAACTTTACTCATCAACCCGTGCCTGCTGCCCCCTCCCAGACCCCACCCTGAGTGTCAGGGCCATGCATAGCGGCCGGGCTGAGTGCTGCACCAATACACGCTATCCACATCTAAGGTGCTGCTGCCACACCCAACAGGTCATGTCTACCATGCACCATTTATCACACTCACCTCTCTATTGACTCTGTCTGCCTTCAGACGTATATGCAAATAATGTATCATTATCAAAACCTCAAGGTATTTTATATTAAAGAACAAAAATCTTTGGACCAATTATCATCTTTGCTATATAATGTAGGAAAACTAGCTGTCTGAGCTAGAATGAACACCTGTCTCTTTTGTAGGGTGCCAAACATATATATTCCTAATAGAAACTTGATTCTGACATCAATCCCTCTTCATATCTAGAGCTATACTGTTCTGTTTGGATTACTATGCGGATAAACCTAAAGTGTCCCACCTCACCGGGGACAGCCAGTATGACCTTGAACTTGGATTTTGCCGGGTTTAGGCAGTCCCTGTAGTTAGCTACAGACAGGTGACCAGGAACCAGAAATGGAACCAGAAAGTATGATGGGAAATACAGGTAAAACTGCATTCTGGTTCCTGTCCACTGGTTCCAAGCTATCAGCAGGGATTGCCCAAACCCAGCAAATTCCTAAGTTCAAGGTCATACTGGCTGTCACCAGAGCCTTCCTTCCGAAGGATTTGGGAACGAGAGTAACCCACCACATACCAGGCCATGGCTTCCTGTCCCGAATCGAGGCCTTGAGTTGACACTTGCACCCTAATCTGCTCAATCCGGGTGCTCAATATACTGTAATCAGAGGAGAGTCGACTTTCACATTTGGGAGACTTTCCACGTTCTTTAAATCAGGTTTATCCACCTGACTTTAACAACCTTATTTCCAACCTTATTTCTGAACAGACCATAGGACCACCAGCGCCTGTGTGTGGGGACGTGCACGTCCAGGAGCATGTGTGTGTGTGTGTGTGTGTGCGTGTGTGTGTGTGTGTGTGATCAGGGCAGATGGACGTGTGTGATAAGGGCACGGCAGGGTTATGACCCGCAGCCCTTTAACTACCATATAGTGCTTTGATGCCCTTGTCGTCATGATACATACATGCAGTCCTGGTGGGTATTCTAGAAACATGTTAACCATACAGAGCTGACGCACTCCTACAGGTTGCCAACTTGGGCGTGATGCATGGATGCAGTCCGGGTGAGTCACCCCCTAGGGCTGCATTCATGCATCATATAAGGACGCAGGGCACCTTACTGCAGCATGCGGCCCGTGTGTGAGCACACAGCGCGGCCCTGGAGGAGATCTGATGTCGTCCACAACCAGCCTATCTGTACCTGTCTGCCTGTGCGGCCGGGTGCCTCATAAAGCCCTGCTGTCGGACGGATTGTTCTGTCTGCATTACTGACCGTCGGGCCCTGACCACCAAACACCCACATCCAGGATAAAGTCTGTACACGGCCCAAAGGCAGTTAGAGATATGTTGCAGCAAAGACGTCGACGTATGCCGGTCAAGGAATGTTTCATGGTTAGCTGCTTAGATTACTGTTTAAGGACATGTATGTATTAAGGACTGCTTAGACTATTGACCTGTCCCTGGTTGTACCAGGGTTGTACCCTGCCGGTAGATGGGTACACTTGCCCCACATGCCATTCTGGGGCCATTCTGGTACAGAATGACACTTGGAAACATCACTATAACCTTGAACTTGAACTTTTGCTGGGTGTAGGCAATCCTTGTAGTTAGCTTGGAACCAGCAAACAGGAACCAGAACTGGAACCAGAAAGTATGATGGGTGAACTGCCAGCATCGTACATTCTGGTTCCTGTTCGCTGGTTCCAAGCTACCAGCAGGGCTTGCCCAAACCCAGCGAAATCCAAGTTCCAAGGTGATTTCTACCAGAGCCTTCCTTGGGCAGGATTTGGGGCCGAGAGTAGTGACAATGACAATGACAATGACAATGGTTTTATTCTCGAAAAACTCCTAAGAGATACATGAGATACATACATCCTATATGACAGCGGTGTATTTTCCACATTGAAAATGACAGTATATGACTTCTATATGTAGTGCCCTGTGGTCCTGTGTGGGGTCTGGGCGGTATGAGCAGGGTGACGGTGGCGCCCTCCGCGCCAGCCGCTGACAACACGGCTGGTGGCTCCTTATTGATGACCCCGATGACCTGTTGATGCTCCCCCCACACATGCCACTGTCTGCATATCCGCCCCATCAGGAGGCTGCGTCCAGGGGGGATCACCGCCCCCTCCCCCCGCCCCCTACCCGTTATCTGGAGGCGGCACAGATACACCATGTGACACGTGTATAATTCCCCTTATCGCCCCCTGGTGCCGCCACGTGTATACTGATGTCACGTGACTCATCAGCCTCCCGCCATGCATGCATGCATGTTGCACTTCCGGTGGGTGGTGGTGCCCTTTTGACCCTCTCTGTGCCCACCCAGGGGACAGGCACTTGTGGCTTCTTCTGCTGGCCAAATGAGGAACTAAAAGATGTTCCATATTCAATAGGGCCGGGTGACATGGCAGGGTCGGGGGGGGGGGGGCAGACATGGTGCTGGCAATTGATGAATGTCTGTTTAATTTCTGAGCCACCCATCATGTGTCAGCGGGTTGCCATGGCGATAGATGTAGCAGGAATATTCATGTACGTGGGATGCGTCGGCAGCAAAGTTGGAGAAGCATTAAACTGACATTGTGTATAAATGTGAATAAGCAGCTGCAATCAATCATGTGTCAAACAGCGCCACCTCAACACTGGGATTAGGTATACTGCACCACCGATAACACAACTGGCACTGTGGTATGGCAATACTACGGTATACTTGGAACCGTTCATAAATGACGTCATGTGGCAGGGGGTGCTCCATGTACAGTTATGTACAAAAACCAGAGCTTAAAGCATGAATTCACTGTAGCAAAATTCCTCCCAGATGCTTCATCCCGGAAAAAAATCAACTACAGTGCAACTAGAGAAGGGGGAGGGTAATTTTTTTTTTCAAAATTAATATACAATCATGGACGGCTTTATTAGTGGAGACATTTCGCCTCGATCTCATTAGTCAGTTATTGTGGCCTACCAGCGGCTCTAGGTATGTCGTTTTCTGTTCGAAATGAGGATGTTCTATATGCCTTTACCAACGATTTAACTTTAACAATGATATGAGAAACAGAATTACATATAGTTTTGACGTCCATGGTTTTCCTAACTTTTATTGTTGTGATCCTCATTTATCAACTTATGTAGGAGAAATGGACACATTGTCGGCCCTATTTTATTCAGAGTACAAATATCCTGCTTTAAGTGATCCTGCCCATGGTCAGCAAAATGTTGAGAGAATCGGTAAACTGCAAGAATGGGGGAAATAATATGAAAAACCAAGAATGTGTGTCAAAGAAAACTGCACTTGTCCAAATACCAGGACGTCTGTTTTTGAGTCCTGCCATCACCTGACCACTTGACTTTAAACAGCGGCAGACATGGATGAACTTATCAACGTTCTATGACGTCATAAGGTGCTCCTAGCAACCACTGACCGCACAAAACCCGGCGTTATCTGGTGGCGGTCACGTGGTACAGTTGTCTGACTGTCACTGCCGCCATGACGCTGTGTGTGTGTGGGGGGGGGGGGGGGGCGTCAAATGTCATACAACACTCCCAAAATACGTCATAGCTGCTTCTATTTGACGCCCCGGTTTGACGCCTGCCCATTTCCTCCATTTCGCAGTCTGTGTCTCAAGGTTGGTCCATTGTGTCCTGCCCATGGCTCTGGACCCAACAGTAGGCCTCTACGTATGTAGACCTTAGCAGCGTGTGTGTAGACTGGGCACCGTGTATGGTGGAGCACGTTGTCTCCTGGTGGTGGTAGAGCTGGCAGTCTCACAGCTGCAGCAAGCAGCTTCATGTTAAGGCTGTGTCTCACGACCTTGGGCCAATGTTTTTGTCTCTGACTGGGTGCCAGCTCTGACCGGGTGCCAGCTCTGACCGGGTGCCAGCTCTGACCGGCCTGAATAAAAATGGTTTATTTCGGGCAGATGATGATAAAAATGGACAACTAATGACTAGTTTAGAGAGTTATAACATCCATTAACCTTTTCAGCCAAATTCGATCTCCATCTGCCCTAAATAACCCGATTTTATTCAGGCCGGTCAGAGATGGCACCCGGTCAGAGCTGGCACCCAGTCAGAGCTGGCACCCGGTCAGAGACAAAAACATTGGCCCAAGGTCGTGAGACACAGCCTTAAGGTGGCGAGTAGTCTTAATGAGGAGGTGGGGAGGACTTCTAAAAGAGCTGTCTTGTCAATCTTTGATTCTTTTCAACATCAATATCTAACAAGAGGTTTCTTAATGAAATTGGTTGGTTCCCTCTGCTCCTATCAGTGGCGGATCCAGGATTGTCTAGAGGAGGGGGGGGGCAAACCTGGCCAACCTAGAATGACTGTCTGTTTCCCGCGGGCTAAGCGCAGCGGCCATATCAGGGGGGTTCGGGGGCATGCCCCCCAAGAAAATGTTGATGGTCTTGACATGACATGATGCATTCTCCTGCATTTTAAGACACACTATTTTAAGACTCAGCCCCTCCCCCTTACAGGTCATACATACTCCACTGAAATACACTATAATGTGTTATATGATACTGTTTCTCTCTCCCTTTCCCCTCCTTTCTTCTCTTTTCTTTTCTCTTCCTCTATTTTTTTTTTTTTTTTTTTTTTTTTTTTTGGGGGGGGGGGGGGCAAGGCCCGTCGCCCCCCCTGGATCCGCCAATGGCCTATTGACTGATTCTGCAGCTAAATGCTCAGATAGAAAATGACCATTCTTCCCTTAATCAGGAACAGCAATTCATTATACAACAGGTAACTGGCACGTTGAATGGGAAGCTACTGACTGTTTTTGAAATGACACTGGTATTGGAATGTGGAAATATCCTTCAAGAAACTGGCAGCCATGGGAAACAAAGAAAATGGACGCCTTCAAGCACGACAATTGCACCCACGAAAAAAAAACACCTCCAAAAGTGATGGGAGGGGGGTGGGTTGCAATCGAATTTCAAACTTACACGTCATTGATGATTATTTCAGATTATTGTTTTAGATTCTTTTCACATAAGAAAGGAAAGGAAAGCTATAACGCGGGGTAGGTAGGGCTGGGTACGACTGGGTAGGGCTAGGTGGGACTGGGTGGTACTGGGTGGGGCTGGGTAGGGCTTGGGGGACTGGGTGGGGCTGGGTAGGACTGGGTGGGGCTGGGGTGGGGCTGGGTGGGGCTGGGTAGGGCTGGGTAGGGCTGGGTGGGGCTTGGGGGACTGGGTGGGACTGGATGGGGCAGGGTGGGGCTGGGTAGGACTGGGTGGGGCTGGGGTGGGGCTGGGTGGGGCTGGGTAGGGCTGGGTAGGGCTGGGTGGGGCTTGGGGGACTGGGTGGGGCTGGGTGGGGCAGGGTAGGGCTGGGTGGGGCTGGGTGGGGCTGGGTAGGACTGGGTGGGGCTTGGGTGGGGCTGGGTGGGGCTGGGTGGGGCTGGGTAGGACTGGGTGGGGCTGGGGTGGGGCTGGGTGGGGCTGGGTGGTACTGGGTGGGGCTGGGTAGGGCTTGGGGGACTGGGTGGGGCTGGGTAGGACTGGGTGGGGCTGGGGTGGGGCTGGGTGGGGCTGGGTAGGGCTGGGTAGGGCTGGGTGGGGCTTGGGGGACTGGGTGGGACTGGATGGGGCAGAGTGGGGCTGGGTAGGACTGGGTGGGGCTGGGGTGGGGCTGGGTGGGGCTGGGTAGGGCTGGGTAGGGCTGGGTGGGGCTTGGGGGACTGGGTGGGACTGGATGGGGCAGGGTAGGGCTGAGTGGGGCTGGGTGGGGCTGGGTAGGACTGGGTGGGGCTTGGGTGGGGCTGGGTGGGGCTGGGTGGGGCTGGGTAGGACTGGGTGGGGCTGGGGTGGGCTGGGGTGGGCTGGGTAGGACTGGGTGGGGCTGGGTAGGACTGGGTGGGGCTGGGTAGGACTGGGTGGGGCTGGGTAGGACTGGGTGGGGCTGGGTAGGACTGGGTGGGGCTGGGGTGGGCTGGGGTGGGGCTGGGTGGGGCTGGGTAGGACTGGGTGGGGCTGGGGTGGGCTGGGGTGGGGCTGGGTGGGGCTGGGTAGGGCTGGGTAGGGCTGGGTAGGGCTGGGTAGGGCTGGGTGGGGCTTGGGGGACTGGGTGGGACTGGATGGGGCAGGGTAGGGCTGGGTGGGGCTGGGTGGGGCAGGGTAGGACTGGGTGGGGCTGGGGTGGGCTGGGTTGGGGCTGGGTGGGGCTGGGTGGGGCTGGGTGGGGTTGGGTGTGGCAGGGTGGGGCAGGGTGGGGCTGGGTGGGGCTGGGTGGGGCTGGGTGGGGCTGGGTGGGGCTGGGTGGGGCTGGGTGGGGCTGGGTGGGGCTGGGTGGGGCAGGGTGGGGCTGGGTGGGGCTGGGTGGGGCAGGGTGGGGCTGGGTGGGGCTGGGTGGGGCTGGGTGGGGCAGGGTGGGGCTGGGTGGGGCTGGGTGGGGCTTGGGTGGGGCTGGGTGGGGCTGGGTGGGGCTGGGTGGGGCTGGGTGGGGCAGGGTGGGGCTGGGTGGGGCTGGGTGGGGCTGGGTGGGGCTGGGTGGGGCTGGGTGGGGCTGGGTGGGGCTGGGTGGGGCTGGGTGGGGCTGGGTGGGCCCGGCTGGGGCTGGGCGCACGGTGCTGGCGGCAGACGTCTTTGACTTGGACGTGATAAAGTCACGGGTGGCCTGCAGAAAGGCCTTCACGACCCGCCTGTCACGTGACACGTATCCACCAATCACATCTGACACATCTGACACATGCGCGTGGCACCGTGAAAGGAGATCGACTTCCGGTTGGATTGTTGGGTGGGTCAAGTGAGGGAGGTTGTTATTGCGTTGCAGGGGTGGGGTTTGATGGAATTGTGTGAAGCGGGATGGGGGGCAGCTGGGTGACATCAAGAGTATATGTGAAGGTGTCACAAAGGGGTGACATCTCAGTAATGCGGTGAGGGAATCACTGCTCGGCTATAGATCAAGCGAGGTCTAGACCAATTAAATCCCTCCAGTATATATGCGGCCGGGATAGGGTAAGTATGTATACGCATCTTGAAGCAGCACTGTTGCTTGTAGCCTTGTAAAACAACGTGAATGGTTTCGTCCGTCATGTTGTTACATGCTGATACAACCATCTCTGTGTTAACCATTTAAGGACCGCATAGTGTTTAATGTACCATATTACTAGTAGTATTATATGCCCTTGGGTGGCATGATGCATGAATGTAGCACTGGCGAGTTACTCGCGCCTTGACTGTATTAATGCATCATGAGGACAATGGGCATAATGCATTACAACGTGAAGCAACCCTTGTAAACGGTTAAAGCATCTGGACATTAAAACTGCGACGAAAATACCGCTTGGACATTAAAGTATTCTTAGACAGTAGGATCATGTAATAAATACAAAACCTCGCTCATACAAAGGTGGCAAGGGTACGTTAGGCCAATGTCGGCAATGATTGACTCCATCGCAATTGTTATACCAACCCATTGTAGGTAATGCATACATTAGTTCAACATACAAATTACAATGATGGCCCATCCTTGGCAAGTACTCGTTTGAAATGTAATGTTGGTCCAAAATTGGAATGGGCCATTGTTGGATTGACCACTGGCCCAGAGCTGGTCCATGCTTGATATTGCTGATATTGAGCCAGTGCCATTTCTGGGCCATCATATTATCTCTGATGTTGGACCAACAGCGATTCTAACTACATTGGTCCAATATTGGCTGTGCAATCTCCACCAGGGGGATGCAATGTTGCCTGAAGAGGTTCGGGCACTTTGCCATCATATTGGGTTATAAGTGTGATCCCCGTGATCCCCAGATTTTGTCAAAAGTAACTTGAAGACACCTCATGCGTGGGTAATGAAGTTAGATGAAGCCCGAAATGATGGCGAGGCCTTGACAACCAGCACGGGTACCAGTGCACCAGCACGGGGTACAAGCTGTACCAACAGGGGTACCAGTGTACATCACGGGGTACCAGTGTACCAGCAGGGGGTACCACTGTACGTCACCGGGTACCAGTGTGACAACCAGGAAAACACGTGCCTCAGCAGAATAGGCGCCATTAAAGCAATTACACGAGAACCAATCATTGCTGAAAGTTCTCTGCATTATGTTCTTGGAGTTAAAGAAAGCCACAGTGGCCCTGAATGGTATGTCCTGTTTAGAAGAAGAAGTAGCTCTCCTCAATTAGCTAAAGTTAATTACAGCCGAGGTAATTAATTTAACTCCAAACTACTGACAGGGTAAATTAACACAGAGTCTGAGGGCGTGCTTCTACTGCAGCCCGCTGAGCCTGTAAGTGACAAATGTTACCTGAAGGCACTCACACGGCATACACCCGACACTGTTTTCTGTACACGGCTAAATCCCCAACCGGAACATTTAGTTAAAGATGCTTTTTAAATGAAAAGTTCCTAAATAAAATAAAACACGTTAAAGTCCATACATTTAACAAACAACAGATAACTCACATCGATAAATGAGATAAACTGCATGTTCCTTGCCCCGTGTATGTCAATATATCTCCACTTCATACAAAATGTCAGTCCTGACAGGAAATAGTGTAAGTAGGGACCTGTTCCCACCTTCATTTAAAAAGCCCCACTGTTCTGCATCTACATCTACAATTCGGTATTCTAGAAGGGATTCCTGGCTACTTCTTACTATAAAACTTCAAGTAACTGAATTAAATCTTACCATTATGGGGCGGAGACCACATGCATATACATGTATACTCATATGGGAATGAGGCAAATTGCTCTTGATGGTCATATATTGATTGCCAGTGCTACGGCACGATAAGGCGGGACTGCCTCTCGCCGCCCTACAGATGTCTCTGTCAGTCCTTACACTAAACCACCCTCCACTAAAAGCAGCCACAAATATCCCCCGTGTTATAAATAATCAGCCTGTCTGTCTTCATAGACGCCCGTTTCTTCTGCTGCCAACCCGCTCCCTACCCAACAATCTGGAGGTGCGGAAATTAAGTAGAGCCTCTGTGAGGGTGGGGGGGGGGGGGGGGGTCGATTCCGCTACTCGGCCCGTCCGGGATTGGCTGATATGAGGAACTGTAGGTGTAATGTATAGTGCTTATTGATTTACATTAAGTTAACCGATGTTCATGAATTGTGCCATGTAATATATATTGCTGTTTTTGATTTGCTGTTTTTTTTCTACTGTAGCCTACTTTTTGACACCAAGGCGCCCTTCTGGGTGACACCCTGGGGTGAAGGATGCGTCCAGTGCGGCACCGGTTGGGATGGTTTGATATTGCCGGTCCGGCCCCCCATACACCGGCAGTCTTACTAAGTACAGGTAATTACAGCACATAAAAACACAGCAGATTGGGGCCGCTCCAAATGTCATCACACGCAGCCAATGGAGCTTATTAGGAGCCAATCTGTACATAGCGCCTAGCGCGACTAGCATTGACTGGACATTAGGTGTAGGGAGATAGTGAGGAGAACCCGAGGCGTCCATTGGACGGGTGATTTCTGGAAATGAGAAAAGGGTTAGGGGAAGGTTACGGTAGAGAGGGAATGGGGAAGAAACCGTAAGACTGCATATATTCCACACCCGTGATTTGGCAAATAAACACATATTCAAATCAAAAGAGAAACAATTTACAATGGCTGTAAGGGATGCTGTCACTCTGACTAGGATCAACACAATAATCATGTGAAAGGTTCTGCAGATATAGAAGTACAGCAGGTCCCCAATCTGTTATCGACATTAGCACTCCCTTAAAGGCCCAGCGCCGCTATATATAGGGCTGAGTACCTGTCCTGACTGCACTCTGACTGTTACTGGACGTGCAGTAAGATCTGCGGGTTTAACTACATCTTTTAAATACCCCAAAACAACACGACTATGCCCGGGACCATATATGTGCCGAACACCTGTCCGGGGTAGATATCATTGTGAACAGTGTTGTGATAAAGTGATTTATACATCTTATCAATGTGATTGTAGATGAAGCAAACTACGATATATTCTTCTCACAAAGTACTCGAGAATAAAATATCTCCAAACCCAAGCCCCCCTCCCCTATCCTCGCCAATATCTTATATTTGGAAAGAACCCTCACACCCTCAGAAAGGCTCAGAGTGCCAGTCCTCGCTCAGCTCAGACTGATACTGTAGGCAGCAAGCGTGCGCCTTTAAAGGTCTCCTAAACAATCTATCTAAGTGTCAAGATCATTCCGTTTTAATATACAACTCAGCCATCAGGACAATTGCTTCAACAGGAACGTGTCCCAACAAGAGGCTACAGGAGATGGCTTTCCTAGTCCTACATTTGGTGTAGGAGGGATGTAGAAACGGCCACTCTCCAGTAACACACCACAGTACTCGTACTTCACAACGGGTTCAACTCTAGCACGTTATCAGCACCACTGAAAAGCTGCAGCAGTCCATCGTAGTTCAGCAGTCCCCCTGCAGACGTCAGGACGGCCCTACCCGTGTTGTAAGGTCTAGGCAGTATCAGCGCCATCTGCGGTTCCCCAGCGTGGATGTTGTGCCCGTGTCCTACAATGCTGTGTTATGTGTTTCCTGCAGCTTCACTGTGGTCAGGATACCAGGCGTCATGTGGTGTCACACCGTCAGGACAGCGGGCGTCACTTGGTGTCACACCGTCAGGATATCAGGCGTCACGTGGTGTCACACCGTCAGGACACCGGGCGTCACGTGGTGTCACACCGTCAGGACACCGGGCGTCATGTGGTGTCACACCGTCAGGACACCGGGCGTCACATGGTGGCCGCACTGTCAGAACACCAGGCGTCACGTGGTGTCACACCGTCAGGACACCGGGCGTCATGTGGTGTCACACCGTCAGGACACCGGGCGTCATGTGGTGTCACACAGTCAGGACACCGGGCGTCATGTGGTGTCACACAGTCAGGACACCGGGCGTCACATGGTGGCCGCACTGTCAGAACACCAGGCGTCATGTGGTGTCACACCGTCGGGACACCGGGCGTCATGTGGTGTCACACCGTCAGGACACCGGGCGTCACGTGGTGTCACACCGTCAGGACACCGGGCGTCATGTGGTGTCACACCGTCAGGACACCGGGCGTCACATGGTGGCCGCACTGTCAGAACACCAGGGGTCATGTGGTGTCACACCGTCAGGACACCGGGCGTCACATGGTGTCACACTGTCAGGACACCGGGCGTCACATGGTGTCATACCGTCAGGACACCGGGCGTCATGTGGTGTCACACCGTCAGGACACCGGGCGTCATGTGGTGTCACACAGTCAGGACACCGGGCGTCACGTGGTGTCACACCGTCAGGACACCGGGCGTCACGTGGTGTCACACTGTCAGGACACCGGGCGTCACATGGTGTCACACTGTCAGGACACCGGGCGTCACATGGTGTCACACTGTCAGGACACCGGGCGTCACATGGTGTCACACAGTCAGGACACCGGGCATCATGTGGTGTCACACCGTCAGGACACCGGGCGTCATATGGTGTCATACCGTCAGGACACCGGGCGTCATGTGGTGTCACACCGTCAGGACACCGGGCGTCACATGGTGGCCGCACTGTCAGAACACCAGGCGTCATGTGGTGGCTGCACCGTCAGGACCCTTACTGCTAGCAGTCTGGTATGGGTCGTGCTGCCCTCTGTTGCCGACTGCGAGAAGCTTGAGAACTGAGCGATAAAAGAGGAAATTCATGTCTCTAGGCGGCGGCTGGAAACCCAATTACCCAGCATTCAGCTGGGGTGGTGCTGGAGGAGGGTGGGTTTGTGAGGGCAAAGCGTGAGGTGACTGTTTGCCGAGTTGTATTTAAATGAGAACACTAGTGAACTGGTGGGTAATGTAGGGATTGGCGGCATTGTGGTGGTACGGTGAACTGGTGGGTGGATGTAGGTATGGCGAGGTACATGAGAGAGAGAGACAGACATACAGACAGACAGAGACAGAGAGAGACACACATACACACAGATATATACAGACAGACAGAGACAGATAGTGAGAGCCCTGCACACTTTTACCATGTTGGCAAAGCCAAAATTGCTGTTGAACGATTTTAATCAATATCCAAAAGTAATCACATGCAACAATGATTGAAATTACCAAGTTGTGGTATAATAATGATATTTAATGACATTCATGATTTTATCAGCAGGAGCGTGTGTTGAATTCCTAGTAGCCTATGTCTGCAATAACTCATGTATAGGGACAAAAGGAAGGGAAGAGTTGGGAAGGCCATTGGAACCTAGTTACTGCTCGGAGTGGAATATAAAAAGGGCTGATGTAGGCTGCCCATTGTCGTCTGCTTCTACAAATGGATTTCTGCCATAAAGTACAGAAATCTAATATCCATAATGTGACGTAATCCTAGCACTCCCTCCTCCCCCTGCGGCACCGGCCAATCAGCATTCAGCTTTTATTCTGCCTCCGTAAGAAAGGGAAAATGACTTTTCAAGTCAAGGTCGCTGTGGGTTCAGCGGAAGGTCAGCGATCGGCGGAGGGCAATAGGACTTACACTGTGCTCTGGGGTCATCTGAGCGGAAAATACTCTGAGAGGTAGAGGTGGCGGCCCGATTCAATAACCCACCATGATGGAGTGAGATAGAGAGCACCGCATGAGATCTTGTGAGAACGCGTGACTGCCATAATGAATGAATCCGCGTGTATTGGTGGAAGTAGCCCAGTCCTGAGGGTAGCGACCTAGAGGGGCAAGTGTCGACCCTGCAGGGGGAGGAGGCTGAACGGGGGAGACCAGTGAAAGGCGAGAAGGTGAAGGTGAGGTATTGAGACGCTATGCGAGTCCACAGCGCGGAAGAATTCCTTGAGTGCGCCTAAATTGCTCCTAAGAGTTCTTGTTGGTTTATGTAGGGTTTTCTGTCACGGTTGAGTGGGTGCGCTGGTGGTAGACCATGCAGCCATTTGTTGGTGGGAGGCTAACAGGACGGATAAGCCGCTGGGTATTAAGTGCATTCTATGGTAAATAATCTCTAGTCCCCATATATCCCCCACCTACTCCCGTTTTTGTATGGGGAGCAGACTAATGCACCCAACTCATAAGTGTATGGATCGGGTGTAGTTGGCGCTGAGTGGCCGGCATATTGTGTATTGTAGGGTGGCAGCAGGAGCTGTATGGGAGCCCTGTATGAGAGCTCCGTGTGAGGCATAGAGCAGGCTACTTACTGCAGCCTTTGTGCTCGGTGACAGACGTCAGGTACAAGACGTATGCAGCCAACTGATACATCATGTATAGTTAAACCTAATGCAGTAAAAGATGATGATAGCAATTCTTTGAAGGAGAAAGGAGAGCTTGTGAAGTTTAGTCCTAGCCCTTCTACTGATGTTCTGCCTGTGTATTTCATGTATTACGTCATATCTGAATATAGTCTTCCATTCTAATCGTAATGTAGTCCCAGCTGCAAAGGGCCACTTTTACATACTACTTCTGTTTTAGTACCAGCTATAAAGGGCCACTTTTACATACTACTTCTACTGTAGTCCCAGCTGCAAAGGGCCACTTTTACATACTACTTCTGTTTTAGTACCAGCTATAAAGGGCCACTTTTACATACTACTTCTACTGTAGTCCCAGCTGCAAAGGGCCACTTTTACATACTACTTCTGTTTTAGTACCAGCTATAAAGGGCCACTTTTACATACTACTTCTACTATAGTCCCAGCTGCAAAGGGCCACTTTTACATACTACTTCTGTTTTAGTACCAGCTATAAAGGGCCACTTTTACATACTACTTCTACTGTAGTCCCTGCTACAAAGGGCCACTTTTACATACTACTTCTACTGTAGTCCCAGCTGCAAAGGGCCACTTTTACATACTACTTCTACTGTAGTACCAGCTATAAAGGGCCACTTTTACATACTACTTCTGCTGTAGTCCCAGCTGCAAAGGGCCACTTTTACATACTACTTCTGTTTAAGTACCAGCTATAAAGGGCCACTTTTACATACTACTTCTGCTGTAGTCCCTGCTACAGAGGGCCTCTTTTACATACTACTTCTGCTGTAGTCCCTGCTGCAAAGGGCCACTTTTGCATACTACTTCTGTTTTAGTAACAGCTATAAAGGGCCACTTTTACATACTACTTCTACTGTAGTCCCAGCTGCAAAGGGCCACTTTTACATACTACTTCTGTTTTAGTACCAGCTATAAAGGGCCACTTTTACATACTACTTCTGCTGTAGTCCCAGCTATAAAGGGCCACTTTTACATACTACTTCTGCTGTAGTCCCAGCTATAAAGGGCCACTTTTACATACTACTTCTGCTGTAGTCCCAGCTATAAAGGGCCTCTTTTACATACTACTTCTGCTGTAGTACCAGCTATAAAGGGCCACTTTTACATACTACTTCTGCTGTAGTCCCTGCTGCAAAGTGCCCGGTTTGTATTCTATTTCTACAGTCCCAGTAGAAGTAAGTAATACTGCTACTGCAGTCCTAGCTGTAATGGTGTAAATTTAATGTTTACTGTCGTCAAGATATTTTAGAGTATATATATATACATTTATATATATATATATATATATATATATATATATATATATATATATATATATATATATATATATATATGTGGATCAACAAGGGAAAAGGAACCTCCGCGGGGGATTTCGAGTTCCAGCTTTGGCCACCAGGGGGCTCCATATAGCCAACAATGTTCAAAATATCATAAAAATTGTTCTATACTACTTTTTGATGGAGAATACAATAAGCCACTTTAGAAGTTTCCAACTTTAGTGAAAACCTTCCATATTTGGAATGTAAAAAAAACGTTTTCGGGCCTAAATTAGTGTTTTTGCACTTGTTGGTTGCCATGGAAACAAAATTTTCATTCTAAATTGCATTTTTCAAGAAATTAATGATTACAGGCCCCACAAAGATTTCTATACTGAAAACGGAATGTAAATCCCATTTTGAGAAAAAAAGCTGTGACCAAATGTTTGAGGATATTTGGGAATTTTCGTAATTATGCTAATTAGATAGAGATATCTGTAAAACAAAGTAAGATAGAGCTTATTGGCATTTGAGATTGGACAGTGCCCACACATATTCAACGAGCCAGTTCTCAAAAACTAGAAGTGGTACCTGCTAACAAAATATATCACTGGAAAGCTGATGACCTCAATTTCATAATTGAGTTTAACCTTTGGAGGACCCTTTTCCCTCAACTGTCCACATATATATATATATATATATATATATACATATATATATATATATATATATATATATATATATATATATATATATATATATATATTGGAGTTCCCTATTGACCAAACCTCTACTCCGCTTAACGGCCACTGTAACTACAGTCATGAATAACGATGATAACGTGGTGTAAGAGGGTTGAACAGGGCAGTCTGCTGGATGTACCACTGAGCATGCGCTATCATCAGGGCTTAGAAATAAATCATTTTAAAAACGGAGCAGAATGTTGATTTAGACCATTTTTAAGTTGCTACCTATTTGAATTATTCCTATTCCTCATGGTTTAGCTTTTCTATTCAGTGTGATCGTGATTTAGGACCATGTGCAGACCGAAAACATGTGAAAGACCATTGCTGAGTCCTATGGGATCCACTGTCTGAGCTTATACCACCGATGAAAAACATTTCCTATTCCCCAAATAATGGACAATCACGGTGTTTGTAAAACATTAAGTAGGATTTCAAATTAGGAAGAATTCGGCTCTTCCCATTAAAAACTGAATGAAAAGGCAATGATGTCCTACCAATATACAAAATGAACCCGTATTGGGATCTGTAAAAGCGTTGATAGCTAAACCATTTAGAACCAATATATGCTGCTGCTGTTGGACCCTGCCCCCTCAGTGAGGCACTCACCAGCAACCAGCGGGCCATAAAAACAAAGTAGTCCCGGCAGTCACGTGGTACAGCGGGAGCTGCCGAGACCAGGCCCGTGTCCCCCATTCTTCTTTCTGCCCTTATTTCGCCCACTCCTGCCGCCTTTATTGGACGTAGCACGGCCATTAGGGCGGCCCGGGGACAGGCCTGGCGTTGACAGAGCAATTGACGGTGGCCATGATGGACCAAGAGTGTGCTGCACGAAACAAAAGCTTCTCACCCGGTGGCGGAGTAATACCAGATGCTGACCTGTGTGTCAATGTGTGCTCACCGCTCTAGGTGGCTCCGCTTGGCTAAAGAGTTCCTGTCTGGAAGCCCAGCACTTTCCTTGTTTTCTGAGGAATTCTTTTAGTACATTGCAACCATGGACTGATGTATTAACCGGTCAGAACTATTTTAATTAAATACTCAAAACACTGAGCCGTACATGTATCTCTATCAAAACCATAACACTCTTATACCACATTCATGGAATTATTTTTAGAAAGGTAAAAAAAATCAAGAAGAATATAAAAGAAATGAATTAAAAATGATAACGTCCAATAAATGTTCGGTATCTCAGGGGCCTTGCAAACTATGTACATGTGCAGTTCCTTTCCATTAACTTAAGGGATATTCATATCCTTTCCAAAAACATGGCAACCTTGAACATGTAGAAGTCAAAGAGCACAGAACAAGAGTTTCAAGAACGGCAATATATCTAATTTATAAAGTCCAATCCTAAATCGATTTGCACAAACAAATTGTCTGTCAGCCTTTAGTGAAAGTACTCTCAGATAGACATGAGACCATTGTGTGTGTATCAAAGAACCCTTTGAAGCTTGGACGGGTGTCCTTTCTTTACATAGTGCATGCAACATCTCAACATAGCCTCCATTAGATATAACGCTAAGAAGTCGCAGAACACTAGATGTAACCCCCGCAGGGACCCCTGAGTTAGGTAGTTGTAACCCCCGCAGGGACCCCTGAGTTAGGTAGATGTAACCCCCGCAGGGACCCCTGAGTTAGGTAGCTGTAACCCCCGCAGGGACCCCTGAGTTAGGTAGCTGTAACCCCCGCAGGGACCCCTGAGTTAGGTAGCTGTAACCCCCGCAGGGACCCCTGAGTTAGGTAGCTGTAACCCCCGCAGGGACCCCTGAGTTAGGTAGCTGTAACCCCCGCAGGGACCCCTGAGTTAGGTAGCTGTAACCCCCGCAGGGACCCCTGAGTTAGGTAGCTGTAACCCCCGCAGGGACCCCTGAGTTAGGTAGCTGTAACCCCCGCAGGGACCCCTGAGTTAGGTAGCTGTAACCCCCGCAGGGACCCCTGAGTTAGGCAGCTGTAACCCCCGCAGGGACCCCTGAGTTAGGTAGCTGTAACCCCCGCAGGGACCCCTGAGTTAGGTAGCTGTAACCCCCGCAGGGACCCCTGAGTTAGGCAGCTGTAACCCCCGCAGGGACCCCTGAGTTAGGTAGCTGTAACCCCCGCAGGGACCCCTGAGTTAGGTAGCTGTAACCCCTGCAGGGACCCCTGATAATGCACTAGATAAAAATCGACACGGCGACACGGCACTTTTGCTAAAATACAACACAGCGACACGGTCAAAATTCTGGGCACCCATGTATAATCACATATTAGTCCGGTGTGGCCTGTATAAGCTACAAGATATCTTATATTAGTCCCACCTGAAGATAACCTATACTGTGTGCTGGCATACATATACTGGTCCCTGCACATGCAGTTGGTGGGCGGACAGAGTGGGGCAGCCCTACTCTGTACAGCCTCATGGACTCCTACTGTTCATGTAACTGTGGCCTTTTACACACATCAATATGAGATGATTTCCTTACCCAATACAATCCTTAGCTTTATGTGAAACATTACCCAGTATACTTTATTCATGCACATGGCTTGTACCGGTACAGTAACTTCTCCATTCTTTATAGCCTGACCTTGAGGCCTGCTGATACATGTAGACCAAAGCTTATTTAAAATAGATGATCCACCATGGCCGCCTAATAGGCCTAACTATGATGAAGCCAGGGCTAAAAATAGCCTAGTGAGAAGCTCATCGTTCTAGCAGCTCTCCCTCGTAACCACAAAGCAGTCTCTCCTCACCGTATTCACATCTACCTACCACAATGCCATTTGGCACAATGATCACCGACGACTGTGAACCTAAGAACTATGTGTGTTAATTTATATTGGTCCAGGCATATATATGTACTTGAATATCTGGAAGGTTGCTCTGTGGTGGCGCTGTGAGATGCTCTGTAGTTCACTTGGCTGACTGTGGTGGCGCTGCATGCTGCTCTGTAGTTCACTTGGCTGACTGTGGTGGCGCTGCGTGCTGCTCTGTAGTTCACTTGGCTGACTGTGGTGGTGCTGTGAGCTGCTCTGTAGTTCACTTGGCTGACTGTGGTGGCGCTGTGAGCTGCTCTGTAGTTCACTTGGCTGACTGTGGTGGTGCTGTGAGCTGCTCAGTAGTTCACTTGGCTGACTGTGGTGGCGCTGTGAGCTGCTCTGTAGTTCACTTGGCTGACTGTGGTGGCGCTGTGAGCTGCTCTGCTATAAATATAAGGGCTTTTCTGATTAGCCACATATTTGTTAATCTGCTGTACTAAACTCATAGATGGGTTATCGTTCTACCTCAATTATATATAAGTCATCGATATCTGAGAAAACAAAAAGAGCCCTATTCCGGGCCCTATTCATAGATAAAAGTGTATTCATGACTTCAGCCAGTAGACACTTTGTATAACATACACAATGAATGTAGACATGTACAAAACCCTTTTCTCTGTCGTACACACTAAGAGTAAGGGATGCTTTGGAGAGGATATGGCACTGAATTGATTGGTTGACTTGTGGTCCCTACCACAGGAATAGTCCCCAACCTTAATGACAATCAGGTATAGTATTAATCATCCCGCCACCATGGCCAACCGCGGAATCACAGCTAGCCTCCAGATTACATGTGTCTTCCTATCAATGATCTATAATTTCCATAATAATAACTTCCCCTAAGGTCAATTAAATCCCCTCTGGCTCCTATCAGCAGTCCATCTGTCTCGTTGTCGGCCTGGATGCCTGCCATAGGCCTGTCAGCCTCCATGTAGGCCTTTCCCTCCTTGACTGCCTGCTTGCCTCTTAAGTTGTAGGCCTGTTCCCCTCCCGGTAGGCCCGTTAGCCTCCTGGTAGGCCGGCAGTCACGGCCTTGGCTACTTGCTTGGCCTTCTTAGGGTTGTGGAATTCCTGCATTAATTAAGCTGCACTGAGCGGCAATGATGGCGTAATTACCACTTGGTGGTGGGCGCCTCATTAGGGGCGGCAGGCGCCGACCGAGGCCACTGTGTGTGTGTGGTGCTCATAAAATGGTTCCTATGGTAAAATCTGTGAGAGGCTGGAGGAACAAAGGAAATGAAGACAACCAGTGCAGCTTATTTATAGATGGCAGCTACTGGGCTGACGGGCATGCAGGTAGCAGTGGACGTATGTTGGGCTGTATGAGACCATCCTATATAGGTCGCCATCTTGTACCATCATGCAAGTCAATTGTTTAGGCAGACTAACCTGTATAGGAAGCTGAAACAAAAAGTCACTGGACTAGCCAAGACAACTGGGCTGTCCCGCGTCCTCTGGATAACTGCCCTTGACTGAGGGGGAGGGCAACTATCTTGGGTGTTTACTAATTCTTGGGTCAGCTGTCCTGGGTTCAGTGGACCTTGTCCTGTGTAGTTGTCCTGTGGTGGTGGTGTGTGTGTGTGTGGGGGGGGGGGGCGGGTGCAGGGCAGCTGTCTCGGCACCAGTCCAGTCACCAGTTTCTGTAAGGTCCTGATACCACCATGCCGCTGCCATGAGTCTGTTAGACACCTAACACTGGTGTTTGTGTTGTTACATGTGGCTTTGATGTGGAGTGTAAAGTGTGTTCATACAGCAGGGACAGTAATGACAGCGGCGCCTATCACCGTGTATTTAGGCTCTAGCTGCATTCATGTTTATTTTCCTTCTCCTTTATCAGGCTGTATGTTCATAGTTTGTGTTTTGTTGTAGATACTGGGATTGTTGAGTGCCACCGTCGCTCTGTCATGTCCATGATGTCCTTTCATGTCGAATCTACATCTTCTTTACAGTCAGTTTATCAGATACTGAGTTCATTCCTAAGTGCAATCACACTGAGTGCTTTTATTTGGTAGTGATTGTCACCATGTTACCAGTAATAGCGTATACGTTTCAGTAATTAGTTAGCTTTAACATAGTGCCTTCAGAATATGATGGACGAATACCATGATATACCATACCCCTTGTATACCACATTCTTTGTGACGTATGGACGTTAGTGGTCCCTCTGACGTAGTCCTTGACGTCACATAACTTTTGTCTTCATTTCCTGATCTTTCCTGATTTCCCCTATTAAGGTGTCGCTCCGATCCAACGTCAATAACCTTGCACAGTTTTTTACAGGATTCCTCCAGGCAGATTACAAATTATAGTCACTTTATTCTCTTTGCTAGTCGCAAATAGCAGTTAAAATCCACAATTGCAGTAATTTTCCCATTTTGAAATATTGGACAACAAGCTGAAATGAATGCATAATAAGTGAAAGGCCCCTTCAATAATCATTATTATTTCTATTTTTTATGGATTGTTTGAAGTTTCCATTCCATGTTGTTAACTTTGAAGACCAACATCTAAGGAGATATTTATTTCTACGCCCCAATCAATTTGGTCTCAAACCTCGTGTAATTAAGGCCCTCGTTACTAATTAGCCTTCCCGACTATAAATAATGTGTGGTCTCAGCGCGCCGGGCTGTGGTGCACAACACAAATAACAGCAGTTTAACCAACCTGTGTTGGACACAGGCAAGCTGACATCTACTTTCTTGCAGACTGGCTAGGAACCCAGCAAAGCTGTTTCCCAAAGCAAATATGATTAGAAACACTTTGTGATGGACTTGACTAGTGCTGGGATTTCAAATTTAAAAAAAGCCTCAGATGTGTAACATGTCATATGTAAGTACAGGACAGCATAATGCATCATCAACATTTTATTTGAACAAAGAAATCCCACAATGCATCTCTCAATCCAAGATCTTCAGATCTTCAGAAGTGTGTGTGGAAGTCCTTATTAGAAGATGGAAGATGTGGAGGTCTTTATCAGAAGATGGTGAAAATAGTTGATACCAAGGCTCAATTCAACTCTAGATACCCTGAGTACCCACTGGAGGACGAGTTACGAGGGTAACCTTCACCAGCAGCTCAATGGCAATCAGAAGCCTGGACACACGACCCGTAATTTGTTTTTACATGGCTTAGTAAACCAGCTGATCTACCTACAGTAGTACCATTGTTCCATTCGAGCTCCCAGTGTAGCGATCCTGTAAGTCCCGCACACATTGAGCTACTTGGGCAGCCAATATCGCTAGAGTTCCACACCGAAAAGTACTACTTGCCCAAACACCCACAAGAATACCTAACACATGTCGTGTAGACCTCGCTGCCTCCGACCAGATACCTTCTATTATTACTTTTTACTATCATTATGATTCCCAATTCAGCTATTCTTTTTCGAGCCATTCCCTATCCATCTTTTTAATTGACAACCCTGGCTAAGTCCCAAACTGATTTTTTCCCCACAATTTAACTTTCATCTACAACACTTCCTTCAACACTTTACCATGTTGTTAACTTGGAAGACCAACATCTAAGTACTATCTGTGTAGCATTGCCTATCAATTATAGTACTGTATAAGTATAAGTCTCTACACAGGACAACCACAGCCAAGATAATGAGCATTTGGTAATAACATTTTAGCAGTCACATAAAATCATGAAACTAAGGTGACTAAGTTGAAACACACAAAAAAAGGAATGATATGGTCATAAATATTGTATTATAACAGTAAATATAATATGATGACAATTTGCCATGGCCTGCTCATTTTTGTTTTCCTTGAGTCGAACGGCACCGAGGAGAAGAACCATCTAAACTTGTACAGCGTGTAACTCTACCTTCCAACCTCTACTGACTAGGAGATGTACTACTTGTCGTATATCATATTGGCCAAATATCGGCCAATTAAAGATCCCATGCTTTGTCTCCATGTAACCCAGCGGAAGCAGAAGCAGAAGTCCTTATCTTCCGACCCGAGAATAGTCTTTAAGGCGATAAAATGAGCCATATGTTCGGTGCTTGTGCCTATACATGAGGAGAAATTGACTCGAGCAACACAGGCCTTTAAAAGTCGAAAGGGGCAACACAGGCATTAATTAAAATCGATGCACACAGACCAAAAAATGTGAAATAAAAATTGACACAGGCCTTTTAAAAAGTTGGAGATACTAGATTCAATAGTCTTTAACATTTGGGTGTCCATGTTCCCGTATAGGCCATGTTTCTCTACTTGTACGGCCGTCACACGTTACGTCACGGCCGTACTGAGGCCGCATGCTGCAACAGCCCGCAGCGGCCGAGAAGACAATTCTCCTCAAATATTGATGACCACGTGCGGCGGCGGCCTTTGGTGTGTGAGTGCTACCTTTAAGAAGGCCGCCTTATTAACAGACAAAACCCGCCAGCTGCCTATTTGTGCCTCCTATTGGCGGCTGGTGATTACTGGTATTGTGGCCTTGGCGCGTCCTCATCATCGTTTTAAGACTTCCCATAAACCTGTACATAGCTGAGACGCCATACCATCTTCTGGGTTCACAGCTTGAGGCATGTCTATGTATGTACTGATACGAATGGTCTCTCTGCTTCTCTCTCTCCTTACCTCTGTCGCACCATTTCTTTATGGCCCTCTCTCTCATGCTCTTTCTCTCCTTGTGCCTTGCCCCTTCCCTGTTGCCCCATTGTTCTGTCACAGACAGGAAGAGAGGGAGAGAGAAAGGGAAATCGAGCGAGGGAGAGATAGATTCAAAGATGCAAACCAGGACCATTTTACCTAGTTTCACTTGTAGTCCTGTGGAGCTTCACCCAGTAACCACTACGTGTGGCCACCAGCACCAGCGACCAATATTATTACCATAGATAAGAGACAACCGGTCGATATGTAACTCGACAGAGACCCATCAATAGATTGACTGCCAATTTTTCTACGAACAGCCAATTCATAATTCACGACTGGGAGGCGAGAAGTGAACTCAAGTCTGCCTCGTGCCCCTAATTATGTGCGTAATGTGTGGTGCCCCCTGGTGGGAAACAAAGTGCTGCCTGCAGCGCCCCTACACCCAGGACGGCACACTACACCACGACCACCAGGGGGCAGCACTCACCTGTAATTGACGACTCTCACACCAGGTGTCACCCCAACAACAGATGTGGTCACCCGAGCAAGTCGATGATGGTGCTGATCTACAACGTAATCAATGAGCCCCGCCCGCGGCCATACACCAAGCACTGATCGACATACAGACAGACAGCCTCCACTGGAGGTGGCGGCACAATCGAAATTCCTGCCGCCAAGGGGGAGTGGTCGGGGTACTTCCGGTTCCAAATGGCGGCCATTAGTGAGACAAATGTAGGGGACATCAAATATTTGTGTGTAATAAAGGGGGCAGCGTCTAGATGACGTCGTTAGGAGGGATGGAGGAGAGGTGAGGGAGAGGCGGGTGGGTGAGGTGGGAGGAGGAGGGTAGGGGGAGGAGGGGGCAAGGGTGAGAAGAACAATAGAAGCTGTATAGGAAGCTACAGTAGGTGAATATAAAGCCACAGACAAAGGTATGAGAGGAATACATGAATAAGGGAGAAGATACTGATACGAATGGTAATGTCTAGAAGGAGCGCAGGACAACCTGAAAGAAGGGGCAGAGCATGTATGGTAGGTATTTCGACCAAAAAGTAGATACACGAGAAATATTCATTAACTGTGGCACTGATAAATAGGTATTGTGCAGAAATTGAATATAGTATAAAACTAGGCTTTTGTAACCCTGATGTGCCATGTTCCCAGTAACTGCAGTGGGTGCAGCAGAGGTAGAGGGCACGCACTGCTCACAGTGACTGTTGCTAGTTGGGGTAGTTAGTACTAGAGATGACTCAAATATACAAAAAAAGAGCGTAACAGTTATAAACATGGAAACTCCATTATGTTGGGTATTACTCCACAAGAAAAGCTGCAGATGTCTTAATTCATCCCTCGACTAAACCAAAAAACGGCCACCATGGGGCTCAGTCCACAACACAGCACTTCTCAATAGGACCAACATGTACAGTGTGTTATTATATGAAACGTATCCAGATCAAAATATTTGTCCCATCAGTCTTAAAAGAGGAATAATATACCTTTCAGAATGAGGCTCTTTAGATATGGATTGGGAAAAGGGGCCCATTGTCAATCTACCTACGTATGGGGGTGGGGACAGGACCAGGAATGGAACATTGTCTACCAGTAGAAAGGTTTATGAAGGAATGAGGGAATGGATCATGAGCTGTAAATATGCCTGGTCAGAATGAGTGGCGGGGAAGGATGTATGCTGTATGAGGCCGGGTTGTGGGGCTGTGTACGTGTTGGGGTTAGAATGAGGGTGTGGGAGGGAGGTGTGAGGGGCCGGGTTGTGGGGTTGTATGCGTGTTAGGGTTAGAATGAGGGTGCGGGAGGCCAGGTTGTGGGGTTGTATGCATGTTGGGGTTAGAACAAGGGTGTGGGAGGGAGGTGTGAGGGGCCGGGTTGTGGGGCTGTGTACGTGTTGGGGTTAGAATGAGGGTGTGGGAGGGAGGTGTGAGGGGCCGGGTTGTGAGGCTGTATGCGTGATGGGGTTAGAATGAAGGTGTGGGAGGGAGGTGTGAGGGGCCGGGTTGTGGGGCTGTGTACGTGTTGGGGTTAGAATGAGGGTGTGGGAGGGAGGTGTGAGGGGCCGGGTTGTGGGGTTGTATGCGTGTTGGGGTTAGAATGAGGGTGTGGGAGGGAGGTGTGAGGGGCCGGGTTGTGGGGTTGTATGCGTGTTGGGGTTAGAATGAGGGTGTGGGAGGGAGGTGTGAGGGGCCGGGTTGTGGGGTTGTATGCGTGTTGGGGTTAGAATGAGGGTGTGGGAGGGAGGTGTGAGGGGCCGGGTTGTGGGGTTGTATGCGTGTTGGGGTTAGAATGAGGGTGTGGGAGGGAGGTGTGAGGGGCCGGGTTGTGGGGTTGTATGCGTGTTGGGGTTAGAGAAAAAAGAAAAGGGGGACCAACGTGTGGATATTATATAGGCTGTATGCCCAGGAGCAGTGTACCATCACTGACTGCCTGGTGAATAGGGTCTACTTATTGGTGGTGACTGCTGGGTGCAGCAACCCAGTCAATACGCCTCCTGGCTATACAGGCCAGCAACAGGCCTACCGCAGTGCCATCATGGCACTGACAGCGGCAGAAGCAGGAACTATACATACTAACATCCTCGCTGGTTTCCATACATGACCAGCTCAAGCCCTGTACTCACATACAGGCTGTAGCTGATAGGAACCAGCCAGATCAATAAGAGGACAAAATGGCGGCCTACATGAGAAATTTGCCACGGTGCTATATGCTTGTTGGGGACTAATGACCATTCAATGACTACCTCAGCAGATAATACGCACCCATGATACCTCCCCCTGCCACACCATGTATCCACTCTGCCCTAATTGCTGCTCCCCATTGTCTCTTATGTAATGCACTACGGGCCCTTTGTTGTCCCGCCAAAGAGCCTTGTACAGAACCGCCTCAGGAGGAATGTTAAGAGGAAAGTAACACTAATGTTATCTGTACTGACATAGATATCTAATGAAGGAGGTAGGTTTACGTTTCTTGTATTGTGCTGGGAAGACATATATAAGGGTTGGTTTGCTATACCGTTTTCGATGTAATAAGCACACAGTGCGCTTAAAAAATGATTATGGACACCTTTTGGTAGTTAAGAGTTTAATTGGGGTAAAAAATTGAGATATTTTTGGTTATTTCTAGTATAAGAATCGGCCAAAAACGGGGGGTGTGCGCTTATTAGGGGGTGTGCGCTTATTACGTCGAATACGGTATTGTGTTTTGCTGGGAATAAATATAAGTTGTTGTGCCAAAACGCTATTTAACGGGAAGTAAAGTCAGAAAATCAGCATAGGTCATATTGTATTCAATTATAATTTTTTTTGAATCGTGTACCCTGCTGCTGCTGCTGCATGAAGGCAGCCTTTACAGCCTGCACCCTGCTGCTGCTGCATGAAGGCAGCCTTTACAGCCTGCACCCTGCTGCTGCTGCATGAAGGCAGCCTTTACAGCCTGCACCCTGCTGCTGCTGCTGCTGCTGCATGAAGGCAGCCTTTACAGCCTGCACCCTGCTGCTGCTGCATGAAGGCAGCCTTTACAGCCTGCACCCTGCTGCTGCTGCATGAAGGCAGCCTTTACAGCCTGCACCCTGCTGCTGCTGCATGAAGGCAGCCTTTACAGCCTGCACCCTGCTGCTGCTGCTGCATGAAGGCAGCCTTTACAGCCTGCACCCTGCTGCTGCTGCTGCATGAAGGCAGCCTTTACAGCCTGCACCCTGCTGCTGCTGCATGAAGGCAGCCTTTACAGCCTGCACCCTGCTGCTGCTGCTGCATGAAGGCAGCCTTTACAGCCTGCACCCTGCTGCTGCTGCATGAAGGCAGCCTTTACAGCCTGTACCCTGCTGCTGCTGCTGCAGCATGAAGGCAGCCTTTACAGCCTGCACCCTGCTGCTGCTGCTGCTGCATGAAGGCAGCCTTTACAGCCTGCACCCTGCTGCTGCTGCTGCATGAAGGCAGCCTTTACAGCCTGCACCCTGCTGCTGCAGCATGAAGGCAGCCTTTACAGCCTGCACCCTGCTGCTGCTGCTGCATGAAGGCAGCCTTTACAGCCTGCACCCTGCTGCTGCTGCTGCTGCTGCATGAAGGCAGCCTTTACAGCCTGCACCCTGCTGCTGCTGCTGCATGAAGGCAGCCTTTACAGCCTGCACCCTGCTGCTGCTGCTGCTGCATGAAGGCAGCCTTTACAGCCTGCACCCTGCTGCTGCTGCATGAAGGCAGCCTTTACAGCCTGCACCCTGCTGCTGCTGCTGCTGCATGAAGGCAGCCTTTACAGCCTGCACCCTGCTGCTGCTGCTGCATGAAGGCAGCCTTTACAGCCTGCACCCTGCTGCTGCATGAAGGCAGCCTTTACAGCCTGCACCCTGCTGCTGCTGCATGAAGGCAGCCTTTACAGCCTGCACCCTGCTGCTGCTGCTGCAGCATGAAGGCAGCCTTTACAGCCTGCACCCTGCTGCTGCTGCATGAAGGCAGCCTTTACAGCCTGCACCCTGCTGCTGCTGCTGCATGAAGGCAGCCTTTACAGCCTGCACCCTGCTGCTGCTGCATGAAGGCAGCCTTTACAGCCTGCACCCTGCTGCTGCTGCTGCTGCATGAAGGCAGCCTTTACAGCCTGCACCCTGCTGCTGCTGCTGCTGCATGAAGGCAGCCTTTACAGCCTGCACCCTGCTGCTGCTGCTGCATGAAGGCAGCCTTTACAGCCTGCACCCTGCTGCTGCTGCTGCATGAAGGCAGCCTTTACAGCCTGCACCCGTAGAACTCCACTGCAGAATGTTGCATGCTGTTGGTAGGAAATGATTGGTTGAGGTTAACCTACATGACCACCTAATTATAGATTATTAATAACTGATGAAGCCCTCGAGGGGCGCCAGGTATGGCAAGCGTTAAAACTGAACAAGAAGATGGGAGAGGAGAGGAAAGAAGATGTGACAGGTGCAAACGGGAAGGTGTAAACATGAAAAGGTATGAGGGGGGAAAGGTGTGAGGGGTAAAAGGTGTGAGTGGGATCACCGGAGAAGGTGTGAATGGGAGAAGGTGTGAGGGGTAGAAGGTGTAAGGGGGAGAAGGTTTAAGGGGAGAAGATGTGAGGGGGGAAGGTGTGAGGGGAAGAAGGTGTGAGGGGCGGGGGGGTAATTAGAAACAGCCAAGGAAGGTGATATGGCATCGATACAGTGTACATATAATATACCACAGGGGCCAGCTAGCCAGACAGGCAGCCAGCTAGCGAGGTAGACAGACATATATATGCAAGGGTTGGAGTTGAAACATAATTGCTGTGGCAACGGGGGATATATATATATATATATATATATATATATATATATATATATATATATAATCTGGGCAGGTAGGGCAGATGATATCGTAGACAACGTGAATAGAGAGCTACAGAGAAGGAAGACATGGCAAAAAAAAGAGCAGAACAGCTTCAATAGAAAATCTGCTAGTCTAAGAGGTAGACGAGCAGCATAACCTAGCTGTCCAGGGAGGTATAGATAGATCAATAAGGAAGGACTAGTACTAGTTTATTGGGTGGGACATGGTGCTCATGATGGATAACGTACAGAGTCTACCAATAAGGCAGAATAATTATGATCTTTACATTGCATATGTTTGGGGGATTATTCTTGTCGATCTGGTGGATTGGATAGGGCTTCTATCATATAAGATACAGTATATTATCTCAAACTACTGGCATCGGAGGGCTGCAAGGGATATAGAGCGACCATAGACAGATAAGATGCCATGAGCTCGAAGGCATTCAGGCAGGTACCGTATTCGCCAATTAATTTAGGTGGTGCATTATCCCGGGTGCTTATACGAGTATGGATGTCTAGGTTATAGATGAGGGTGTGGGGAGGTAGTGTGAAGAGTGGAGGATGTATGGACGTGTGTGGGGAGGGGTGGGTGTATGGACATGTGAGGAGGGTGTGGTGTGGGGTGGATGTATGGACGTGTGTGGGGAGGGATGGGTGTATGGACGTGTGTGGGGAGGGGGGGATGTATGGACGTGTGTAGGGAGGGGTGGGGAGGGGTGGGTGTATGGACGTGTGTGGGGAGGGGTGGGTGTATGGACGTGTGTGGGGAGGGGTGGTTGGATGGACGTGTGTGGGGAGGGGTGGGTGTGTGGACGTGTGTAGGGAGGGGTGGGGAGGGGTGGGTGTATGGACGTGTGTGGGGAGGGGTGGGTGTATGGACGTGTGTAGGGAGGGGTGGGGAGGGGTGGGTGTATGGACGTGTGTGGGGAGGGGTGGGTGTATGGACGTGTGTGGGGAGGGGTGGTTGGATGGACGTGTGTGGGGAGGGGTGGGTGTGTGGACGTGTGTAGGGAGGGGTGGGGAGGGGTGGGTGTATGGACGTGTGTGGGGAGGGGTAGGTGTATGGACGTGTGTGGGGAGGGGTAGGTGTATGGACGTGTGTGGGGAGTGGTGGGTGTGTGGACGTGTGTGGGGAGGGGTGGGTGTGTGGACGTGTGTGGGGAGGGGTGGGTGTATGGACGTGTGTGGGGAGGGGTGGGTGTATGGATGTGTGTGGGGAGGGGTGGGTGTATGGACGTGTGTAGGGAGGGGTGGGGAGGGGTGGGTGTATGGACGTGTGTGGGGAGGGGTGGGTGTATGGACGTGTGTGGGGAGGGGTGGGTGTGTGGACGTGTGTGGGGAGGGGTGGGTGTATGGACTTGTGTGGGGAAGGGTGGGTGTATGGACGTGTGTGGGGAGAGGTGGGTGTATGGAAGTACGAGGAGGGTGTGGGGAGTGTGTGGGGGGGGGGTGTGTGTATGGACGTGTGTGTGGAGGGGTGGTTGTATGGATGTGTGTAGGGAGGGGTGGGTGTATGGACGTGTGTGGGGAGGGGTGGGTGTATGGACGTGTGTGGGGAGGGGTGGGTGTATGGACGTGTGTGGGGAGGGGTGGGTGTATGGACTTGTGTGGGGAGGGGTGGGTGTGTGGATGTGTGTGGGGAGGGTGTGGGGAGTGTTTGGGGAGGGGTGGGTGTGGGGAGTGTGTGGGGGGGGGTGTGTGTATGGACTTGTGTGTGGAGGGGTGGTTGTATGGATGTGTGTAGGGAGGGGTGGGTGTATGGACGTGTGTGGGGAGGGGTGGGTGTATTGACGTGTGTGAGGAGGGGTGGGTGTTTGGACGTGTCTGGGGAGGGGTGGGTGTATGGACGTGTGGGGAGGGGTGGGTGTGTGGACGTGTGTGGGGAGGGGTGGGTGTGTGGACGTGTGTGGGGAGGGGGGGTGTATTGACGTGTGTGTGGAGGGGTGGGTGTTTGGACTTGTCTGGGGAGGGGTGGGTGTATGGACGTGTGTGGGGAGGGTGTGGGTGGATGGACGTGTGTGGGGAGAGTGTGAGGAGAGATGGGTGTTTGGACGTGTGAGGAGGGTGTGGGGAGGGGTGGGTGTATGGACGTGTGAGGAGGGTGTGGGGAGTGTGTGGGGAGGGGTGGGTGTATGGACGTGTGTGGGGAGGGGTGGGTGTATGGATGTGTGTAGGGAGGGGTGGGTGTATAGATGTGTCTGGGGAGGGGTGGGTGTATGGACGTGTGGGGAGGGTGTGGGGAGGGGTGGGTGTATGGACGTGTGTGGGGAGGGGTGGGTGTGTGGACGTGTGTGGAGGGGTGGGTGTGTGGACGTGTGTGTGGAGGGGTGGTTGTATGGATGTGTGTAGGGAGGGGTGGGTGTATGGATGTGTGTAGGGAGGGGTGGGTGTATGGACGTGTGTGGGGAGGGGTGGGTGTATGGACTTGTGTGGGGAGGGGTGGTTGTATGGATGTGTGTAGGGAGGGGTGGGTGTATGGACTTGTGTGGGGAGGGGTGGGTGTATGGACGTGTGTGGGGAGAGGTGGGTGTATGGAAGTACGAGGAGGGTGTGGGGAGTGTGTGGGGGGGGTGTGTGTGTATGGACGTGTGTGTGGAGGGGTGGTTGTATGGATGTGTGTAGGGAGGGGTGGGTGTATGGACGTGTGTGGGGAGAGGTGGGTGTATGGAAGTACGAGGAGGGTGTGGGGAGTGTGTGGGGGGGGTGTGTGTGTATGGACGTGTGTGTGGAGGGGTGGTTGTATGGATGTGTGTAGGGAGGGGTGGGTGTATGGACGTGTGTGGGGAGGGGTGGGTGTATGGACTTGTGTGGGGAGGGGTGGGTGTATGGACGTGTGTGGGGAGGGGTGGGTGTATGGACTTGTGTGGGGAGGGTGGGTGTATGGACTTGTGTGGGGAGGGGTTGGTGTATGGATGTGTGTAGGGAGGGGTGGGTGTATGGACGTGTGTGGGGAGGGGTGGGTGTATGGACGTGTGTGGGGAGGGGTGGGTGTATGGACGTGTGTGGGGAGGGGTTGGTGTATGGACTTGTGTGGGGAGGGGTGGGTGTATGGACGTGTGTGGGGAGGGGTAGGTGTATGGACGTGTGTGGGGAGGGGTGGGTGTATGGACGTGTATGGGGAGGGGTTGGTGTATGGACTTGTGTGGGGAGGGGTGGGTGTATGGATGTGTGTAGGGAGGGGTGGGTGTATGGACGTGTGTGGGGAGGGTGTGGGGAGTGTTTGGGGAGGGGTGGGTGTGGGGAGTGTGTGGGGGGGGGTGTGTGTGTATGGACTTGTGTGTGGAGGGGTGGTTGTATGGATGTGTGTAGGGAGGGGTGGGTGTATGGATGTGTGTGGGGAGGGGTGGGTGTATGGACGTGTGTGAGGAGGGGTGGGTGTATTGATGTGTCTGGGGAGGGGTGGGTGTATGGACGTGTGGGGAGGGTGTGGGGAGGGGTGGGTGTATGGACGTGTGTGGGGAGGGGTGGGTGTGTGGACGTGTGTGGAGGGGTGGGTGTGTGGACGTGTGTGTGGAGGGGTGGTTGTATGGATGTGTGTAGGGAGGGGTGGGTGTATAGATGTGTCTGGGGAGGGGTGGGTGTATGGACGTGTGGGGAGGGTGTGGGGAGGGGTGGGTGTATGGACGTGTGTGGGGAGGGGTGGGTGTGTGGACGTGTGTGTGGAGGGGTGGTTGTATGGATGTGTGTAGGGAGGGGTGGGTGTATGGATGTGTGTAGGGAGGGGTGGGTGTATGGACGTGTGTGGGGAGGGGTGGGTGTATGGACTTGTGTGGGGAGGGGTGGTTGTATGGATGTGTGTAGGGAGGGGTGGGTGTATGGACTTGTGTGGGGAGGGGTGGGTGTATGGACGTGTGTGGGGAGAGGTGGGTGTATGGAAGTACGAGGAGGGTGTGGGGAGTGTGTGGGGGGGGTGTGTGTGTATGGACGTGTGTGTGGAGGGGTGGTTGTATGGATGTGTGTAGGGAGGGGTGGGTGTATGGACGTGTGTGGGGAGGGGTGGGTGTATGGACGTGTGTGGGGAGGGGTGAGTGTATGGAAGTACGAGGAGGGTGTGGGGAGTGTGTGGGGGGGGTGTGTGTGTATGGACGTGTGTGTGGAGGGGTGGTTGTATGGATGTGTGTAGGGAGGGGTGGGTGTATGGACGTGTGTGGGGAGGGGTGGGTGTATGGACGTGTGTGGGGAGGGGTGGGTGTATGGACTTGTGTGGGGAGGGTGGGTGTATGGACTTGTGTGGGGAGGGGTTGGTGTATGGATGTGTGTAGGGAGGGGTGGGTGTATGGACGTGTGTGGGGAGGGGTGGGTGTATGGACGTGTGTGGGGAGGGGTTGGTGTATGGACTTGTGTGGGGAGGGGTGGGTGTATGGATGTGTGTAGGGAGGGGTGGGTGTATGGACTTGTGTGGGGAGGGTGGGTGTATGGACGTGTGTGGGGAGGGGTGGGTGTATGGACGTGTGTGGGGAGGGGTGGGTGTATGGACTTGTGTGGGGAGGGGTGGGTGTGTGGATGTGTGTGGGGAGGGTGTGGGGAGTGTTTGGGGAGGGGTGGGTGTGGGGAGTGTGTGGGGGGGGGTGTGTGTGTATGGACTTGTGTGTGGAGGGGTGGGTGTATGGACGTGTGTGGGGAGGGTGTGGGTGGATGGACGTGTGTGGGGAGAGTGTGAGGAGAGATGGGTGTTTGGACGTGTGAGGAGGGTGTGGGGAGGGGTGGGTGTATGGACGTGTGAGGAGGGTGTGAGGCATGTGTGGGGGGGTGGGTGTATGGACGTGTGTGGGGAGGGGTGGGTGTGTGGACGTGTGTGGGGAGGGGTTGGTGTATGGATGTGTGTAGGGAGGGGTCGGTGTATGGATGTGTGTAGGGAGGGGTCGGTGTATGGATGTGTGTGGGGAGGGGTGGGTGTATGGACGTGTGTGAGGAGGGTGTGGGGAGGGGTGGGTGTGTGGACGTGTGTGAGGAGGGGTGGGTGTATGGACGTGTGGGGAGGGTGTGGGGAGGGGTGGGTGTATGGACGTGTTGGGAGGGTGTGGGGAGGGGTGGGTGTATGGACGTGTGTGGGGAGGGGTGGGTGTATGGACGTGTGTGGGGAGGGTGTGGGGAGGGGTGGGTGTGTGGACGTGTGTGAGGAGGGGTGGGTGTATGGACGTGTGTGGGGAGGGGTGGGTGTGTGGAAGAGTGTGAGGAGGGTGTGGGGAGGGGTGGGTGTATGGACGTGTGTGGGGAGGGGTGGTTGTATGGATGTGTGTAGGGAGGGGTGGGTGTATGGATGTGTGTAGGGAGGGGTGGGTGTATGGACGTGTGTGGGGAGGGGTGGGTGTATGGACTTGTGTGGGGAGGGGTGGTTGTATGGATGTGTGTAGGGAGGGGTGGGTGTATGGACTTGTGTGGGGAGGGGTGGGTGTATGGACGTGTGTGGGGAGAGGTGGGTGTATGGAAGTACGAGGAGGGTGTGGGGAGTGTGTGGGGGGGGTGTGTGTGTATGGACGTGTGTGTGGAGGGGTGGTTGTATGGATGTGTGTAGGGAGGGGTGGGTGTATGGACGTGTGTGGGGAGGGGTGGGTGTATGGACGTGTGTGGGGAGGGGTGGGTGTATGCACGTGTGTGGGGAGGGGTGGGTGTATGGACTTGTGTGGGGAGGGTGGGTGTATGGACTTGTGTGGGGAGGGGTTGGTGTATGGATGTGTGTAGGGAGGGGTGGGTGTATGGACGTGTGTGGGGAGGGGTGGGTGTATGGACGTGTGTGGGGAGGGGTTGGTGTATGGACGTGTGGGGAGGGTGTGGGGAGGGGTGGGTGTATGGACGTGTTGGGAGGGTGTGGGGAGGGGTGGGTGTATGGACGTGTGTGGGGAGGGGTGGGTGCCCAGTAAACACAACAACGTTGGTCAGACGTAAATCTACGTTGAATTTTGGTCTGAACTACGTAATTTTAGTAGGTTTATCAACGTCAAAGCATTAAGGTTTATTTACCAATCTCAAACCTGCAGGTCTGATTTACGTAGCTCCTGAAGACTTAAATCTATGTTTAACACATTACATATAATTCTACATAGTGGGACTCAGACAAAGACTTGTAATATATTGCAGACAAATTTACATTTACAAACAATATTCATACAAAGTAACTACTATCATTTTCAATCTCATCTCATTCTACATAGTATATTCTTGTAGTTAAATTGAACAGCCTGACAGTATAGATCTGTTGAATAGTTTTGGCTGCAGAGAGGCTTTGTAGTTCTTCCATTACCACCAATGTGGTGTCCTCACAGTAAAGTGCCTCAAAGCACCTATTCATGCACAATACTTTAATCACCTGTCCTTTATATATAAATATTATATTGAATACGGTTTATTTGCATGATATTGAATTCATAATTAATGAGAATTTGCTGCTTGAATGTGGTTGATTTGTTAAAGAGCTGTAATATTCTTTCCATAATTGATAGTGCTGCCACCTAGTGTGACACCGAAAAGTCATCTACCCAATTGAAGTTGAAAAGTTACGTCTTTTAACGTAGATCTATGTAGAATTTTTACGTCTGAATGAGGTAGATCAACGTAAATCAGACGTCTACATCTGTTGAACGTAAATAAACCTTAACGTTTTGACGTCTACAAACCTTCCAAAATTACCAATCTCAAACCTTTTGGTTGGACATCTACCTAGAGAAACCTCTGAGCTACGTTGGAACTACGTAGGGTGTTTACTGGGTGTATGGACGTGTGTGGGGAGGGTGTGGGGAGGGGTGGGTGTGTGGACGTGTGTGAGGAGGGGTGGGTGTATGGACGTGTGTGGGGAGGGGTGGGTGTGTGGAAGAGTGTGAGGAGGATGTGGGGAGGGGTGGGTGTGTGGACGTGTGTGAGGAGGGGTGGGTGTATGGACGTGTGTGGGGAGGGGTGGGTGTATGGACGTGTGTGGGGAGGGGTGGGTGTATGGATGTGTGTAGGGAGGGGTGGGTGTATGGACGTGTGTGGGGATGGGTGGGTGTGTGGACGTGTGTGAGGAGGGGTGGGTGTATGGACGTGTGTGGGGAGGGGTGGGTGTGTGGACGAGTGTGAGGAGGATGTGGGGAGGGGTGGGTGTGTGGACGTGTGTGAGGAGGGGTGGGTGTATGGACTTGTGTGGGGAGGGGTGGGTGTATGGACGTGTGTGGGGAGGGGTGGGTGTATGGACGTGTGTGGGGAGGGTCGGGTGTATGGACGTGTGTGGGGAGGGGTGGGTGTATGGACTTGTGTGGGGAGGGGTGGGTGTATGGAAGTGTGTGGGGAGGGGTGGGTGTATGGACGTGTGTGGGGATGGGTGGGTGTATGGACTTGTGTGGGGAGGGGTGGTTGTATGGATGTGTGTAGGGAGGGGTCGGTGTATGGATGTGTGTGGGGAGGGGTGGGTGTATGGACGTGTGTGGGGAGAGGTGGGTGTATGGAAGTACGAGGAGGGTGTGGGGAGTGTGTGGGGGGGGGTGTGTGTGTATGGACGTGTGTGTGGAGGGGTGGTTGTATGGATGTGTGTAGGGAGGGGAAGGTGTATGGATGTGTGTGGGGAGGGGTGGGTGTATGGACGTGTGTGGGGAGAGGTGGGTGTATGGAAGTACGAGGAGGGTGTGGGGAGTGTGTGGGGGGGGGTGTGTGTGTATGGACGTGTGTGTGGAGGGGTGGTTGTATGGATGTGTGTAGGGAGGGGAAGGTGTATGGATGTGTGTGGGGAGGGGTGGGTGTATGGACGTGTGTGGGGAGAGGTGGGTGTATGGAAGTACGAGGAGGGTGTGGGGAGTGTGTGGGGGGGGTGTGTGTGTGTATGGACGTGTGTGTGGAGGGGTGGTTGTATGGATGTGTGTAGGGAGGGGAAGGTGTATGGATGTGTGTGGGGAGGGGTGGGTGTATGGACGTGTGTGGGGAGAGGTGGGTGTATGGAAGTACGAGGAGGGTGTGGGGAGTGTGTGGGGGGGGGTGTGTGTGTATGGACGTGTGTGTGGAGGGGTGGTTGTATGGATGTGTGTGGGGAGGGGTGGGTGTGTGGACGTGTGTAGGGAGGGGTGGGGAGGGGTGGGTGTATGGACGTGTGTGGGGAGGGGTGGGTGTGTGGACGTGTGTGGGGAGGGGTGGGTGTATGGACGTGTGTGGGGAGGGGTGGGTGTATGGACTTGTGTGGGGAGGGGTGGGTGTGTGGATGTGTGTGGGGAGGGTGTGGGGAGTGTTTGGGGAGGGGTGGGTGTGGGGAGTGTGTGGGGGGGGTGTGTGTGTATGGACTTGTGTGTGGAGGGGTGGTTGTATGGATGTGTGTAGGGAGGGGTGGGTGTATGGACGTGTGTGGGGGGGGGTGTGTGTGTATGGACGTGTGTGTGGAGGGGTGGGTGTATGGACGTGTGTGGGGAGGGGTGGGTGCATGGATGTGTGTAGGGAGGGGTGGGTGTATGGACGTGTGTGGGGAGGGTGGGTGTATGGACTTGTGTGGGGAGGGGTTGGTGTATGGACGTGTGTGGGGAGGGGTGGGTGTATGGACGTGTGTGGGGAGGGGTGGGTGTATGGACGTGTGTGTGGAGGGGTGGGTGTATGGACGTGTGTGGGGAGGGGTGGGTGTATGGATGTGTGTAGGGAGGGGTGGGTGTATGGACGTGTGTGGGGAGGGGTGGGTGTATGGACGTGTGTGGGGAGGGGTGGGTGTATGGACTTGTGTGGGGAGGGGTGGGTGTGTGGATGTGTGTGGGGAGGGTGTGGGGAGTGTTTGGGGAGGGGTGGGTGTGGGGAGTGTGTGGGGGGGGGTGTGTGTGTATGGACTTGTGTGTGGAGGGGTGGTTGTATGGATGTGTGTAGGGAGGGGTGGGTGTATGGACGTGTGTGGGGAGGGGTGGGTGTATGGACGTGTGTGGGTGTATGGACGTGTGTGGGGAGAGTGTGAGGAGAGATGGGTGTTCCGACGTGTGAGGAGGGTGTGGGGAGGGGTGGGTGTATGGACGTGTGAGGAGGGTGTGGGGAGTGTGTGGGGAGGGGTGGGTGTATGGACGTGTGAGGAGGGTGTGAGGCATGTGTGGGGGGGTGGGTGTGTGGACGTGTGTGGGGAGGGGTGGGTGTATGGACGTGTGTGGGGATGGGTGGGTGTATGGACGTGTGTGGGGAGGGTGTGGGGAGGGGTGGGTGTATGGACGTGTGTGGGGAGGGGTGGGTGTATGGATGTGTGGGGAGGGTGTGGGGAGGGGTGGGTGTATGGACGTATTGGGAGGGTGTGGGGAGGGGTGGGTGTATGGACGTGTGTGGGGAGGGGTGGGTGTATGGACGTGTGTGGGGAGGGGTGGGTGTATGGACTTGTGTGGGGAGGGGTGGGTGTATGGACGTGTGTGGGGAGGGGTGGGTGTATTGACGTGTGTGGGGAGGGGTGGGTGTATGGACGTGTGTGGGGAGGGGTGGGTGTATGGATGTGTGGGGAGGGGTGGGTGTATGGATGTGTGTAGGGAGGGGTGGGTGTATGGACGTGTGTGGGGAGGGGTGGGTGTATGGACGTGTGTGGGGAGGGGTGGGTGTGTGGATGTGTGTGGGGAGGGTGTGGGGAGTGTTTGGGGAGGGGTGGGTGTGGGGAGTGTGTGAGGAGGGGTGGGTGTATGGACGTGTGGGGAGGATTGGGTGTATGGAGGTGTGTGAGGAGGATGTGGGGAGGGGTGGGTGTGTGGACGTGTGTGAGGAGGGGTGGGTGTATGGACGTGTGTGGGGAGGGGTGGGTGTGTGGACGTGTGTGGGGAGGGGTGGGTGTATGGAAGTGTGGGGAGGGTGTCGGGAGGGGTGGGTGTATGGACGTGTTGGGAGGGTGTGGGGAGGGGTGGGTGTGTGGACGAGTGTGAGGAGGATGTGGGGAGGGGTGGGTGCATGGACGTGTGTGGGGAGGGGTGGGTGTATGGACGTGTGTGGGGAGGGTGTGGGGAGGGGTGGGTGTGTGGACGTGTGTGAGGAGGGGTGGGTGTATGGACTTGTGTGGGGAGGGGTGGGTGTATGGACTTGTGTGGGGAGGGGTGGGTGTATGGACTTGTGTGGGGAGGGGTGGGGAGGGGTGGGTGTATGGACGTGTGTGGGGAGGGTCGGGTGTATGGACGTGTGTGGGGAGGGGTGGGTGTATGGACGTGTGTGAGGAGGGTGTGGGGAGGGGTGGGTGTGTGGAAGTGTGTGAGGAGGGGTGGGTGTGTGGACGTGTGTGAGGAGGGATGGGTGTGTGGACGTGTGTGAGGAGGGGTGGGTGTATGGATGTGTGGGGAGGGTGTGGGGAGGGGTGGGTGTGTGGACGTGTGTGGGGAGGGGTGGGTGTGTGGAAGTGTGTGAGGAGGGGTGGGTGTGTGGAAGTGTGTGAGGAGGGGTGGGTGTATGGACGTGTGGGGAGGGTGTGGGGAGGGGTGGGTGTATGGACGTGTTGGGAGGGTGTGGGGAGGGTCGGGTGTATGGACGTGTGTGGGGAGGGGTGGGTGTATGGACGTGTGTGGGGAGGGGTGGGTGTATTGACGTGTGTGGGGAGGGGTGGGTGTATGGATGTGTGGGGAGGGGTGGGTGTATGGACGTGTGTGGGGAGGGGTGGGTGTATGGATGTGTGGGGAGGGGTGGGTGTATGGACGTGTGGGGAGGATTGGGTGTATGGACGTGTGTGGGGAGGGGTGGGTGTGTGGACGAGTGTGAGGAGGATGTGGGGAGGGGTGGGTGCATGGACGTGTGTGGGGAGGGGTGGGTGTATGGATGTGTGGGGAGGGGTGGGTGTATGGACGTGTGGGGAGGATTGGGTGTATGGACGTGTGTGGGGAGGGGTGGGTGTGTGGACGAGTGTGAGGAGGATGTGGGGAGGGGTGGGTGTGTGGACGTGTGTGAGGAGGGGTGGGTGTATGGACGTGTGTGGGGAGGGGTGGGTGTATGGACGTGTGGGGAGGGTGTCGGGAGGGGTGGGTGTATGGACGTGTTGGGAGGGTGTGGGGAGGGGTGGGTGTGTGGACAAGTGTGAGGAGGATGTGGGGAGGGGTGGGTGCATGGACGTGTGTGGGGAGGGGTGGGTGTATGGACGTGTGTGGGGAGGGGTGGGTGTATGGACGTGTGTGGGGAAGGTCGGGTGTATGGACGTGTGTGGGGAGGGGTGGGTGTATGGACGTGTGTGAGGAGGGTGTGGGGAGGGGTGGGTGTGTGGACGTGTGTGAGGAGGGGTGGGTGTGTGGACGTGTGTGAGGAGGGGTGGATGTGTGGACGTGTGTGAGGAGGGGTGGGTGTATGGACGTGTGGGGAGGGTGTGGGGAGGGGTGGGTGTGTGGACGTGTGTGGGGAGGGGTGGGTGTGTGGAAGTGTGTGAGGAGGGGTGGGTGTATGGACGTGTGGGGAGGGTGTCGGGAGGGGTGGGTGTATAGACGTGTTGGGAGGGTGTGGGGAGGGTCGGGTGTATGGACGTGTGTGGGGAGGGGTGGGTGTATGGACGTGTGTGGGGAGGGGTGGGTGTATGGACGTGTGTGGGGAGGGGTCGGTGTATGGACGTGTGGGGAGGGGTGGGTGTGTGGACGTGTGTGGGGAGGGGTGGGTGTGTGGAAGTGTGTGAGGAGGGGTGGGTGTATGGACATGTGTGAGGAGGGTGGGTGTATGGACGTGAAGAGGGTGTGGGGAGGGGCGGATGTGTGGATGTGGAGGTTATTGACTGGGAGGCAGGAGGAGGCAGCAGGGTGTAGGGTATGTACAGATCGATGCCAGGACAGATGGGTGCGTGGTGGTAGGGTTGTCTGTAAGAAGCTCTAGGGAATTGGTGTCAATGGTGGCAGGCAGTTCACAAGGAGCCTGGCCATCAATGTAATGTATCACAGGAGGACATCTGGGATAATGACACTCATGTAGCACACTCCATGCATGTACTTATCATTAAGTGAAATCGTCTGGATGAGATGGGTTTCGGCACACTAAAACTAGATTGGCAGTGTTCATGTTCACCATTCTGTGCTTAATGCTGTTTGCCAGCAACCAATTACAGCACAGTGTGAATTGTATAATCATAGTTGCTAAGCAACGCCCCTATCCAAACAGACGATTACAGACAATGAAAATACAGTCATGTGGGGGTATAACATACAACAGTCAGGGTGTGTAACATGGGGGTATAACATACAACAGTCAGGGTGTGGGACATGGAGGTATGATAGACAACAGTCAGGGTGTGGGACATGGGGGTATGACAGACAACAGTCAGGGTGTGGGACATGGAGGTATGATAGACAACAGTCAGGGTGTGGGACATGGAGGTATGATAGACAACAGTCAGGGTGTGTAACAGGGGGGTATGATAGACAACAGTCAGGGTGTGGGACATGGGGGTATGATAGACAACAGTCAGGGTGTGGGACATGGAGGTATGATAGACAACAGTCAGGGTGTGGGACATGGAGGTATGATAGACAACAGTCAGGGTGTGGGACATGGGGGTATGATAGACAACAGTCAGGGTGTGGGACATGGAGGTATGATAGACAACAGTCAGGGTGTGGGACATGGAGGTATGATAGACAACAGTCAGGGTGTGGGACATGGGGGTATGATAGACAACAGTCAGGGTGTGTAACATGGGGGTATGGTAGACAACAGTCAGGGTGTGGGACATGGAGGTATGATAGACAACAGTCAGGGTGTGGGACATGGAGGTATGATAGACAACAGTCAGGGTGTGGGACATGGAGGTATGATAGACAACAGTCAGGGTGTGTAACATGGGGGTATGGTAGACAACAGTCAGGGTGTGGGACATGGAGGTATGATAGACAACAGTCAGGGTGTGGGACATGGAGGTATGATAGACAACAGTCAGGGTGTGGGACATGGAGGTATGATAGACAACAGTCAGTGTGTGGGGCAGGGGGGTATGATAGACAACAGTCAGGGTGTGTAACATGGGGGTAAGATGGACAACAGTCAGCTCCGGCTGTTACTCTAGGGGTACGAACTTGTTGGCCTTTGAGATCAGTTCACATCGGCCAACTAACCAACTATGTTCTTATTTTTATGTTTGTACTCAATGGATTCGGTATGAATACGGGAATATGGCATACATGGATGGAACTTGCTGACAGATAGGTGGTGTTGTGCAGGGAGGTGTCTAGGGAGGGTCAGACCTCAGACCAGGGGCTCATCCCTCACCCCCACCCCACCATATAGACAGCATCTAACAATGTAAACGACCATTGACTCGGGGTTAGGGCGTGTGTCTATTGGTTCTCCCCTTGTGCCACATGATTATAGGGGTAGATACGGGTACTTCACCTCCTTCAGACGCCAGTCGATGCTGCAGATATTGATGAACTCCTACATCACCTGCACGGTCCTATATAGTGATAAGGGGAGGTGTGACCCCTCATTACTCATAACACATCCATCCTACATCGATACAGCTTAAGCCCGGCTTATCCCAAAGTGCACACGGATGTAGGTAAAGGCCACTGCAGGAATTGTGGAAATGATAATACATTCTTCACAACAGACAAACAGAGTTCCTGGGGTGTAAAAACAACAATTATTCCACATTATATAAATGAAAGTTCAATACCGTATTAATGTGCTATCTTAACCTGCACAACGATGGAAACCCCACCATTAAATACCACAGTTGAGAGCTAAGAGATATCCGGCATACCTATTTCATATAAGTTATGTTTTTCAGCTGGGCATTATAACTCCTCCGTTCATGATTACTTCAGAAGCTTCAATCAATCCGATATGATCAGACTCACACGTTGAGTACCGCGAGGAAATCACATTTTACTAATCAAATTTGATATCATATCATCTCGGTACCTCCATTATATATATCTATCAGGCCCGAGGATCTAGTACAGCAGGAAATAAACACCTCATGGGATTGAGAAAGTTCTGGAACCTATACTTTCCTACCTCAACACACGTAACATCATAATTCCCTCACACAAAGTAATGAATTAAAGTATACACCTAGATTAAAGACTTTAATTCAGGGACATGAAAGGATCTGATGGGGATTGATAAGTGAAACAAGCCCTGAAAGTTCTTACTAGAATGAACTCACGAAACAAATAATTGATGGTCCATACTTTCAACGTGCCGGCAGCGAGCGAACCGCCACTTCTCATCAATACTTCCCAGCATGCATTTCTCACATCAGAATGATTTCTAAGTACGCATGCGCAACACATGATCATGTCCATAAGCTGGTGTGGGCCGTATTGATCACAAGGCGGCGTGGGCGCGCTGAGATGAGAAATGCTGAAACTGAATAGCCTTGGGTGTGTAGTTGTGTTAGCGTGTATCAATCAGCAGCCCTTGTAGCCGTAACACTGCCCCCCCCCCGTCCCGGCTGTTGTCTCATCACACACACCAGGATGACTGCCCAGCCACCACGGGTTAATATGGGCGACTATGGGGACTAGAACAACACTGTAACCGCCTCATAACTCTGTAATAATTAAAGGTCATTTTTAGAGATATCCAGTAATTTCTTAACTGCATCACAAGTGTTACTTATCGGCTGATAATTGCTACCCATATCAGAGAATAAATCGGACAATCCACAGACACGATAATTCCAGACGGACATGCCACTGGTTACACATAACACTTACAAGTGCATATAAGAAGACAAGGGGAACAATTCTGATTTACTTCACAATATTTGCCAATATTTGCATTCCACTGGTTATACATAAAACTTACAAGTGCAACTAAAAATACAATGGGGAACAATTCTGATTAACTTCACAATATTTGCCAATATTTGCAATTGGCCTTATTAAATCAATTCCGATCCTTGTGATACCAAATGAATTCGGCATAACCCCTACCTAATTACCTAATTATATCTACTCCCTATACGCATACATGCTCAACCTGAATTACATAAATCATGTTTACCCTGCTCACATCGCCATAGACCTCCTCACCGGCCGCATGGCTAACGCAAACACTCCCCAGGCATGGCACATTTACTGCTGCAAAATGAGAATTAATCTACACCTGGGACCACAAGGGTGCAGGGGGTGGCGGCATGCAGGCTAAGGCAGGGTGACCAGGTACAATGGTGGCAGTATTGGGCCCAGTATTGATCCCTGTGGGACTCCAAAGGCTGGTCTCAAGGTACGAGCAGTCGCCGCATGACGCCATGTTGAAAGGTCCAGTGCCACTCTGCATGCGTGTCTGCGCTGCGGGTTACTGTCTCTGCCCCGATCTCCTGTGTGAGGAGGCCGGACAAGGGGCAGAGCACGGACTACTTCACCCATCTCCCAAATAACCACACCCAGAGGACAGTCTGTGAGAGGACTGCTACTCGTGATGTGCACAGGCAGCTGTGGGAGAGGTACAAGTGGCCAACTTAAAGCACAGTGCGGGGTGATCTGTGGGGCAGTGCCGGTTCTGCATGACGCGATACTCGTGCTGCTGAAAGGTTGGTCTGCATGCTGAACAGGCGCTGCGTGGGCATTGTTTCAGAACCACTGGGAAAAGGTCAATAAAACAATAATGTTGAAAACAGTTCTATAAATCTGAGCACTTCACTTAACAATTATTACTTTGAATACATTTTCAATTCATTCGTATTGATTATCTGCAATATCTGCACTATCTGCATGTATTCGGACAGAATATACTTTATTAAGGGGGAGGGGACCTTTCACTGAATATGTGCCATATTCTGTAGCGAGAAGAACCGAGTGAATGGTTCAATATTCTTGTTGTTATTTCAAGGATAGTTGTAGGCGTTTTGATGGTGGCGATACATGTAGTACTAATAGTAGTGGTGACAGCGTTGGGGGTCCCGGGGATATTTATACTGCCTGAACGGTGGAAATATAACCCTATAGTTATATAGTTTATTACTAGTTTGTGGATATGCTTTATGATTTCTGCTCTTGAAATGACAGTGTGGTCAATGATATGGACATTATAGGACATTTACACCATAATACTAAAATCAATCTCTGCCATGATGAATGGGTGTAGGCTCAGGATTATAGACAGTGCTTATTTCTGATCTTTTACCTCAGCCTATACAATGATGCCATGCCCTCATATCCTCTTAACGTTATTTGTACATACCAAGTACATGTTTTACATTTAAATACAATACTGACATTCGCACGGTTCTAGCAATTTAATTTTTAATTAGATTCCCCGATTCTCTTGATGCCGTGTGTGATATGATGCGATCTTAACTCATGAAAAATCTTCGGTTTGGATCAATTAAAGTGAATCTCTGTTTATTTCATGAAGATTACCGAAAGCTATCTAAAGGAGTGGTCATTTTTAACAAAAGAGGGGATTTCCCTGCGTGGGGGTAAGAAGTTTTTTGGTCCCCCCGGCAGGTCGAAATTGAGCCGCGGCCGACCCCTCTGAGCTATAGTAATATGCAGGCTTTTTCGTTTAAAAAGGGGTGCAATTTTGTTTGGTCCCCCCCTCAGGAGGGTCCAAATTCTTTTGGTCCCTCCCAGAATCCACCAACCCCCTGTTGTTAAAAAATGACCACTCCCTAAAATGGATATAAATGATGTCAAAGACCATGTCTGATGAACAGAGAGCCGTGACCGAGCTAGCACGGGGATCGACCATATGCTGGGGCTCCACTACCCGACCTTTTGGGTAATTCTCAAGAGCCGATTATACAGGTCTTTATACTTTGTTCAGGCATAAACAAAAGCCTACAGAAATCTATATGACCGATTAAGCCATTCATTTCCTGTGTAAATTGTGCATAAATCGGTTTACAGATCATGCCATTGAAAATCAAACTAGTTTGATATATATATATCATATGAGATTGGGAGTCAAAATCGACCTGAGATGTAAAATCGGGACTCAAAACGGGATATAAATCGTGTTATATAGCCTTAGCAACTCTATTTTCCACTTGTTCATAAACATAAACATTGTTTGTAAACATAAACCTATGGCAGGGTCTATATAACCTCCCTGCTTAAGGTATGTAATTGCTATTCTACATAACTGAGTCAGATTTGTGAGAATTGTACCGATTTGTGAATAAAATCGGGTAGTAGAGCCTTTACCCCTTGTACACAATATAATGACGCAGCTCGATCTGGTTATATTAGGACGTGGATACCTGAGTGCTGTAAGTCCTAACAAAGCCGGCATACATCCCAGTACATAAAGACCTATACACTCACCTCATATTCACTGAGAAATCCAGATGTGAAGTCTAACGCTATGTCCCTTGGTATTGTTATAGCTAATGTATTCATGTCCCTGTACTGATATGATCAAACTATCACGTGACGACTTGCCCTAAAGGGGTGGCATGACGCACATGTAGCTTATTTGTAGCTTCTATGTGAGAACAAGATAGCAAGTCCCTTCATATAAACAGCGCTATTTCTGTATTTCCCAAAATAGGTTTAATTTGTTACCGGATACCTATCGGTTATAGAAATTGCGCTTAACCAACGATCTCAGTCTATTCTTAGAATTTCTTCAATCATGGAGAGGTTCCCGGCGCTCATGTTACATTATTACGTGTTTGAATTTTCATGTCTTCCTTTTGTTGAAGGGATATGGCACATGAAATATGAAACGGTCCAAATTAAGATGAGTCTTTGTATTTAGTAGTCAAAGACAGGTAAGGTCGAAAGGGTTTTATGGTGGTAATGGTATATCATCTCTTGGATGCAAGTTGTTCATTTTGACAAAAGTGCCTCCACATGGGTCCCCACAATTTTGACCGTGTCGCTGTGTCGATGTTAAGCAAAAGAGCCATTTCACTGTGTCGATTTTTATGTATATACTAGGGCATTATAAATATGTCTGTGTCCGTCGATTTTTAAAAGGGCTGTGTCGCCCGTGTCAATTCATAAAGGAAAAAGGTCTTTGTTTTTACTTGACCAAACTGTATAGACCTACATGATCGGATTATGAGGATTACCCCAAATTCGGATAGTGTAGTGCCAGCTTTAGTGGAACATCCAAATGAGTGAGAAGCAGCTTGTGACGATGCTGGGCTGTGCTGGGTGCGGCAGTGACGTGTGTAACTGGTGTACGGGATTAGTGCAGTCAGCGGATTGAGGCTGAGAGGATTATCCTGCTGTGTGTTTCTGAACAATCACTCACGGCTCTAATCTACTGTCAGCTCACGGCTGCCCGGCACCAGCGGTCATCAGGATATATTGGATAGATTGGGTACATGATTGCCTATTCAAGACAAGTCTAGCTAGAAGTCTAAGTCGGATCGTGCCCCTTTCGTTATTCCAGGGTGCTTGGCCCGCTAAACATTGGTCTACTAAATGTATCTTGCACAATAACCATGAATTGATGTCCCACTTTCACCACTTCTCTTGTCATCTGATCCTCAATGCTGTGTACTAGTGTAAAGGTATGGATATCACATACAAGGGTTAGAATATTTTAATGATAGGCTCCGATAGCAATAGAGGAGGGCTAGGGTATATATATATATATATATATATATATATATATATATATATATATATATATATATATATATATATATATGGGAGTTATAATTATGTTGTTATTATAACGGTATTACTATCAGTGTACTACTACTATTACTCCTGCAGTGGTCTGCTACTCAGAAGCTGCAGTCGGTTCCCGGTCTCCCACCTAGGGGTCACCTGGGTGGCACTTCCCACAATCCACCCCTGTGACCCAGTTAGAATTCAAACACTGGGATCAGGTTCAGCCTTAGGCATTGGTTCATGGATGCTTTTCTGGATATATGTGTATTTATACTTACCTACACTGAAAACCCGGAGGAGCCTCGTCATAGTGACAACCTAGTGACGATTGTCATAATAAATAATGGCAGGTGACAGTACTGTCCTCTAATAAGTTCACAAGAGGCATCCCTTTCACAGATCTGGTGTAATCTTGATTGAACTAAGTAGCATGATGGTTCCAAAGGTATAGAGACCACTTTGCTCCCTGTCACCTGTTTATGGCACATGATGTAGCTTTGTAAAGACTTTATGTTATGTGCCAGTACATCCCCTAATGTGCAACAGCACTGGGTAGTCATCGGGACAACCTGGGGCATATCTGGACTTGAGAGTTGTACTAATGACATTAGGTCTTCAAATTGACAATACTTAAACCAAAAACCTTCAGGTAGTCATTCTGACAATCCAATCAATGTGATGACCTAATGTCAAATGTGACTACCCTAGGTCGTCACAATGATGACCTAAGGTCGTCACTTGGACAACCTAAGGTTGTCAATTTTGGTATTGTCAAGATGACGTCCCTGAGGTTTTCAGTGTACAACTGTAGAAATATGTATGTAAACACGGGTAAAGTGACTGTTCGTCTGATTGACGGGTCCAGAACCCATCATCTGCTACTATGAGGCCATGTCCGGGTCTGAGCTTCCTACCCTCCTTTACCTACACTCAAAAAGTAAACTTGTCTCCAGACTCTTCAAAGTGACGGTCATAAAATAAACGAGTCAAAAACTCGTCTAAGTGACAAGGAAGTGGGTCTTTTAGCTGGAGATAAAAGACCCACTTGGCATGTGCCAGCCCAAAACCTGACATTTGCCAGCTCCAGATTCTATTTGTGGGATGGTAACCTGATAGGTTAGACAACTTTTGACTCGTTTATTTCATGATAGTCACTTAGACGAGTCTGGGGACAAGTTTACTTTTTCAGTGTATGCCTCTCGGATTCAACTTGGTAACTGAAAATGTCAGCTGATGACCAATAACAAAATTGGTACATATATACTCATACCATACATGAGGAAACTGTTCAACCGAATTTCATGTAGATTACATCAAATTTCCCCCCTTCTCTTGTTGCTGGTGACTTCCGTTGTCATAACGGTGGTTTACCAATAACAAGTCTCGCCCCGTAATCCCATCTTACGGCGCGCTGCGTGGCTGCACAGATCGATGCGCCTTAAGGCGGGGTGAGGGGGTAATTTGCATACTAAATCCTGCACAATGAGGCGGCCGCAGGGTGCGGCATCCGGGCACGGTCTCCTCTCACAAACAGGTGAAGGCCCAGACACTCAGAGCGCCATCTTGTGTCCAGGGGCAGAATAATGGGGGGGGGGCGGACCCGGCGTGCGCCCCTATTTTTCTGTACATTTTAATGTGACAATTTCCAATACCCCAAGTCCATTGCCTATTTTACGCACCCCCCCCCCCTTTTCCAAAATCCTGGATCCGCCCCTGGACTGCCTGCTACCTGACTTGGGACGGCAGGCCACGGCCTGCTGTGTTGCGGCTAAGGACGCCTTTTTGAATTCTTAATTTCTCATCAAAGGTGGATATTTATCGGTAATCCTTTCACATTATGGCATGTCAGGCATGCTGTATCATAGGGTACCCTGCATAAGAAACTCTCCATACATAGAATTGGGAAGTTTACCTGTGTGTCCATCCCACAACCTAACTGGCCGTGGCTTCCTGTCCTGAATGAAGGCTTGTTTATCACGGATTTTGGGATGCATCGACGTGATGTTCGCTGAGGGAAGACACAGATGTATTGGGGCCGTCTCCCTGGGTAAACCCTGACACCATGGTGCTGGTGGAGGCTAGACACTAGCTGGTACAGCCTACAGCCGGACTGATGTATGGCAGGCCACTACACTAGGTTAAGGCACCGACTGCAGGCTGCCTGAGGTGGGGGGGGGGTGCACTAGGCTACATGGAAGCCAAATTAAAACAAATGCCCAATTCCCAGGAGTGTGAAGCCCACATGCCACATTAGCAGGAAGTATGAGGGGTTCAGGTCTGGTGGTAGGCCAGTACTTAGTGTTTTTGTTGGTGGCAAGTCTTTCTTGTTGTTGATGTTGTTGAACTTCTGTGTCAATGTTGCATGTGGTTGTGTTAATAGTCATTGTTGGTGTTAAGTTGTCTGATATGTAGCTATCGTTAGCCAACACAGTCACACTGTACACCAAAAAGAAGACAGCAGTTTATTCCACTGCTCATGTACACTAATACCGTAGTATGTACTGTACAGCTACAGTAGATTCTACTGCTCAGCTACATTTTCTTGTAACAGTGCAGCTACCATGCGGAGCGTCAGTAGGGAGGCGTCTATGTCAAATGCATAGTTTTCTTTCTGTGATCATTTCCTGATAATCCACCTGTTATTCATTAATACACCATTGACATAGTCTTCGACCAATATGAAAATTTAATAAAGATAAACAGGTTGTCGCTAAGAGTTTTCTTTAGTTTGCGCGGGCTACCTGACTGTTTGTGAGTTACCCTGAGTTTTCTTTATGGATAGCCTATTTTGATCAAAGGCCAAACACTTGCCACCCATCCAGTGACAGTTAGAGTGGAGCGAGGATCGGCATGCTGGACCTTTAAGGAGCTGCACTGATGACACATTGATGACCTGATATGATCAAACAACTCTGTGCTACTCAAAATGATACGAGTTCAGCATGTTTATTGAAAATAGGCTACCCTATCAAAATCACAATCCGAGATCTCAAAATTGCCCTGAGCAGAGGATTGGCTTAAAAGAAAACACCACTCTATTTTCATGATGGCTTCTATTGATAGTCTTGGTAATAATAAACAAGATTCTGACATTCTTACTAAATCATCTGCTATCAGAAGGTAGGACAGCCGGCTTATCTTCAGTTGCCCATGACGTCACCATTGGGGCAAATACACCAGGTGCTGCATTATTCAGGGCTGGATGCTGCAACCAAACGACTTTTGTGGTGTTTTAATTAGAGTAGTGAAATGTACAACATCATGATACTATGTAGGGCATCTGAGCAGCGGAGTCTTTGAGTGCTACTAGTCAGAAAAAATCTCCTGATCTGCCCTGATGTCAGAATGGGCAGACTTAGCTGTGGTGGAATTGCGGCATTAAAGATAATTCTGACAAACTAGTGGCGGTACCCTGTGGAGGTGTTCAGAACATTTAGAAACTTTAGGATCCAGAGAGGTGCACCCCACTGACTGAGCTATCCAGGCAAGTGTCAGCATGGTCTATTGATGAGATAGTCAATTATTCATGACTATAGTTTAGAATGTTCCATTCGGATGATATGTTGGCTATTCATTTCCTAAGTTATCATAGAAATTATAACAATAACCCACTCTGATATTTTGATATGTTAGAGTATGGATATGTCCCAAACCTATGACTACGTCTGGTGGGGAGTCCATAGACCACTCTTAACAAATGTCATGTTATTAGGACACCCTCTGTCATTTTAGATATAAAGATGCCCATTCTGTGGAAAGCTGTAGTATCAATATGCCTTGGTCAATCATTTCCATATTTGGGTTGAGCATTGATTTCATGTTGTAAATGACCTCCCAGATAACATTGGTCCCCGGGGCCTATTTATGTTTTACTTGGGCCAGCTGGGCTTGACCATATCTAGGTTTTGGTCCTTTTTGAGATTTTTGAGATTCCAGATTGGCTAAGCCCACCAACAATCTTTCTAAAATATGTTGTAAATACTTTGTAACATGCTCATCTGTGGGCTAAAATCTCCTTGGTATTTCCATGGTAGTAAACCTGCACTGTAAAAAAAATGTCGTCAAAATAACGATGAATCACCGGCAACTTTTGGGACATAACTTTCACCATTTTTTTAACAGTGACGATCACTGTCAATTTCACGTTGAATCACTGTTCATTTTACATTGAATCACCGTTAACTTTATGTAGGATCACCAATAATGGATTCAGAGTATTCAAATATACAGACATTCAGAGTTACTTCTAGTGCTATTACAGACTTTGGGAATGGTCTATAAGCCTCACAGGGAGTCTGATCATGGTGACTTTAGTTGCTGTAGTATACACATCTAAAAACTTATGGATAAGCCATACTTTGACTTTGTCCTGATCCTATACGAAACACTGGCGATCTGACTTGCATACAAGCCGTGGCCTATACAAGAGGTTTTACTCTATAGGATTGATACAAGGCAGAGTTTCCAGAGGTGGGGATATATGCATAGTATGTTACCATAAAATAGGTGTATAGATACATAAAGATACTTTCTTCTGGATATCATCAAGTGATCATGGTATTTTGTCAAACCTATCACAAGATTGAATTATTAAATTGTCAAACATATAATTTTATTGAAAATTACCATTATTTCAACATGTATACTCCATTTCAAGGGCTCACACTCTCCAGAAAAGTCTTCTTACAAACCAGGCCACTTATCTATGGCAGGATCCACTATATGTGGCTCCCTCTGGGATTTGACATTAGAAGATGAATTTACTTTGAATCATTGTAATCCAAACCAGGTTAGCATTTAACAACGATCCACTGTGAAATGGCTGATATTTACGATGCTTCATTATATTCCAAATAACAGTGAATCAGCGTTAAATTTTACAGAGTAAATCTGTAAAGAGTACATCTATTTTTTACAGTGTGGGCTGCTAGGTGGGCTCAGGTTTAGCCCAGAGACCAAACTACAAATACAAAAATTTGCATTTAAAGTAAAGTTGCTATGCTATTATGTCAAGATGGGTTTCACTTGGGATGGATTCGGGCAAAGTGGGTTCAAGGGTCAGTGGACTTTACATGGGTTTTGTATGTACTGTGAGGTGGGTCCCATTTGGGTTAGCCCACCACTCAACGTTCATGGCTACTTTTCAAATCTTGTTCCGTCTCATGAATGGGATTCATCTGGGCTAAATGGTAAGTCATGTTCTTAAACAAACCACTAGATGTCCCCATTGAAAGTGATACCACATTGATGCTCAACAGAGCATTTTATATTACAAAAGTTTATGGATTCTCAATAAATCCATAATGGCTGGGAATATAATAGATTTCATAAAACTTCTTGGAATGCCATGTTACATAACCCCATTCTGCATATGAATATGGAAACAAACAGCACCCCGATGCAAACACCTAGAATAGAGGAAGAGATTCCTACCTATAAGGAGGAACCAACTTTGGGCCATAACATCAGGATATCAAATAATGGCAAACAACTACAGTAAAATTTTACACCCATATATCACCCCCCCCCCCCAAAAAAAAAAAAAGTTTGAGCAACCCTACATGGGCCGCACCTTAACGCCCAATCTGGGAATCAAATCCCATCTTGGTCCCAGCACAAAGCCCCAGTAGGCAATGCTGACTGGGCTATGAGAAGTCTCAAGGGGATTATATACGATGTTGAGATACTAGGATTTAACCTTAAGGCCCGGACTGGTGTGGCCATACCGTACTTGCGGCCCAGCAGCAGACAGGAGGAGGGTAAGCGGGGCGGGCTGAGAGGGTTACGGCATGTTAGTAGGGGGGGTGGTTATTTTGTCAAAATGAAGTTAGGAATGCGGTCTGCAGCCCAAAATATGGTACTCATCATGGGAAACAGGAATCTGGCATTCGTTTTTGATTTTGAAAACTCCTACCCCCCCGTACGCCCCCTCCGAAGATAAAATATCGGAAAATAATTAATTAATTCAATTAAAAAATCCCCACATAGGGTGCATCCGCTACTATTCACATGAAATCACTTTGAGGTGAAATGTAAAAATATAGTGGACTAAAATGAGCTATTTTGAAGTTTTAGGAAAATTCAAGATGGCCGCCATTGGCAAAAAACACCGTTTTCAATGTAATTCTATCCATATTTGGTCTTCCAATATTGAAATCTCTATAGAATCACTTTGCTATGGTGTATAATGATATACTGCACCAAAGTCAGCTATTTTGAAATCTCTATAGAATATTTCAAGATGGCCGCCAATAGCGGGAAACATTGCTTTTCAATGTAAGTTTATATTCATATTTGGTCTACCATGCATGAAACCCAAACAAAAGCACTTTGATATGGGATGGTCAGCTATCATTTAGTTGTTTCACATTTCAAGATGGCTGCCTTTGGTAAAAATGTTCAATCGTAAAAGGTCCCCAAAGTCAGATTGCTGGTTATAGGTAGGTATCTGGATGTACCTTAAATTCCTGCATTCTACCCGCATCTCGAGTATAACCCCCACCCTGACTAGGGGTCTGAGTGGTCCCAGGGAAAAACACTAATATAACCTGCACCTAGGCTGTAAAATAGCTGCATGTACATATATCACCGATACCTCCCACCCCTCTACCAGCAGTTGAATGCGGTTTACTTGCCCTAGCCTAGGAGGCTAGGTAAGTGACAGTGTTGCTGAAATGACGGCGGCACGCCGGCTTATGCTGGCATAGAATCTTAATAGCCGGCAAAGACCCTCCAAATGCCGGCCATAATGGTTGGCCATGATCTTAGCTTTCTAACAGTGAACGAATTTTTCAAATACTCCAATTATTAGCGAAGTTAGAAAAAGTTTTCGGCAACACTGGAGTGAGTCAGGTGTGAATGCCAAAGTTGCCCAGTTTGGGTCGGTGGGTGGTGGTGGGGAAGGGGAGTTGTAACCGCCAAATAATAAAACAATGTATCCTGTAGACGGGGGGGGGGGGGGTGTTGTTGGAAGCTGTGACCACTAAAGGTGCCTGCCGTGGGTGGGGACTGATGGGAGTGGGAGGTGTGACGCCCACAGGAGCTGGAGGAGGGGAGGGGTCATTTTACAGCAATTTCTCAAATTAGAAAATCTAAGAATCCTTGTTTTACCCACACCTAGAATTTGGGAAAATCCTATAACCCGCACTGACATTTTGGTTTGCGTACTACCCATGGGTAATATGTGGGAATTTATGGTATATGTACCAAGGTACCAAAAATCATAGGAGGTGCAAGTCACAGGATCTTTTTGAGGTTGCAGGCTTAGGGATGCAGGTTATTTGTGAGAGCCAGTTATATGCAAATATTCACCGCGGTATCTACAGTTGGAAAATTCTTTTAAAATCTTGGTAGAGCCTATTTATTAGAATGTTTATAGCATGAATAATTGATGCAACATACAAAATTTACAGAATTATAACAAAACCTCATCTATCCCAATGGGGACACCACAGGGATACCAGATAACAGTAGTGCCTGCTGGAATCTCTGTACGATTTGTTCAGAGCATAATAGATGACTGAGGACAGTGCATTATGAGAAGGAGAGACCTGTTCAGTCTCGCGTCAAAGTGTCAAAGCGACCCTCGACCAGTGGCCACTGTTATGATGTTTAGATAAGGCCGGTGTGGGGCTCCCTATGGCTGGTTTAAACCCATACTCTTTTCCTCCCTTTTCCCATATTAAACAGTTTAACCCAAAATAAAAGGCTACCTTGGTATCTGGACAATGAGGCAGATATAAAATAAGTTCAGGGGTTGATTACTGGACCCATTATAGGATGATTCCAAAATAGTCTCAGAAATAGCAGGTAATCCAGAAAAGTGAAATTTACATACAATAGATAACAATAGGAGTAAAGTCTAATCATTAGACCAGATTTTACAGGAGATAATCAATGTATGACTGTTAAATGATGAGCTGATTCATATAATTATTTGGTGTTATAAGCCAAAACTACACTTTGCCTATAATGCAGTACAAAGGCCCCATATCTTTAGCTACAAAAGCTCTTGTAACCGACAGTAATTTATTTCTCAAGCTTTTGAGTGAATTTAGTTTTGATTATAATTGTCCTATGCAACATTCTACATTTCTGTCTATAAAAGATTTAACATTGCTTTTGTCTCATGACAGCCATTTTAGATATTTTAGAAACAGTATCAGTTTAGGTTTCCTGTGTAGTCGACTCTTTAAGAATGTAATACTAGGGACAAAGTATGGACATAATTAACATTGAAAAATGATGTTTTTTTCCCAATGGTGGCCATCTTGAATTTTCAAAAGCTTCAGAATAGCTGACTTTAGTGCAGTATGTCATTATCACCATAGCCAAGTGATTCCATAGAGATTTTGAGTGTGGCAGGCCAAATATGGATAGAATTACATTGAAAAACGGTGTCTTTTTCCCAATGGCGGCCATCTTGAATTTTCTTAAGTTTCAAAATAGCTGACTCTGGTGAAGTATGTCATTATACACCATAGCAAAGTGATTCTGTAGAGATTTCAACGTTGGAAGACCAAATATGGATAGAATTACATTGAAAAACAGTGTTTTTTGCCAATGGCGGCCATCTTGAATTTTCCCAAAACTTCAAAATAGCTCATTTTAGTCCACTATATTTTTACATTTAACCTCAAAGTGATTTTATGCGAATATTAAGGGATGCACACTATGTGGGGATTTTTTAATTGAATTAATTAATTATTTTCCGACTTTTTATCTTCGGAGGGGGCGTACGGGGGGGTAGGAGTTTTCAAAATCAAAAACGAATGCCAAATTCCTGTTTCCCATGATGAGTACCATATTTTAAGCTGCAGACCACAAAAAATTTGCGCTAACCACCCCCCCTAATGTTAGCCGTGCCACCCTGAAGCTGACAATTCTGGTAATTCACACTGCTCTATTTGTAACATACCCGGCTGTAACACACGGGCTGCTGCCTCCTGCCATCACTTGTGTAACCCACACTCCCCGCTACCCGACATAACACCAGCACAGGCTATGGGGCACCCAACGACAACCAACAACACACACACAGTCAATAGTAGAAAGTGTTCCCGTTATGTACAGCTTAACCAACAGTGGGCCCTGTAACTGCCAGTGGACATAGTCAATGGCAATGATAATTTCTACTATTACTATTTAATGCTCTCTTTTGTCTGTTTCTGACAGTTACAGATTATACTCTCAAAAAGAGAAGCAACTGCCACAATTAACAGTTTATCAGTCATCATTAGTCACCGCACTATTACTAATTATTCAAAGCCGTTTCTAAAGTATGAGCTTCCAAATTGGATTGGGATCAAACAGTTGAAAAAGCAATGTTCTGCAGAAAGCGCACATTTTACCGTAAAACCTTGCATAGAAGCGGCGACTAGTAAGTGAGCCAAATTGGGGCAGCGGCTTATAGGATCGGCCAAGGGTCGGGGTGTGGCTTAAATGCAAGTTTTTTGCCACTATGGTACAGTAATATAGTCACCATAATCAGATGGGTGCTGCAGCTTATAGGATCGGCCTAAAGTCGGTGTATGGCTTGTAAACGAGGTTTACGGTACTTTGCATCACGGGCTTTGCACCCTACACAGGACAGCCATCCTCCAGAAATTCAGTGTGGAGCATGTTTTATTTTAATACATTGGGCACGGCATACTGACCAGCCACCACCGGCCCTGCTAATGGGACTAGAGGACTCTGGCCCTGCCCAGTGTCCAGACTGGAAGCTGTTTGCATAATTTGTCAATGTGTTATGCAAGACTCTATGCCTATCAGATTGCCCGGTGCTGACAGGGGCAGGTTACATGGGGGGGGGGGCAGCCCCACTTTGTGTGTCTACATAATCAGCCATCCCCTGGTGGTGGGGTGTGGTACCAGCCTCTATGGTGCTGCTTAAGAGTCGGGTGAATAACTTCATATGTCATGTTGGGAGATTTCTGCATTTTGACAGTGGTCTCACGAAGACCAGTATAGCCCTTCTGTTATATGTTATAAACGCGTTGTGTGAAAGGCAATTAGGCCAAATAAAAAAAAAGGTGTGTCTCAGGTTACACGACCCTACGTAGCAAAGCAGGGCCGACCCTAGAAATTTTCATGCAATTTTGAAAAGGTCATTTTGGGCTACTTAAGGGTCAATCTGATAGTCGAGTCGAGGCGGTCGTTAGTGAGTCGGCATAGAGGTGCGGGAGTCGATTTCTGGGTACTTTTCAGGCCAAAGTAAAAGAAAGAAAAATCTAAAAAAGAAATAAAATCCGACCTACCTACCCTAGATTTTCAGACCATGTAACCTGAAACACACCTTTTTTTTGGCCTTATCAGACGAGCAAACATGAGATAATGGTTTGTATAAAGCCGGTACATACCAAGAGCACTGCCCGCTTCTTTATCTTTTATATATATTGTATATATATATATGTATATATATATATATATGTATATATATATATATATATATATATATATATATATATATATATATATATATATATATATATATATATATATATCGGTGTGTCTCAATTACCAACTGCCTTGTACATAATATTATCTTGAACACTTGAAAATCGCAGTGAAAACCGTGATCCTGTTTGAATAGAAATATTGAATCTTGAAATCATGTTATCGGCCAAGTGTTCAAGATGCTTTAACGAACAGACACAATGATTTTAACAGGAGTGTGGCCCCAAATATGATTTTTCAGTTGTGGCTGCCCAGTTGTGACTGCCCAGACGTAACTGTCTAGTTATGGCTGCCCAGATGTGACTTCCCAGTTGTGACTGCCCAGATGTGACTGTCTAGTTATGGCTGCCCAGATGTGACTTCCCAGATGTGACTGACCGGCTGCGCAGATGAGACTGCCCCCAGGGAGTCTTATCTATTTATAAAGCCTGCTTCTCTGACATTCGAAACGGTGACATTTCTATTCATACATGCCATCGCTGCAGTTAGATGAGATTGGAAAAAAGAAAGATATCAGCTCCGCTCTGTGGGGATCTGGTTTTATGCTACCTTCCCTCACAAGTTACACACATTGTTTCTCACATGCTACTGTCTGATGCTGCATATGTTAATGTCCCCTGTGGTTTCATGGGTTTGAGCCAGCCAACGCCAGGAAACACGCTGGGGGATAATTCTCCCCCATCCCTTCACCACACGGCCCTATTCTCAGATGGATCTGGACTGGTGCCCATATCCTTTTGTTCCCAGGTGGTTGTCTCTCACCCCATTCCATAAGCCCCTGTAGCCTTGAGCTTAGTACAAAGAAATACACAGGGGGATATTAATCTATCCTCGGGGACAGATTAAGCATGAGGAATCCCTACCCCTACTCCTGAGATACATGTCAGAATGCTCTGCATTCTTGATGCATTTCCTTGTGATCTATAAACGCACCCACATGCAGGGGTTACCATGCAGAGATTGGTATACACAGTAACATTGCTGGCCTGTATCATAATGTGCTTTTGGTAATCGATGAGTTGATATCATAGCCACAGCAGAAATTTGGTATAACATGTAATGTGCCCATCCAGCAATACGTCTGGTTAAAGGTGTAATGTGTTAATCAGAATGAATAAGGAGACTTGTTTCAATCCAACCCCCACATGCCTAACCCTTTTAACTGGCAGGGCGTTTTATCTGCATCAGAATTCAGCAGGGAACATGTTTTACCTCAACTGTTTTAACCTTTTCGGCATCCATGCAGTCCCAGAGTGCTCTTTTATTCATTTCATTTTGTCCACTAATTGGGTGGTTGCCTTCGCCATTGTATTAAAAGGAATATTCATAAAAAGAGGCCTGATAAAAGCCCTGCCTAATTCAATAATTCATACGGACTTCTATGATGGGAGCCACAACAGAGCAGGCAGCCAAACCACGCAGCCCGAGCCTCCCCGACCGGGCGGCTCTCCGCAATGGCTGCACGCCACGCGGCTAGACCTCCTGGACACTGCAGGGTTTAATCTGTGGCCGCCACCACATCGTGTATCATCTTGCATGTCTGCATGACCAGCAGCAGCAGGCTCAGCAGTAACAGCAGCCGTGTCTAAAGCTGACTGCCACAAGAGGTGCCTCAGCAGTGCCACTAGAGGTGCCTCAGCAGTGCCACTAGAGGTGCCTCAGCAGTGCCACTAGAGGTGCCTCAGCAGTGCCACTAGAGGTGCCTCAGCAGTGCCACTAGAGGTGCCTCAGCAGTGCCACTAGAGTTGCCTCAGCAGTGCCACTAGAGGTGCCTCAGCAGTGCCACTAGAGGTGCCTCAGCAGTGTCACTAGATGTGCCTCAGCAGTGCCACTAGAGGTGCCTCAGCAGTGCCACTAGAGGTGCCTCAGCAGTGCCACTAGAGGTGCCTCAGCAGTGCCACTAGAGGTGCCTCAGCAGTGTCACTAGATGTGCCTCAGCAGTGCCACTAGAGGTGCCTCAGCAGTGTCACTAGATGTGCAGTACCTTAGCAGTACCAGGCTAACGCTGACTGTCCTAATATAGCAGCAGTACCACTAGAGGCACAGCAGACCTTTCTGCTGGAAGCAGTAATAGTGTGGTGTTAGGGCAGCTGCATAGCAATATTTACAGTAGACTGTTGATATTTACATCACTTTATTATTAGGTTGGGAGTGTCAGTGTAGATTCGTAACCAATATAATAGCAACAATATCAGTAACATAATAAATGCAATGTCAGGCTAAGAACAGCAGAAGCCCGGCAAGGGTAAAGTAGCATACAGGCGATGGCTGGACAGAGTAACTGCAATGGCTGTTACAGAATAGGGGTGAGAAAATACTAAAGACAACGGGAGTAATTGTAAAAAAACGGAATAGAGGAATGGGTAGTTGTGGAATATACAGGCATGGCGACAGAAGAATAGCCGTAATGATTTGTAATAGCAAAGAAGCATCGCTTGTAATCAAATAACAGACTATTGTAGAGCAGCTTGGATGGGGACGACAGCCGGAGGAGGAGCACTGGCCGCACTGTGATAACCATTGTACAGCCAGCTCCTACACATTACACACCGGCTACATCCTCCATAAACCTCCGTTCTGTCACATATAGGCAGTTCTACAACTACATGACGGGTTGTATTGGCCGCATCTTCCCCCGCCCCGTCCTGCTGGGTGTGGTGTATGGTGTCGTCGGCTGGAGGTGGTTAACATGGCTGTACGTCCCAGGAGCCCGGGTCACCCCCAGGCCGTCCACCACATCACCATGTAGAATCTGACTCCATGTAGGAGGACGTCATATCTAGACCACTCCACGAGTACCGCTATTAGCCACCAGGGGGTGATCACAGCCCCCTGGTGAGTAAAGACGTAACCAATCCGGATGTAAGCTATGTATGGGGGTTAGTCTGGTTCCCTGGCACCGTCCACAGATAGGGAAGAGTCCACAGAGCTGCCATGCCAGGACTGATGTGATGCCATCCCTCAGTTCTTTGTACCCATGATAGACCGATCTTAGTGAAACACGCTGTGGTGAAGTGTGCTCGTAAGGCTTTCCACACGGTGAGAGCGGCTCGGAGGCGCTCAGACGAACATGATGGAACCCCAGTGCGGGGTATAATATGTCTATATCTGAGCTGAACTGTAGCTGGTTCCTAGCTATCCTACTACGTGGCCTTGGTACCAGGTTCAGATGCAGTGCGGTAACACAGCCCCCATCTACATACCTTACAACAAGGCAGCTTTAACTGGTCACTCATGAACGACTTTAAGGTGTCACGCAAAATATGAAAGGGACTGAGAATTCTGTGCCAGGAGTCGTAGTGAAAGTTTCCCTTATGGAGGGGCCCGGATACCAATGCACACCATACATGTTTTCTGTTCATCTTTTGCAATATGGTAAGTGTGCATTGTGGGGGTGCAGCACTTATGTGTAGAGGAGGGGAGGGTGACAGGTGGGTGAGGGATGGCCGTGTAGGGTGAGGTATGAGGCAGCACCTTCAGCCAGGTCAAACAGGTCATGCAGCCAGCGGGCATGTAGCGGCGTGTGGGTATTGGGGCCTGTGGTGTACGTCTGAGGATGTAGCACCGTGTGGGTATTGGGGCCTGTGGTGTACGTCTGAGGATGTGGTCGGTGTGGGTATTGGGGCCTGTGGTGTACGTCTGAGGATGTAGCACCGTGTGGGTATTGGGGCCTGTGGTGTACATCTGAGGATGTAGCACCGTGTGGGTATTGGGGCCTGTGGTGTACGTCTGAGGATGTAGCACCGTGTGGGTATTGGGGCCTGTGGTGTACATCTGAGGATGTAGCACCGTGTGGGTATTGGGGCCTGTGGTGTACGTCTGAGGATGTAGCACCGTGTGGGTATTGGGGCCTGTGGTGTACGTCTGAGGATGTAGCACTGTGTGGGTATTGGGGCCTGTGGTGTACGTCTGAGGATGTAGCACCGTGTGGGTATTGGGGCCTGTGGTGTATGTCTGAGGATGTAGCACCGTGTGGGTATTGGGGCCTGTGGTGTACGTCTGAGGATGTAGCACCGTGTGGGTATTGGGGCCTGTGGTGTACGTCTGAGGATGTAGCACCGTGTGGGTATTGGGGCCTGTGGTGTACGTCTGAGGATGTAGCACAGTGTGGGTATTGGGGCCTGTGGTGTATGTCTGAGGATGTAGCACCGTGTGGGTATTGGGGCCTGTGGTGTACGTCTGAGAAAGAGGTTGGTGTGGGTATTGGGGCCTGTAGTGGACGTCTGAGGATGTAGCACCGTGTGGGTATTGGGGCCTGTGGTGTACGTCTGAGGATGTAGCACCGTGTGGGTATTGGGGCCTGTGGTGTACGTCTGAGGATGTAGCACCGTGTGGGTATTGGGGCCTGTGGTGTACGTCTGAGGATGTAGCACCGTGTGGGTATTGGGGCCTGTGGTGTACGTCTGAGGATGTAGCACCGTGTGGGTATTGGGGCCTGTGGTGTACGTCGGAGGATGTAGCACCGTGTGGATATTGGGGCCTGTAGTGTACGTCTGAGGATGTGACTGATTTGGGTATTGGGGCCTGTGGTGTACGTCTGAGGATGTGACTGATTTGGGTATTGGGACCTGTGGTGTACGTCTGAGGATGTGACTGATTTGGGTATTGGGACCTAGGATGTGGCTCTAGACCAGTGTAGACATCTCCATATACATGTATGTATCTATTTGCTTAACTGATCTTATATACCATGAAATAGCTTCTAAAGTTCTAAAATGACTCCTAACCTAACAATGGCATTTCAACTTCGGTGACAAACTCAACGAAAAACCTGTTCTCACGTTGTATCTTTAAAGGAGGTTTTTATTGGGTTCAAGATTGTATCACCATATTATGGCACAATGCTTCAAATAGTATGTTATCCTGCCACTGTCCATGTGACAGATGTTGCCGCACTACAATGCCACACTGTAAGGGCAAAGTAGTGATTACAGCTCACATCTGATCAGATCATGAGCTCTGTGTAACTGTACATGTGGTCAAGGCCGTTACACCCCTTGGTGTAGGGTTATGGTAACCTAGCAGGAGAGCCGCGGTCCTCTCTGTGACTCACCTGTTTCAATCCTAGAGCCACGATGACGTGTGGCCAGAGGGCCTCCCACATGGCGAGCAGCGGCTCAGGGAAGCTCATACAGAGAGGATGAAACCCCAGGCACGGGGGAACCATTTATATTTTTGAGGGATAGATTTCAGATCAATTTAGGAACCCGGTGGACCTTAGCATAGGTTTGAATGACGCTGGAGGCATAGTGAGTATAGCATAGCATAGTTATAATATGGCGGTTAGTAGCGATGCCAAAGTATGAGTACCGTACTAGCAGTGCCTGTAGTAAGAAGTATGTGGAGTTGGGGAATTGGCAATGGTATCTTACAGCAAGAGTAAACCTATACCCATTATGTTGGTAGACAGGATGTATATGGTTAGACGTGGACTGCAGCATTTGATAATTCATTGTCCCTAACGCGATCCCATGCCAGTCAGCTGCCTTGTATGCCACTATCTCCTCTCCTCTACAGCCACCCACCCATACTTTAGCAAAGCTTGTAAACCGATGGTTATCCAGCAGAATCCAAGTAAGGAATGTTGCCCCATCCATCCAAATGTAAATAAACTGGGTATGTCATGTGCCAGTTGTGAGCTTGCTGCAATACATTTTCATCAGCGATCAAATTGTAGCTTCGGTTCAACGTGTGCAGTGGGGGAGGGACAAGCTAGTAGTATGGTAGGAGTTGTAGTAAGTAGTATAAGAAAATTGGGAAAGGTTATGTCAAGGGTTGCCGACGTGTGAATATTACTGTCGTTGAGATGGCATAAGAGGGGTGTGGTGAGGATGGGTGCTTCAGTGGGACAGAGCGAGTAGCACAGAAGAGTGACCAAAGCACGATTGTTGAAGAACTGACCAAAGTAGCTTATGCTAAAGGCCCGGGCTAAAGGGTTTTAATACAAAGCCGGGTTTTTGGGTGAGATGGGATGGGATGGGGGAGGTGTGCGGTGTGTGTGGTGGGAGTGGGTGAGGTGGGGTAGGACGGGGGGTGTGGTGGGAGTGGGTGGGGTAGGGTAGGTAGGGGTGTGGGTTGGGAGTAGGGGAGGTGGGGTAGGTAGGGGTGTGTGGTGGGGGTGGGGTGAGGTGGGGTAGGACGGGGTGTGTGGTGGGAGTAGGGGAGGTGGGGTAGGTAGGGGTGTGTGGTGGGGGTGGGGTGAGGTGGGGTAGGACGGGGTGTGTGGTGGGAGTGGGTGAGGTGGGATGGGTAGGGGTGTGTGGTGGGGGTGGGGTGAGGTGGGGTAGGACGGGGTGTGTGGTGGGAGTGGGGTGAGGTGGGGTAGGTAGGGGTGTGTGGTGGGGGTGGGGGTAGGTGGGGTAGGACGGGGTGTGTGGTGGGAGTGGGGTGAGGTGGGGTAGGTAGGGGTGTGTGGTGGGGGTGGGGTGAGGTGGGGTAGGTAGGGGTGTGTGTTGGGGGTGGGGTGAGGTGGGGTAGGACGGGGTGTGTGGTGGGAGTGGGGTGAGGTGGGGTAGGTAGGGGTGTGTGGTGGGAGTTGGGTGAGGTGGGGTAGGACGGGGTGTGTGGTGGGGGTGGGTGAGGTGGGGTAGGACGGGGTGTGTGGTGGGGTGAGGTGGGGTAGGTAGGGGTGTGTGGTGGGGGTGGGGGTAGGTCGGGTAGGTAGGGGTGTGTGGTAGGGGTGGGTGAGGTAGGGTAGGTAGGGGTGTGTGGTGGGGGTGGGGTGAGGTGGGGTAGGTAGGGGTGTGTGGTGGGGGTGGGTGAGGTAGGGCAGGTAGGGGTGTGTGGTGGGGGTGGGGTGAGGTGGGGTAGGACAGGGTGTGTGGTGGGGGTGGGTGAGGTGGGGTAGGTAGGGGTGTGTGGTGGGGGTGGGGTGAGGTGGGGTAGGTAGGAATGTGTGGTAGGGGTGGGGGTAGGTGGGGTAAGTAGGGGTGTGTGGTGGGGGTGGGGTGAGGTGGGGTAGGTAGGGGTGTGTGGTGGGGTGGGATGAGGTGGGATAGGTAGGGGTGTGTGGTGGGGGTGGGGTGAGGTGGGATAGGTAGGAGTGTGGTGGGAGTGGGGTGAGGTCGGACGGGGTGTGTGGTGGGGGTTGGGGTAGGTGGGGTAGGTAGGGGTGTGTGGTGGGAGTGGGTGAGGTTGGGTAGGTAGGGGTGTGTGGTGGGAGTGGGTGAGGTGGGGTAGGTAGGGGTGTGTGGTGGGAGTGGGTAAGGTGGGGTAGGAAGGGGTGTGTGGTGGGAGTGGGTGAGGTGGGGTGGGTAGGGGTGTGTGGTGGGGTGAGGTGGGGTAGGTAGGGGTGTGTGGTGGGGGTGTGTGAGGTGGGGTAGGACGGGGTGTGTGGTGGGAGAAGGGGAGGTGGGGTAGGTAGGGGTGTGTGGTGGGAGTTGGGTGAGGTGTGGTAGGACGGGGTGTGTGGTGGGAGTGGGTGAGGTGGGGTAGGACGGGGTGTGTGGTGGGGGTGGGGGTAGGTGGGGTAGGTAGGGGGGTGTGTGGTGGGGGTGGGGTGAGGTGGGGTAGGTAGGGGTGTGTGGTGGGGGTGGGGTGAGATGGGGTCGGTAGGGGTGTGTGGTGGGGGTGGGGGTAGGTGGGGTAGGTAGGGGTGTGTGCTGGGTGTGGGGTGAGGTGGGGTAGGTAGGGATGTGTGGTGGGGAAGGGGTGAGGTGGGGTAGGTAGGGGTGTGTGGTGGGGGTGGGGGTAGGTGGGGCAGGTAGGGGTGTGTGGTGGGGGTGGGGGTAGGTGGGGTAGGTAGGGGTGTGTGGTGGGGGTGGGGTGAGGTGGGGTAGGTAGGAGTGTGTGGTGGGGTCGGGGGGAGGTGGGGTAGGTAGGGGTGTGTGGTTGGGTCGGTGAGGTGGGTTAGGTAGGGGTGTGTGGTGGGAGTTGGGTGAGGTGTGGTAGGACGGGGTGTGTGGTGGGAGTGGGTGAGGTGGGGTAGGTAGGGATGTGTGGTGGGGGTGGGGGTAGGTGGGGTAGGTAGGGGTGTGTGGTGGGGGTGGGGGTAGGTGGGGTAGGTAGGGGTGTGTGGTGGGGGTGGGGTGAGGTGGGGTAGGTAGGAGTGTGTGGTGGGGTCGGGGGGAGGTGGGGTAGGTAGGGGTGTGTGGTGGGGGTCGGTGAGGTGGGTTAGGTAGGGAGCGTGTGGTGGGGGTGGGGTGAGGTGGGGTAGGTAGGGGTGTGTGGTGGGAGTGAGTGAGGTGGGGTAGGACGGGGTGTGTGGTGGGGGTGGGGTGAGGTGGGGTAGGTAGGGGTGTGTGGTGGGAGTGGGTGAGGTGGGGTATAACGGGGTGTGTGGTGGGGTGAGGTGGGGTAGGTAGGGGTGTGTGGTGGGAGTGGGGGTAGGTGGGGTAGGTAGGGGTGTGTGGTGGGGGTGGGGTGAGCTGGGGTAGGACGGGGTGTGTGGTGGGAGTGGGGTGAGGTGAGGTAGGACGGGGTGTGTGGTGGGGGTGGGGGTAGGTGGGGTAGGTAGGGGTGTGTGGTGGGAGTGGGTGAGATTGGGTAGGTAGGGGTGTGTGGTGGGAGTGGGTGAGGTGGGGTAGGACGGGGTGTGTGTCGGGGGTGGGGTGAGGTGAGGTAGGACGGGGTGTGTGGTGGGGGTGGGGGTAGGTGGGGTAGGTAGGGGTGTGTGGTGGGAGTGGGTGAGGTGGGGTAGGACGGGGTGTGTGGTCGGAGAAGGGGAGGTGGGGTAGGTAGGGGTGTGTGGTGGGAGTTGGGTGAGGTGGGGTAGGTAGGGGTGTGTGGTGGGGGTGGGGTGAGGTGGGGTAGGAGGGGGTGTGTGGTGGGGTGAGGTCGGGTAGGTAGGGGTGTGTGGTCGGAGAAGGGGAGGTGGGGTAGGACGGGGTGTGTTGTGGGAGTGGGTGAAGTGGGGTAGGTAGGGGTGTGTGGTGGGGGTGGGGTGAGGT
>OX381720.1:9948722-10054590 GCA_947462335.1 Harmothoe impar | reverse complement strand
TGGGTTGGTGTGTCAAATGCAAGTGCCAACATACCGGGTTGATACCCTCTTACAGGGTTTGGCATGATGCATTAATGCAGCCTTGAAGGGCTGAGTGAGGTGATGTCCGGCGGTGTATAGATATCAGCAGCAGCAGGTGGTGGAGAGGGTATCTGACTGTATGCAGCACAAGGCGCTGTGAGGGCATGAGGTACAGGTGGGGAGGGGAGGGTGCTGTATATGTGTATAGTGTGGGACAGGTGGGGGGGGGGGGCTGAGGGAGGGTGCTGTATGTGTGTATAGTGTGGGACAGGTGGGGGGAGGCTGAGGGAGGGGTGCTGTATGTGTGTATAGTGTGGGACAGGTGGGGAGTGGAGGGTGCTGTATGTGTGTATAGTGTGGGACAGGTGGGGGGGGGGGGGCTGAGGGAGGGTGCTGTATGTGTGTATAGTGTGGGACAGGTGGGAGGGGGGGGCTGAGGGAGGGTGCTGTATGTGTGTATAGTGTGGGACAGGTGGGAGGGGGGCTGAGGGAGGGTGCTGTATGTGTGTATAGTGTGGGACAGGTGGGGGGGGGGCTGAGGGAGGGTGCTGTATGTGTGTATAGTGTGGGACAGGTGGGGAGTGGAGGGTGCTGTATGTGTGTATAGTGTGGGACAGGTGGGGGGGGGGGCTGAGGGAGGGTGCTGTATGTGTGTATAGTGTGGGACAGGTGGGAGGGGGGCTGAGGGAGGGTGCTGTATGTGTGTATAGTGTGGGACAGGTGGGGGGGGGCTGAGGGAGGGTGCTGTATGTGTGTATAGTGTGGGACAGGTGGGAGGGGGGCTGAGGGAGGGTGCTGTATGTGTGTATAGTGTGGGACAGGTGGGGAGTGGAGGGTGCTGTATGTGTGTATAGTGTGGGACAGGTGGGGGGGGGGGCTGAGGGAGGGTGCTGTATGTGTGTATAGTGTGGGACAGGTGGGGGGGGGCTGAGGGAGGGTACTGTATGTGTGTATAGTGTGGGACAGGTGGGGGGGGGGGGCTGAGGGAGGGTGCTGTATGTGTGTATAGTGTGGGACAGGTGGGGGGGGGCTGAGGGAGGGTGCTGTATGTGTGTATAGTGTGGGACAGGTGGGGGGGAGGCTGAGGGAGGGTGCTGTATGTGTGTATAGTGTGGGACAGGGGAGGCTGAGGGAGGGGTGCTGTATGTGTGTATAGTGTGGGACAGGTGGGGGGGGGGCTGGGGGAGGTAGCTGTATGTGTGTATAGTGTGGGACAGGTGGGGGGAGGCTGAGGGAGGGTGCTGTATGTGTGTATAGTGTGGGACAGGTGGGGGGGAGGCTGAGGGAGGGGTGCTGTATGTGTGTATAGTGTGGGACAGGTGGGGGGGGGAGGCTGAGGGAGGGTGCTGTATGTGTGTATAGTGTGGGACAGGTGGGGGGGGCTGAGGGAGGGGTGCTGTATGTGTGTATAGTGTGGGACAGGTGGGGAGTGGAGGGTGCTGTATGTGTGTATAGTGTGGGACAGGTGGGGGGGGGGGCTGAGGGAGGGTGCTGTATGTGTGTATAGTGTGGGACAGGTGGGAGGGGGGCTGAGGGAGGGTGCTGTATGTGTGTATAGTGTGGGACAGGTGGGGGGGGGAGGCTGAGGGAGGGTGCTGTATGTGTGTATAGTGTGGGACAGGTGGGAGGGGGGGGCTGAGGGAGGGTGCTGTATGTGTGTATAGTGTGGGACAGGTGGGAGGGGAGGCTGAGGGAGGGTGCTGTATGTGTGTATAGTGTGGGACAGGTGGGGGGAGGCTGAGGGAGGGGTGCTGTATGTGTGTATAGTGTGGGACAGGTGGGGGGGGGGGCTGAGGGAGGGTGCTGTATATGTGTATAGTGTGGGACAGGTGGGGGGGGGGAGGCTGAGGGAGGGTGCTGTATATGTGTATAGTGTGGGACAGGTGGGAGGGGGGGCTGAGGGAGGGTGCTGTATGTGTGTATAGTGTGGGACAGGTGGGGAGTGGAGGGTGCTGTATGTGTGTATAGTGTGGGACAGGTGGGGGGGGGGCTGAGGGAGGGTGCTGTATGTGTGTATAGTGTGGGACAGGTGGGGAGTGGAGGGTGCTGTATGTGTGTATAGTGTGGGACAGGTGGGGGGAGGCTGAGGGAGGGTGCTGTATGTGTGTATAGTGTGGGACAGGTGGGGGGGGGGGGGCTGAGGGAGGGTGCTGTATGTGTGTATAGTGTGGGACAGGTGGGGAGTGGAGGGTGCTGTATGTGTGTATAGTGTGGGACAGGTGGGGGGGGGGAGGCTGAGGGAGGGTGCTGTATGTGTGTATAGTGTGGGACAGGTGGGGGGGAGGCTGAGGGAGGGTGCTGTATATGTGTATAGTGTGGGACAGGTGGGAGGGGGGGCTGAGGGAGGGTGCTGTATGTGTGTATAGTGTGGGACAGGTGGGGAGTGGAGGGTGCTGTATGTGTGTATAGTGTGGGACAGGTGGGGGGAGGCTGAGGGAGGGTGCTGTATGTGTGTATAGTGTGGGACAGGTGGGGGGGGGCTGAGGGAGGGTGCTGTATGTGTGTATAGTGTGGGACAGGTGGGGAGTGGAGGGTGCTGTATGTGTGTATAGTGTGGGACAGGTGGGGGGGGGCTGAGGGAGGGTGCTGTATGTGTGTATAGTGTGGGACAGGTGGGGGGAGGCTGAGGGAGGGTGCTGTATGTGTGTATAGTGTGGGACAGGTGGGGAGTGGAGGGTGCTGTATGTGTGTATAGTGTGGGACAGGTGGGGGGAGGCTGAGGGAGGGTGCGGTATGTGTGTATAGTGTGCGACAGGTGGGGGGGGGAGGCTGAGGGAGGGTGCTGTATGTGTGTATAGTGTGGGACAGGTGGGAGGGGGGCTGAGGGAGGGTGCTGTATGTGTGTATAGTGTGGGACAGGTGGGGAGGGGAGGCTGAGGGAGGGGTGCTGTATGTGTGTATAGTGTGGGACAGGTGGGGGGAGGCTGAGGGAGGGTGCTGTATGTGTGTATAGTGTGGGACAGGTGGGAGGGGGGCTGAGGGAGGGGTGCGGTAAGATAATTTGTGAGGAAACCTGAGTAGCACACCAGTATAGCTACAGGTTTATGATAGTGTGTGTGAGGCCAGATGGCACACTTACTGATTTGGATGAGGACAGGGTATACTTTACATTGTGTTACTGCCTCTGTGAAACCAGTGTGAGTGACACGGTTTCTTCGAAAATTACGTTTTCGGAGACACCGGGACTCGAACCCTGGGCCTGCCGCTTGCCAAGCAATTGCTCTACCACTGAGCTACATCCCCTTGTCCTATCAGATAGACCGTGTCTCACGTTATAACCAAAGCTTTTGAATGGCACAATAATGGTATAAATTCTACTATATGTGAATTTGGAACACGATGTGGTTTATTTCAATTGGTCATGTTCTCTACAAAGAGCCATGAATTGAGTTGGACATGTCACTGTTTGGCTTATTTTTGGTCTTACATTTCCTTTTGTTTGATAACTTTTGTTCTAGTAGGAGTATTTACAAAATTCTTACAAAACTTCAGATTTATCAAATTTATTTGAAGCTCTGGTTCAAAGTCCATATACACAGGCGTCAATGTGCATGTGTGGGGAGGGCGGAGACGTAGAATCCTGATTTGTCAGAGATTTTAGGACATCATCTAATGTCCATGCACTGTAGACTAAGAGTGCATTGGTATTATAGTGAAGGCAACATAGTGGCTGGCATAGCTGCTATGGGCTGCTATGGTGGCTGTTGTGGCTGCTATGGTGGCTGCTATGGTGGCTGGTGTGGCTGCTATGGTGGCTGCTATGGTGGTTGGAGTGGCTTCTATGGCTGCTGAGGTGGCTTGTGTGGCTGTTATGGTGGCTTGTGTGGCTGATGTGGCTGCTATGGTGGCTGATGTGGCTGCTAAGGTGGCTGGTGTGGCTGCTAAGGTGGATGTTGCTATGGTGGTTGGTGTGGTTGCTATGGGATGCTAATGTGGCTTGTGTGGCTGCTATGGTGGCTTGTGTGGCTGCTATGGTGGTTGGGGTGGCTGCTATGGTGGTTGGGGTGGCTGCTATGGTGGCTGGTGTGGCTGCTATGGCTGGTGTGGTTGCTATTGGCTGCTAATGTGGCTTGTGTGGCTGCTATGGTGGCGGCTGGTGTGGCTGATGTGGCTGCTATGGTGGCTGATATGGCTGCTATGGGGGCTGTTGTGGCTGCTATGGTGGCTGGCGTGGCTGCTATGGTGGCTGTTGTGGCTGCTATGGTGGCTGTTGTGGCTGCTATGGTGGCTGTTGTGGCTGCTATGGTGGCTGTTGTGGCTGCTATGGTGGCTGTTGTGGCTGCTATGGTGGCTGTTGTGGCTGCTAATGTGGCTTGTGTGGCTGCTATGGTGGCTGCTTTGGTGGCTGTTGTGGCTGCTATGGTGGCTGGTGTGGTGGTATCCATGGTGGCTGGGATGACATATAGGCTGTGGGCGGCACGGGTGCTCTAGGCTGTAGGATATACAGCCCCGGAGGAGGTGTGGGGGGAGGCTGTAGGGGGAGCAGCTGCAGAGGGCAGGGCAGGCTATTATCACCCTGTATTGTCTGCTGGGTACATCAGTCACCCGCTCAGACACTCTGCATGTGTGTGTGTGTGTGGGAGGTGGAGGGGGGTGTCCACGCGATACAAATCATGCATACATATATATACACCATTCTCTCAATTGTACTTATATAAAATATCTTTTCTCCATGTTTCTGTATTATGGGTTGTGCAACTTGATGCTGTGAGAGATTTCTGGGTAGCGGAACCTCGTATAGCTAAGCACACTACATAATTTGTAGTCCGTCCACCCCTGCCTATATCCTCTATGTCCTATATCCTTATTATCTATTTATTTCTTTTTTTCAAATAGCACCACCGTGTCCCCTTCTGTTGAAACAACATCATCTGACCTTTCAGGTATGTTTTTACATTCAGTAACCCTAGCCTCCTATATTAATATAGCCGTGAGTTATATTTTATGCTCAGTCAGCAGACGTTATACTGCAGATACTGTCCATATATATTATATCAAAGTCCACACTACTATTACATTCTGCTGCCCGTGGGCGACTGGTTCACCGGGACAGGGGAGCGTTCATATAGGATTTGATTTTGGACGGCACTATTGTGTTCTGTGAAATGTGCAAATGCCAATTGGGTGAATATATATACTCTGTATTTCTAAACCTGCATTCGTAAAAGCAGTCAAAGTGTTCTATTACTTTCGCATTTGGGAAGGGTTCTGTGTCCTTCCCCACCATCTGTTCCCTTCTCCTCCAAGCCTCGGACTCCCATCTTAACACTGCTCTGGTCCCTGTCTATTCAACTGTAGGATAGGTGTTGGCCGAGGTTGTTCTCCTCCCGTCTCCTGTGTCCTTCTCCTATCTTTTCCGTTCTCCTCTTGCCCTTTGTCCTCTTCCCCTCCTGCCTTCTGTGCCGTTCGCACATACAGGCCCCAATTTCGTCACCCGTTTATCGATGTTTACTTTACAGTACAGGGTCGGTGGCTCAGGTAGCAAAGTTACACCATTGCAATCATTATATCAACCATGGCCATATTGGTTCAATATACAAAATGTGCTGTTGTCCTACCCTTGGCAAGTACTTATTTGAAATGCAATGTTGGTCCAACTTTAGAATTCTGATAATGGCCCATTGCTGGCCATGGGTTGACCACTGGCCTAGAGCTGTACCCTCAGAAAAGTGAGAGTCATTGTCGCTAAAACTACCCTCACCTGAGAGTCAGGCAGTGCCCTCAGGTGAGGGTAGTTTTAGCGACAATGACTCTCACTTTTCTGTGTGTGTGGCCATACTTGCAGATGCTGATATTGCCCCAGTGTTGGCCCACTGTTACAATATTTCAGGGCACTACATTATTTCTGATGTTAGAGTAACATTGATTATTACTATATTGGTCCAATATCGGCCGTGCGATCTCCACCAGGGGGATTCAACGTTGTCTGAAGAGTCGTTGACAAGTGAGCTCCTACTTTGCCATCTATAAATTGGGATAGAAATTTTATCCCCAGTGTGCTCCACATGTTTTAAGGTCAGAGGAAATCTATGGATGAAATTCAATATCTAACCATTTACTGTCTGAAACAACTTACAATACATCAAAAGTACCGTGAAGATACCTCATCTGTGGGCAATAAGTTAGATAAGCCCTAAATGATGGTATTGGTCTATAACAGTTTGTATGATTTCTAACCCTTTTGAGATTGAGATTGAGATAATTTGAAAAGACAGGGTTTTATAAGCCACCGCTGGGTTTTCAAAATTAATGATTCTTGACAGCGATGTCTTAAGCATGTTTTCACATTCAATTAAACTAATGAGAATAGTATTGTTCAATATAAGTGATTGTTGCAGTGGTCCTGTCATGTATATAAAACCATATGTTTGGACCACATATGTATTACAATGAATTGAAATGTTGTATTGAAATGTTGGCCCAGCATTGCGCCAACATGAAATCAATTCTATTACTGGCAAGCATGGGCCATTACTGGGCCAGTGGTCAAACCAGTGGTGTGCGAATATCGACATATTAGCCCACTCTTCAGAGGTATATTAGCCCGACCATGGCCCAATGTGCCTGGAGTTATGGGGCGGATGTTGCTGGTGTGTGAAGGCAACATGTTGTGTTGTGGCAGTTGTAGGGCTGGCGCTGGGAGTTGGCTGCAGCTACGTTGACTTTCACCCTGTGCCAAGACAGTGCTGGGTGAAGAGAGCTGTTGTTTCATGGAGACAAACAGGCCGGGGGATTTCTTAGGATGGGGGAGCTGGGAGGGGGCTAAAAGAAAACGTCAAGACTAGAATGGATACAAGGAAATATAGAGGGAGAGGAGGCAATATCAATATACATGCTGTACATGGTCATGGAGAGGACGGGGTGTATAACAAAGACAGTATTACGGGAGTTGGCCCAACAGAAGTGCGGAAGGATGAAGAGACGAGGGATCTAAAATACAGTAAGGGAGGGAGAAAGAAGTCAACAAGGCATGTTGGGGATCACGAGAGACTTAGAGATTAAACCTGTTTAGGTAGAAAATACAAACATCAGACGATGAGATCAAGAGTGTAAGTAATTCAGTTTAGAGCCTATATTGATAGAACTTAAAGGAGAAAGTGTAATCAAGGAATTAAGGCAGGCTGGGTCGTCGGAGCACTAAAGACGCAACCAATCTACAGCCATGTAGATAGACGGCGATCGATACAGAGGAGGCTGTATCAAGGAGTATGGGGCTATACTGTGTGTCCCACCCACTGTATCAAGGAGTATGGGGCTATAGTGTGTGTCCCACCCACTGTATCAAGGAGTATGGGGCTATAGTGTGTGTCCCACCCACTGTATCAAGGAGTATGGGGCTATAGTGTGTGTCCCACCCACTGTATCAAGGAGTATGGGGCTATACTGTGTGTCCCCCCCCCACTGTATCAAGGAGTATGGGGCTATACTGTGTGTCCCACCCGCTGTATCAAGGAGTATGGGGCTATAGTGTGTGTCCCACCAACTGTATCAAGGAGTATGGGGCTATACTGTGTGTCCCACTCGCTGTGTCAGGGAGCTAAAGTGCATGTGAAATAGCCTTCGCTTTGCTGAATCATGTTTCCATTACAAAATATCTTCCTCACACTGTAAAAAGTCACTATATTTAAGCAGCACAATGTGCTGTACATTTACAGCAATTTTTGGTGTAGTTGGTACAGCACTATTTGCTGTAAAGTTTACAGTATTATACATATATGGTAAATTGGGTCTACAGCAATGTTGCTGTACATTTACAGTACATTGTGCTGTCGATTTCTGCTGCTAGGTGGCAGCAGTATACAATTTTTGTAGTAATTATGGTGCCCAACCCTTTCCTGCTTCAAATAAAGCCTCACAAACCCTCAGGACAATGTAGAATAAGAATGGATGAGAGAGACTGAATGCAGTTATCATAAAGTGTATTGATATTTGTATAATTATGTTGAATAATTAATCAGCAAAAGTATAGAAAACCAGCAAAAGTATAGAATAGACACCATATTGGTGGGAAAATGTAAATCCTTAAGTGCCTGGACTAGGAAAAACCTGGTATCACATACAGTTTAGCTGAATTAAAGCAGCATGAACCATTACATTGTGTAGTATGTATTAACTTAGCTGAAATTCAACTAATGCAGGAAAGTACTCTCCGTGCATGCATATTAATTGATATAAATCAATGAAAACAATAATATGAAACTGCTGTTCATCTACAGCAGAAGTTGCTGTAACCTTACAACACCCAGTTGCTGTACATGTACAGCAAAATCTACTGGAACAGAAAGTTGCCAGCAACCTTTGTTGTAGATGCACCGAAGAAGTTGCCGTAGGTGTACAGCAAGGCAGTTGCTGTACACCTACAGCAAAATGTGCTTGAACAAAAGTTGCCAGCAACGTTTGCTGTAGGTGTACAGCACTTACTTCTTATAGTGCAGATCAACAAATTTGCCAATAATAACATGAAATGATAAAAGAGCACTCATGTCGTTAACAACTGCTGAAGTTGTGATCACTACGTGTAAACCCCCATGTGTGAGCTGGTGTATGCGGGATGCTGTAACAGGGAGTATCGTACGGAGTGCCGGGCAGCTATTTATTTGGATACTCATGTACCCCGGCTCCTAATCAAAGCATGCAGCTATTCTAGGCCCAGCAGCTATTGTTTCAGGAGCTGGGTCACGGGAGGGCCCACTTGTCACCACAAACAATCCTTTTATCTTTTCATACCATTTCAGCTACCCATAACAGACATTTATTGTGATGGTGTTCCGTTTTAATGTGTGCCCTTCCTTACCCTTGCTTATACCGCACTTGGCCGGCAGAACAAAAGAAATAGCTTGACTGTATATGACGTACAAAAGGTGAGAAAACTTTCACTACAGTGTGTGGCATAAGTTAGTTAAACCACTCCAGACCCCTGTACTAAGGATATTTGCTTAGTCACGGCTGAGCACACTCGTCTACCGACTCGTGATCAGCCTAGACGTTGCCAATATCCTACATACAGCGGTCTGGCAGTGGTTTAACTACTACATATCCTACCCTTCTCAATGGGTAAGGTATGCCACATCGAAATACAATGTAGTTATGTGGATGAAATGCTTACATTTCAAGTTTGATTCTTTTTATGACTCACAATTTTCCAATTCTATCCTTAACTATATAATACAATTGATATTGTATTATCTGGTATTTTGATGTGTATCATCGGATTCCATTTTAAATGACCTTTCCAAAGGTATATGATATGGCCATACATCACTTTGATAATCAGACACCCCAGGCACCTATAGCCTCAGTGTCGCCGGATCCTATTCAAAACATGCACGTATTCAAAACCCGTCACCTATTATTAGTCAGGGCTGTTATGGTAAATTTCAAGACATCGATGACCAAGGGCCCGAATTTTGCCCAGTTGTCATAAATAACATATATTTTGATATCATAAGGGGTGCCAAAGTGAGGGGTGGCTTTGAGGGGCATATCACCCCTTTTGGGGGTCCTGGTCCATAAAATTAGTTAAATTTCTCATAATTGATGCAAATATAACAACTTTATCAATGTTTATGCATAAAAATCAAAAGATTACACCCAACAGTATGTACTTCAAAATATTTGAGTGCTATTGAGGTCCCAAGGTCAAGATCAAGGTCACTTGATCCATGATACTTTATGATTTCAGGGAATAGTTCAATAATTTCTTATATACACTATTTCTTATAAGTCAAAAGTGAGTGAATGCTTTTGGGTGCTTTGCCTCACAAGATGAACTTCCTATTCAATGTACTAATAGGAAATTATTGGTATATGGGAAGAAATATGAAACCTTTGAAAATTAGTGGCGTCAAATTAGTTATACTCAAATATGCTTGGTGGTTGCCGCCTTATGACACATAGTAGCGACAAATATCTTACATTACATGATTTTTTTGGCTATTTGACCTTGACCTACTTTTTATAGATTGAATCACACAAAAGCAATCTTCACCATTTGGAGACTTCCGATGTGAATAATTGATTGCTTTTAAGTTATGATATGGTACATACAAGTGAGGTATTTTGGTTAAAGTAAAGGGAAGGTACTCAGGTATGTGCTTTTGTACTTAGCTCTAGCCTACACATAGATTCCGAGCAGATTATGAGATAGTTATTTATATATTTTTACTATTGGTGATCAGAAAGATGTTCAAAATGATTAAAGGTCTCCATATAGGCTCAGGGCCTACCTTTAATTTATAAGTCCAGTAATCTTTGACAATTCTTGCTTGCAAATCATCTCCCTCTGGTGTAGAAACATGAATAAATCTTCCTTAATCAGGGCAATAGGTAGAGCTATGGACATCATTGCACATGATAAACACTAGCATTGTTTCAATGTTTCCTATTATTCTGATGCCTTACAATAACTAAAACAATAATTATGGAGGGCTGTGTAACTTCTACTTCTACTGTGTTCAAGTCCCCCTTTAAGCCGGATCAAGCCTGATCCATAGTGTTGTGCTCTCTAATCGAGAGATATCTGTCTGTACATTGATTGTCATGTGTCAAGGAAAACTAGAAGCATTGTTAGGCTTCTGCATCATAACTCACCAATACTCATCCATGATTGACATATTTTATTAATTAAGCAAATATGCATTATATGGTTATGGGAATGCGCCACAGTTACGAATTACTGCCTGGCAATTTCATATCATCATGATTATGTTATTTGAATGTTGTTGTATTTTGAAATATCATTTATGAAATAAATACACACTGCAAATTCAAAACATGGTACAACTGACTGGGAGAGAATGATCTCTTTGTTCACAGATATAATATATGAATTGAATCTCTAGAAATGCTGCTGTTGGAGGCAGTAGGCCATTGGAATATCCCTAGTAGCAAGCCCACATAGGGCCAAATTGTTTTTTGCTGGGGCAGATCTCAGTATCTGGGTTTTACCTGGGCTAGTGGCTTTGATTCAGGCATAGCCCAAACAGGTTGCCCAAATTAGGAAAACCAATTAAAGCCAGTTTTGAGCCCATAGGTTTTGGTCATTGGGTTTTGGTGCGGCCCCATGAGGGCTGCCTGATGTGGGCGCAGATCAGTTTCAAATATGTAGACATTTATCCAAACCAGGACCTATTTTCAGTAGTACAATGAAACAAAAATAGGTTACTAAGTTGCAGGTATTTTAAGCAAATTATAGGAAATGATTAACAGATTTTCTAAAGGTTTTGAAACATTATATGGCGGTTCCTGTTTGAATATGCAAAATAAGGTTCCCGAAGTAGCAATAAACCATAGACCCCATACCTGTCACTTTCAAATTACCTTAAGTAGGGCCACATGCTTCATGCTTGTAGAAACTATAGGCTTCAAGGCCAATATGTCCCTAGATCAGATGAGTGTGACTTGTCTGCATGGCTAAAAACTGATGATCATACTTCATGCTTGTCCATAACTGGATTGGAAGAGTATGATTCAACCTTGGGTGCATTAATTAGCAGCAATTGGTATTTTCTAGTCAATAATTGTTCAGTGTGGACTTGCTGTTGTGGAGGGCAGCATATTTTCATTCTCTCAGTCTCAGAGGAGGGAAGGGTTGGACTTTATGCTAGGTTGCCAGCCAGAGAGGTTGAGGCCCTTTCAGGACAATTCTTAAGGAACAGCATAAATAAATCATATCTATACCAATAGGCGTATACCCTCCTTAATGTAATACTGACCTCAAACACATTGCTGAGTAGTATAGGCATCAGCATGAAGCAGTAAGACATATAGATAACATAGTATACAGGGCAGGAATCTTAATTTTCTTAAGGTTTTGTGTGGAAAAGTATCTCAAAATCGAAGATGGCTGCCACATAGGGTTTACAAAATGGTTTGATTGAATTCCCTGACCTCTTACTTGCACTCTTCAAATTGTTATTTGTTTTCCTAAGTTAATTAGAAACAAAGAGCTCTTTCAAATTTTCGTTAGAAGCCATTTAGGAATATGGCAGCCATATTTGATAGTTTCAAATCCTTTTTCATGTTAATTAAGCATAAGTCTACTGAGTCTCATTGATCTAGTTTTATTTGTTCCTATGTTTTCCCAATTTACAAGAATACAATGGTAATTAACTAGTTAATTGTTGTTTTGCATAAATTATGCTAATTAGGTAAAACTGAAAATTTGAGTTCTGGTGTAGTTCTATTCACAAGAGCTATTTCTTTAAGAACTGACCCTTTTTGAATATACATATGGGTGTTTTTGCCATCATTGCCACGCTAAATAGGGTAATTTACCTGATCTAATTAGATACACTAATTAGAGGCCTAGGTATGCAAATGCCAGAATGGCTCAAAGCAGATTCTGATTCTTTGGTAAAAACTGAATAAGAATCACTCATTGTGCATAAAATATGATTGTGGTGAGCAGAATAAAGAATTGACCTGCTCATTGTGAGCAGTTTGCAATTTTAACAGAGTTCACTAAAGTGAGAACAAGTATGTCATTTCTTAACACTTTACTGTGATTAGCATATCGTTGCAAAGCTGATGCCCCGGGCTATCATCTCCATGTCATTTTGAAGATCTATGTGTCATTTGTTTGACACAGGAGTTAATGTTCTAAAGAAATTGTTGGAAAAAGAGGCATTTTTGGAAAGTATGACCTTGAAAAATGACCTTGACCTTGAGTAATGAGCATACCCATGAATAAGTAACTACATATGTATGTTGTTAGTATCTCTGAGAGTTTATAGACCTAGACACTACATATTAATGGTGATAACGTTAGTCATACCAGTTCCAGACTTATAACTTTTTTCATGAAAAATCTGAGTTTACAAGGGGCCCCTCGGCCCCCTGGCCATAGTTTTTGTTGGCACCCCTTTTGAAATCATTAATTACATATTTTTCTATCCATAAAAAAAATTTGGTGCTTTGGTCACATCCGTCTTGAAATGGCCCTGGCCAATGCATAACAGCCCTGACTATATGTGCGACAATACGGTACTACTGTTACAAGTACATAGGGGTGGACGCTTCAGGGGCCATGGTGTATAAAATGTAGCATGGCCAGCCGTTGGGATATACAGTATAGTTAGGGGGCTCTAGGGTAAACAGCTATATCTCCTCCTCTCCCCCTCAGCCCACCCCGTGCCGTCTATCATTAGGCGCCAACACGTTGCATGCAGGCCGGGTGTACTGAGGAGACCCTAGGGTGCTCATTATTGTGCCCAGATGCCAGAAGAACGGTGGATGGAAGGAGGAGGGGAGGAGGGGGGAAGGGGGAGGGGAGGAGGGGAGGAGGGGAGGGGGGGAGGAGGGGAGGAGGGGAGGGGGGGAGGAGGGGAGGAGGGGAGGAGGGGAGGAGGGGAGTGTAGGTGTGTGTGTGTGGGGGGGGGGGGGTATGTATATTGGTAGGAGGAGCAGGAGAGGGGAGTGATAGGGATAAGGTGTAGGGTAGGTGGTATGATGAGAGATGATGTGGGGTCATGGACACAGGATGGCTATTATATATTGAGGGATGCTATGGAATAAAGCTTTTGTTGTGTTGGAAGGTGAGTGCATGTTGTGGTGCGGTAGGTAGGAAGGGGGCAATGCAAATGGAGGATATATAGCTCCATAGTATCCATCCTATGTGAGGTATATGAGGTAACATCAAAAGATACATGCTACTACAAGATTTAAATAAAAGAAAAGAAAGGTGAGCAACCAGACCGGGTAGTCTTGAAATCAATACTGCATGGCCTGCTTTAACAGTTAGGAGCAGAACTGTCAATCCCTAAGCCAACTTATGTTGTCAAGACGACTTAAGTTCTTTTTGCAAAAGGCTACTTTTCTGGTTACCATAATGATGCCAAATTGCCGTAAACCCTATTCTTAAAAGGGGTCTTTTGTTGGTGCCTTCCCTGCCTGCCTGCCCCCACCCATTCACCCCCATGTCGGATGGTCCACTCTAACGGGTGTGGAGCCTATGGGTAAATTGGCAGGGTATGGGGGCGGGGTATAGAGGGGGGGGGGTCACCTCCACACACCAAAACAGACCAGACCTGTCATAAACAGGCGGCATGGGGCGGGGGGGGGGGTGAGGAGCTACACACAGGGTGCAGTGAGTAGCTCGTGTTGTCTGCGGAGTACTCCCACTCCTAACGTCTTACCACAGGCCGCAGGGGGGGGGGGGGCGCAAGGACCGGTGTAATTGTCACAGGACCAGGGAAGTGGCACGGGGGGGGGGGGGGGGCGATATACAACGTGTCCTGACATAGTGAGAGCGTGTAGACTCGGTTTGAGCTGTGATGGACACAGACCTTGGTCCGTTATCATGTTTGTATATGCCCCAACAGTCTGTGGTGTAGAGGTCCTGCTGGCAGGGTGCGGACCCTCGTGCACCTCGTCAGGTTTTTCTAAGCTTTCAAATCTTTCACATATTTTCTCGTTTTTTTAATCTACCATGATTGCTGGCAAATGTTGCTAGTATGAGAACAGTCTTTCAGTGCCTGTTTAATTCTTGTCAAGATGTACTCAACACTTCATCTATGTCTAAGCGTTTTATCAGCTGCAATATCTTGTTTTCTCTTCAGCCGAACCTTGAAGATTCGTGTATGCTCCATAGAGATCGTTGTCTTGTTTTTCAATGCCGTTTCCAAACCCCTTCACAACGTCCAACTTTGAAGTACCTTGTTGCAGCTGTATGACATTTCCCATTGAAGCAGAACCACTGGTCAATTAATTCCTAATAAACTTAATACTTACACTAACTTACACTAACTATCCTAGATATGGTGGAGAAAAACAAGATAAGCCATGTACATCTGTATACATACTTCTGGAAGAATTTCTGTGCAACTTCACATGGAGTTTCTGGTGTGTGAGACTATTCCATTGTTCTTCGTGCCCATAATGCATCATCACTACATCACTGCATCCTTTATATTCACCCTCTTTCACCCTGGTCCTGCCATACGACCTTCTACCAGATGCATGGGTCAGGCCTTGGAGCAGGTGTCCATGGGCGTGGGTTCGATTATTGTGTAGACTGCATAGTCTTTAGTTTCACTTTACACGACACAGATACATATATATGGGAGGGAATAGGGGTTTCATGAATAGTTGCCAACACATTTTTGGTTCTGATAGGCCTGACTCTGTACCTAACTACTACTACCGTAAATTCCCGCGTACTACCCGCGGGTTGTACGCGAACCAACCTCAGCTTTCATTTGATACCAAACATGCCTATATAGGGTGCGGGTTATACGAGGGTTTTTATTACTAGAGAACAGTACTAAAATTGAAATTTTCAAATTCAAAAACGGGTTGTAGGATTCCCCTGAGTTGGGGGTGCGGGTTATACGCGAGATGCGGGTAGTACGCGGGAATTTACGGTACATCTATTTACATGAGGTGCGGATTTCAAATGACGTCAATCAATTGTGAATGGCAGTGTGGGTTCCCAGCATGCCCGTGGATGAAACACTAGACCACTTCACCCCTGTCTATAAATACCCGCAGAGGGCTCCTCCTCCATATGGCGCCCACGGTGCAGGGACTTATCTGGCACCCACAAGCTGTGGTGGGCTGCCTATTGATCTGTGTAGGGCCTACACACACACACATACAAGCACTGCCCTTAGAGATACACACACACACACACACACACTCCCCTACGTGTGTGTGTGTGCTGTAGGGGCAGTGTGTGTGTGTGCTGTAGGGGCAGTGTGTGTGCTGTAGGGGCAGTGAATGTGTGTGTGTGCTGTAGGGGCGGTGAGTCTGTGTGTGCTGTAGGGGCAGTGTGTGTGTGTGTGCTGTAGGGGCAGTGTGTGTGTGTGTTGTAGGGGCAGTGTGTGTGTGTGCTGTAGGGGCGGTGTGTGTGTGTGTGCTGTAGGGGCAGTGTGTGTGTGCTGTAGGGGCGGTGAGTGTGTGTGTGCTGTAGGGGCAGTGTGTGTGTGTGCTGTAGGGGCAGTGTGTGTGTGTGCTTTAGGGGCAATGTGTGTGTGTGTGCTGTAGGGGCGGTGAGTGTGTGTGTGTTGTAGGGGCAGTATGTGTGTGTGCTGTAGGGGCAGTGTGTGTGTGTGCTGTAGGGGCAGTGTGTGTGTGTGTGTGCTGTAGGGGCAGTGTGTGTGTGTGCTGTAGGGGCAGTGTGTGTGTGTGCTGTAGGGACAGTGTGTGTGTGTTTGTGCTGTAGGGGCAGTGTGTGTGTGTTGTAGGGGCAGTGTGTGTGCTGTAGGGGCAGTGTGTGTGTGTGTGCTGTAGGGGCAGTGTGTGTGTGCTGTAGGGGCGGTGTGTGTGTGTGTGCTGTAGGGGCAGTGTGTGTGTGCTGTAGGGGCAGTGTGTGTGTGCTGTAGGGGCAGTGTATGTGTGTGTTGTAGGGGCGGTGTGTGTGTGTGCTGTAGGGGCAGTGTGTGTGTGTGTTGTAGGGGCAGTGTGTGTGTGTGATGTAGGGGCAGTGTGTGTGTGTGCTGTAGGGACAGTGTGTGTGTGTGTGTGCTGTAGGGGCAGTGTGTGTGTGTGCTGTAGGGGCAGTGTGTGTGTGTGCTGTAGGAGCAGTGTGTGTGCGTGTGCTGTAGGGGCAGTGTGTGTGTGTGATGTAGGGGCAGTGTGTGTGTGTGCTGTAGAGACAGTGTGTGTGTGTGTGTGCTGTAGGGGCAGTGTGTGTGTGTGTGCTGTAGGGGCAGTGTGTGTGTGTGCTGTAGGGGCAGTGTGTGTGTGTGCTGTAGGGGCAGTGTGTGTGTGCTGTAGGGGCAGTGTGAGTGTGTGTTGTAGGGGCGGTGTGTGTGTGTGCTGTAGGGGCAGTGTGTGTGTGTGTTGTAGGGGCAGTGTGTGTGTGTGCTGTAGGGGCGGTGTGTGTGTGTGTGCTGTAGGGGCAGTGTGTGTGTGCTGTAGGGGCGGTGAGTGTGTGTGTGCTGTAGGGGCAGTGTGTGTGTGCTGTAGGGGCAGTGTGTGTGTGTGCTTTAGGGGCAATGTGTGTGTGTGTGCTGTAGGGGCGGTGAGTGTGTGTGTGTTGTAGGGGCAGTGTGTGTGTGTGCTGTAGGGGCAGTGTGTGTGTGTGCTGTAGGGGCAGTGTGTGTGTGTGTGCTGTAGGGGCAGTGTGTGTGTGTGCTGTAGGGGCAGTGTGTGTGTGTGCTGTAGGGACAGTGTGTGTGTGTTTGTGCTGTAGGGGCAGTGTGTGTGTGTGTTGTAGGGGCAGTGTGTGTGCTGTAGGGGCAGTGTGTGTGTGTGTGCTGTAGGGGCAGTGTGTGTGTGCTGTAGGGGCGGTGTGTGTGTGTGTGCTGTAGGGGCAGTGTGTGTGTGCTGTAGGGGCAGTGTGTGTGTGCTGTAGGGGCAGTGTATGTGTGTGCTGTAGGGGCAGTGTGTGTGTGTGCTGTAGGGGCAGTGTGTGTGTGTGCTGTAGGGACAGTGTGTGTGTGTGCTGTAGGGGCAGTGTGTGTGTGTGTGCTGTAGGGGCAGTGTGTGTGTGTGATGTAGGGGCAGTGTGTGTGTGTGTGTGCTGTAGGGGCAGTGTGTGTGTGCTGTAGGAGCAGTGTGTGTGTGTGCTGTAGGAGCAGTGTGTGTGTGTGTGCTGTAGGGGCAGTGTGTGTGTGTGATGTAGGGGCAGTGTGTGTGTGTGCTGTAGGGACAGTGTGTGTGTGTGTGTGCTGTAGGGGCAGTGTGTGTGTGTGTGCTGTAGGGGCAGTGTGTGTGTGTGCTGTAGGGGCAGTGTGTGTGTGTGCTGTAGGGGCAGTGTGTGTGTGCGGTAGGGGCAGTGTGAGTGTGTGTTGTAGGGGCGGTGTGTGTGTGTGCTGTAGGGGCAGTGTGTGTGTGTGTTGTAGGGGCAGTGTGTGTGTGTGCTGCAGGGGCAGTGTGAGTGTGTGCTGTAGGGGCAGTGTGTGTGTGCTGTAGGGGGGGGGGGTGTATGTGTGTTTGTGCTGTAGGGGCAGTGTGTGTGTGCTGTAGGGGCAGTGTGTGTGTGTGCTGTAGGGGCAGTGTGTGTGTGTGTGCTGTAGGGGCAGTGTGTGTGTGCTGTAGGGGCAGTGTGTGTGTGTGTGCTGTAGGGGCAGTGTGTGTGTGCTGTAGGGGTAGTGTGTGAGTGTGTGCTGTAGGGGCAGTGTGTGTGTGTGCTGTAGGGGCAGTGTGTGTGTGCTGTAGGGGCAGTGTGTGTGTGTGCTGTAGGGGCAGTTGGTGTATCTTTTATTTCAAAAAGATGAATGCAGCCATAGTGATATTCCCTTTCACTGGTAAGAGCCGAGAGAGGAGGGAGGAGTAAGCACGCTCAGAGAGAAAGAGAAAGGGTTAGAAGTGGGGAAGCAGGGAAGAAACATATAGATGTTTGTTTGTTCGTTTATTAACGGAGGATAATGTCCTTGATGGAATCAATCACATAAGGGTGGATGGGAGAGTATGAGGGGGAGGACAGAGGTGTATGATGTGAGATTCGGAATATGATATTCCAAAATTGAATAAATCAGATACATAAGTGCACCAACCTGCAATAAGCCATATAACGACTTGAGCGTTAACATGAGTAAAGTCTGCCTTCGTATATCTGACTTATATCAGGAGATATACCCAGCCTGTAAAGTATGTGTGTGTGCTGTAGGGGCAGTGTGTGAGGGTATGGAGGTGCCTGTAGAGGGTAAAGCCCAACCATGGTGAGGGTATGGAGGTGCCTGTAGAGGGTAAAGCCCACCCATGGTGAGGGTATGGAGGTGAGATGGTGGAGTAATGTGATAATGGTATTATGCTGCTTCCACAACAGGAGGGCGGAACATGGGTTACATAACTAACATGATCGGCACCCAGTTCTCCGTCAAGATACACCACTATATGGGAAGCCATTCATTAATGGTTTAATAATTGATAGATGGTCTACCATTTTCTCATACTTCACTGAGAATGTCTGAATGTCTTTGAGTATGTTTCGTCCTGTCATCTCCCTCCAGCTCACCCATGCAGAGTAATATCATCGAAGGATTATTGTTCAATTATTCCAAATATATCAAAGATAAAAGACGAATGTTTTATGTGAAAGAATGGCCAAATCTTTTCTCAATAGAGCAAACAGTTGATAATTGCAATAATTTGCAGAATGTATGTTCAGGATTATAAACGATTAAATTGAATTTGTGATTGGTGTGTGAAGACACCCGTAAGACTATGGGAGGCCAATCACATATCAAGACACTTATACCGTTCTGGAAGCCCGACCGGTCGAATTCAACTATTATATTTTGTTATATTTAACAATGAAAATCTATTTTGTAGCTCGTCCACATTGAAGAATTGGCGCAGTATGCTACGCATTGGTGAGGACGTTAGGACCTACACATGGCTATCTGCGTTAGTATGTGGTAACATCTAATATAAAAGGTTTTGTTCAAAAATGATTAATGCAGTAATGGTTTGATGTGTTTCTAAAACTCAATATTTTTCTGATCAGTGTCACAAACACAGCAGCTAATGCTGCCGGAATGGACGGCCATAAGGCTGCAGTCAGGTGGGCAGGGTGGGCAGACTGGGGGCAGCAATGAGGGGCCGTGTGGGGCGGTGTGGTCTTATATCGATTGATTGATGGGAGAGTACTAATTAGCTAGTGTGGCCAAATATAGGTACCCCACCCCACCTCACCTCACCAAGTCTGAGCACCGGGCGCACTCTCTATACAGCATCTAGCGCACCACTCTCTCTCCTCACGTCTCTGCCCACACCTGGAAATACAGGCCTGTATACAACACTAGTTAGCCTCTCCCCATTGGCCCTGAGAGAATCATGATATTTTTTCATATTTTCAATAAGGCAGGTTCTCAGAGATTAAAAATAAAGACTAAACGATTCTGTTACATCAGCCATCAGGATGATGGTTCTGTAAAGAGATGAACAAAGGGTTGCAGTTGAGTTGAATGGCAAACCCTAATACAAAATCCGTCCATTGCTGGTGTGCAGGGACATATTGTGGCAGAGATATAACGCGTTCAGATACAGGGTGTGTTCCCCGCTTGCAGAGTGCGCTGGTGGCGGACTGACAGTGTGAGGAGGTAGCGGGTGCGGCAACCAGCGGGCAGACACGTGACCAGCATGAGAAGCACCCTCAGCCTGCTGCCGCTATAACACCAGAAATATGCACGCCATATTGGCCTCCTCACAATGGGCTGAGCAGGTAATAGGCACCACTACAATCATTACAAGAACTAATGAATTTAAACAATCAAGTGGCGCTAGTCATTGGCGAGCATCATTTTCCACGGTTTTTAACGGAACTAAGGCTTATTGGATACAAACAGTGTTTGAAGAGACTAAATGACCTCGTCAGGAAGTGTAAATCTTGTGTTAGCGATTTATTTCAAATCTCGGTCAGTGTCAAATCGAAAACACAGAGTGTGGTCAGTACAGAAGTAGGAATGGCCAATCTACGAATACTGATATATCATTGGTTCAGAAACATTACAATACTGTGTGTATGTGTAGTAAAATTGATTTATGCGTTGCTTCTTATTCCTTGCACAGATTCAGATGTCACTACCTTGGAATGGCAGGGTCATACAGCCCCGGTTGGCGCCTTTTCCTGAGTTGACTCAGATCTCCACCCCACAGAGGTCAGAACATGAGGAGCACTTGTCCCAGTCTGCAGAAGTTAGCCGGAGGTGGTGACAGAGGACTAGACTAGCGAGCATCACCCCCCCCCCCCCCCCATGTCCATGTGCCCTATGTATGTACCCTGAGACCACTCGCAGAATAGCATTTGTCAGATACAAAAAGGTTTTATCTACATTTATCCCTATTACAGGTGCAATATATTTCAACATGACATTCCACCATCATAATAGGACGCAAAACGTTGTCCACAACCCCGCGTGCCGAAACATAAGTGACACGCCCTAGGACAACCATGGTTAGAATGTACTATCACATCATCGCCTATTGAAGTTGGCATTCATGTACATTTTAGCTATTTTCTTTTCGGATTTCTTTCTTTAACCATCTACACACAAACAATACACCCACATCCCTACACACAGCCGGGGTAAATACTCACACCCCTCTACAAACACACACCCATATACCAACACTCTATTATTAAAACAGCATACAGGGGCCTACCGCTGGCTCGGCAGCCATGACAACAACGAAATATCAAGTTCATATCACTGAACATACGGACATTCTGGTATGCATGCTTGAATTCAGTATTTTGCGCTGTTGGGGCCCACATTTAGGTATTGGATTCACGTATAGCATGCTGAAATAACTATTTACAAGACAACATTTGACAAATCTAAACAGAAATTTCACAAAAAAATAATGTCTATGGGTCTCTATGTAAGCCGCGCACGATGAAGATTATTTAATAAAATGACCTTCAATTTACATGAATACCTTTCCCATTATATAATGAAGCTTGTGTAGTAATGTGTATATAAACCCAATGGTGTAATCAATGTATTAACAACACTGCCCAATCAGGTATAGCAGCCTCCCTGCCAGTCCTCTGTTATTACATAGGTAACCATGGCAGCCCAGGTGCAAATAGGTTAATCCTAGGTAAATTAGCCTGATCCTGCGTGTGGCGGGGGATTAGTGCTACCCGGTAATCCCGCCCTACCTGCCCCCCCTCTACCTGGGCCCCTACCTGGCAGGTTAGGTCATGGACCACACACACTCTGGAATTTTAGATGTATATTGGTGAGATCTTTTCCCATTTATAACTGACAGTAGACAAAGGGATTGTTGCCAGACTGGTGATACCGATACTTTCTGTCTCTGCGTGAACTTACAATTAGCTTTTGCTGATTATCCTTGGCCTATACTACTACTGACCTTACACCTTACACTAGTACTTAGTTTTAGGCAGCTATATGGGTTCCTTCCCTACCACCTCCTACCCTGACTCATACCCTTTATCCTCCCGGCCACCCTACTGCCTTGTACTGCTTTGTACTGCCTCATACTGCCTCGTTCTGCCTCGTACTGCCTCGTACTTGTTCTGCCCCGTACTGCCTCGTACTGCCTCGTACTGCCTCGTACTCCCTCGTACTGCCTCGTTCTGCCTCGTTCTGCCTCGTTCTGCCTCGTACTGCCTCGTACTGCCTCGTTCTGCCTCTTTTGGTGAAGGCCCTCTATATCATTAAAAAGACCTTGTCCACCTAACATTACAAACCCTGAGAGTGCCAATTAGAGGACCTTGACCTGACTAAATGACCTACTTAACCTTGATTGACAGTGACCTTGTCCTGACACCCTCTGTACTTAAAGACGTCCTACACAAGCCCCGCTCACCTCTTTTATTGCCTTTAACTGACCTAGAACCCCATAATAGCTATCCAGACCCATCACGTCCACTCATCTACCATTAACCTCCCCTGTGCCGGCCACATGTGTGCACAGTTACTTCCATCGATTTAGTAAATGGTATTGGGAACATTGGGGCGGCCAATGTCGAATAGGTCATAGATAATTAGTTAATAGTAATCAAGTCCTGGACATGTTACATAAGTTGTGTAGGCCATGTTATGAGTGTTCGTATTCTGGGGTGGTGACAGTTATCCATAATGTGGTGATAATAAGGCAATAAATTTCAAATGATTTGTGAACTTTAACCTAAAAGAGAAGGGTAACAACCCTGAGTCAGTGCCCACTCCCTGTATACTACTTACACCCAGCCCTGAGTCAATGCCCACTCCCTGTATACTACTTACACCCAGCCCTGGGTCAGTGCCCACTCCCCGTATACTACTTACACCCAGCCCTGGGTCAGTGCCCACTCCCTGTATACTACTTACAGCCAGCCCTGAGTCAATGCCCACTCCCTGTATACTACTTACACCCAGCCCTGAGTCAGTGCCCACTCCCTGTATACTACTTACACCCAGCCCTGGGTCAGTGCCCACTCCCTGTATACTACTTACACCCAGCCCTGGGTCAGTGCCCACTCCCCGTATACTACTTACACCCAGCCCTGGGTCAGTGCCCACTCCCTGTATACTACTTACACCCAGCCCTGGGTCAGTGCCCACTCCCTGTATACTACTTACAGCCAGCCCTGAGTCAGTGCCCACTCCCTGTATACTACTTACAGCCAGCCCTGAGTCAGTGCCCACTCCCTGTATACTACTTACACCCAGCCCTGAGTCAATGCCCACTCCCTCCCTGTATACTACTTACACCCAGCCCTGAGTCAGTGCCCACTCCCTCTCTGTATACTACTTACACCCAGCCCTGAGTCAGTGCCCACTCCCTCTCTGTATACTACTTACAGCCAGCCCTGAGTCAGTGCCCACTCCCCATATACTACTTACACCCAGCCCTGAGTCAGTGCCCACTCCCTGTATACTACTTACAGCCAGCCCTGAGTCAGTGCCCACTCCCCATATACTACTTACACCCAGCCCTGAGTCAGTGCCCACTCCCTGTATACTACTTACAGCCAGCCCTGAGTCAGTGCCCACTCCCTGTATACTACTTACAGCCAGCCCTGAGTCAGTGCCCACTCCCCATATACTACTTACAGCCAGCCCTGAGTCAGTGCCCACTCCCCATATACTACTTACAGCCAGCCCTGAGTCAGTGCCCACTCCCCATATACTACTTACAGCCAGCCCTGAGTCAGTGCCCACTCCCCGTATACTACTTACACCCGGCCCTGAGTCAGTGCCCACTCCCCGTATACTACTTACACCCAGCCCTGAGTCAGTGCCCACTCCCCATATACTACTTACACCCAGCCCTGAGTCAGTGCCCACTCCCTATATACTACTTACAGCCAGCCCTGAGTCAGTGCCCACTCCCTGTATACTACTTACACCAAGCCCTGAGTCAGTGCCCACTCCCCATATACTACTTACACCCAGCCCTGAGTCAGTGCCAACTCCCCGTATACTACTTACACCCAGCCCTGAGTCAGTGCCAACTCCCCGTATACTACTTACACCCAGCCCTGGGTCAGTGCCCACTCCCCGCATACTACTCACACTCGTACTGTGGTGCTACTATCTGTCACTGACTGATGAAAAATGTGTTTTGGAAGTCTGGTTACAAATCTATATTTTCCTTGTAAACCAGAGACGAGCTAGGTACCTACCATTATGTGTGTACGCACGAAGGGGGTGGTGGGCGGGGGGTTTCATCTCTGAGAAATTACCCTTTTATTTGAATATGTGCAAGAGCCCAGGTGGTTGAGTGCGGGTGGGTCAATTTCTGCTTAAATGTGCGTACAAGGAAGGCCTACCACTGTACAGAAGGTACGGTGAGTACTCCCAGGTCACACACATCTCTGTAGGTGCACATCAAGTAGCGGGTCTCTACACAGGGGTCACGCCAGTCACACGGGGACCGCCGGGTGCCGTAACCGGTGGGAGTCTGATGAAGGCTGATGACCGTGTTTACCGGTGGTTACCAAGGACCAACATTACGGCGGAATATATAATTCCACATTAATGCTACCATTGAGCCGCCCGCAGCAGTGTACTAATACATCATTGATATTGCTTGGTGGTGACTCCCACTAACAGCCTGGTATACCCCGGCTGTGGGGACCTGGGCGGGTATTGTACCAGGCTGCAGGTTGTAAAACCTACCTCAGGGTCACCGTTCTTGAAGGTGATAATACATGTACAACATATTCACCTAGGTATAGTCTCTAGTCACAGTTTTGTTTCTTCTTCTTCTTCTCCTTTATATTCAATATTGAAAGGAAATCTTCGATGATCTAAATAAAAGTACACAAGACAAATATTTGATTATGGACTTACACAAGCCAAGTCTAGCAAAAGGTTATCATACCTTGTAATTGATAAGATTAACGTTCATCAACGCTGTAGATGGCAAGATGTGTGGGGCGGAGGTCACCATATCGTACCTAACCAGCATGGCCGCACATTGTTAGTGATGCTCTAGGCAGAGGGGGGGTTGGCATATAGACAGTAGTCTGACAGGCCTATACAATCTGGCTATCTGGGACCATAACCATCTTATACTTATTGATGTGAGAGTAGGTTGAGCTGTGGTAACCCTGATGCCAGTAGCGCTTACCGTGACTCTGCATGTGGTGCCTCTACATAATAATGACCTACATAAACGCTGTTATGTATACCCGATAACTGCAACAACAACAAACACGGACACACCTTTCTACCCACACACTCACCAATACATGTCCCCCGTGTAGGCTGCCATCTTGTCCCCCCGTGTAGGCTGCCATCTTGTCCCCCTGTGTAGGCTGCCATCTTGTCCCCCGTGTAGGCTGCCATCTTGTCCCCCGTGTAGGCTGCCATCTTTCCCCCCGTGTAGGCTGCCAGCTTGTCCCCCCGTGTAGGCTGCCATCTTGTCCCCCGTGTAGGCTGCCATCTTGTCCCCATGTAGGCTGCCATCTTGTCCCCCGTGTAGGCTGCCATCTTGTCCCCCGTGTAGGCTGCCATCTTGTCCCCCGCGTGTAGGCTGCCATCTTTCCCCCCGTGTAGGCTGCCATCTTGTCCCCCTGTGTAGGCTGCCATCTTGTCCCCCTGTGTAGGCTGCAATCTTGTCCCCCCGTGTAGGCTGCCATCTTGTCCCCATGTAGGCTGCCATCTTGTCCCCCGTGTAGGCTGCCATCTTGTCCCCCCGTGTAGGCTGCCATCTTGTCCCCCCGTGTAGGCTGCCATCTTGTCCCCGCGTGTAGGCTGCCATCTTGTCCCCCCGTGTAGGCTGCCATCTTGTCCCCTTACCATGTCGATATGCTTTAAGAATAAACGTTTTTCAAAGCAACAGGTTATGAAGAAATCAGCTACATATTGGTTCTCTTCATTGCCACTACCACTGCAGTCTTGGCGCTGCAGTGGATCTGTAGTCCCGCCAGTGGTCCACCAGTAAACAGTTTATCTGCATTTCACGGTCCATTTACATACATAAATACTGGCCATGCGGCTATATGCATAACGCCGTTGTCACCCCAAGAGCACCGGGACAGGGTACATTATTCATATAGAACCCAGTATGATGAATGAGTAAACGGACCGCGGTGGCGGGAGATGTGGTGGGGGGGGGGGGGGGGCAGGCGGAGATAGAGAATGAGACAGAGACAGAGAAAGAGAGACAGATGGAGGCAATTTAGAGATGGAAATAGACTGAGACAGGCATAGTTTATACAAAGTGCTATATGCACATCGTCGGCATCACGAGAGCCTAATCAGAGAGCTTGATGTTGACTGGGACATATCAACTAAGAAATACTGATAACGTTATTGGCAGAACCTTATAGCATTTTTACAACTTTCGCAGATCGATAAAACGTAAATTTTGTTGATGAAAATGCTATAATTCCCTACCAATCAGGCCTCAAGCGGTAGGCACACAGCGGCATGTAGGGGTGTAGACACACCTTATAGGGGTGGCAGCCAATCATGGCGGCAACCAGAAGACAACCCAGCACTATGCAGTGGAGGCTGGAGACTAATGGTGGTTATTGTAGTGCCGACTCACCCCTAGGTGAGCTAAGGTGCACAGGCAGGTAATAGAGAGGGTCCCTGGGGGAGGCTACACACAGCAGGATCAATAGACATCCAATACCTCCAGACACATATATACCTCCTGATATACCAGGCGAAAGGGGACAAGGGAGGGCAGCCAGCTTTACCTCCTGATATACCAGGGTATCTATAGGGGAGGGGGAGACATGTATCCCTGGTGATATACAAGGGTACTTGAGAGTGGGAGGGAAGACACATATAACTGCTAAGATAAAAGGGTACTTGAGAGTTGGAGGGAAGACGTGTATAACTGCTAATATAGAAGGGTATGGGGAGTCAGTGAGACAGAGAGGGGGAGGATCGTAGAAAGGGAATAAGGAAGCGAATCAAGCGCCAGGCTGGATAGAGAGCGGAAGGAGGGTGAGGAAGGGGGGTGGAGGTGGTCATTGTGTTTATATTATTGGTATATTCGTGTATACCCAGTAGAGTGTGTACATACCTTTTAGTTCAGAATGAAAGGAGTAAGGGAAATGCGAAATGGTATATTAGCAGCTCAACGTTATAAATACTAATGGGGGAACAAACATCTAATGGTTTGAGAGAGGCCGGAGGAGGAAGCATCAGCCATTGCTTCAATAACGCCATCCAATGAGGTGGAAAGGTGTTTAATGTTTCCCATTTAAATGTACCAATGTCGCCGTGACCAAACTGACGTTTCACAGGTTTCAATGTCAGGAGCTCTTTCATAACAACTGCCGTATATTCGTCGATGGAAAAGTTATGGCGAGTTAGGAACATAATAAGAATCCTCTTTCAAAAGACATTACATTAAACTACATGGAGATATGCAGTATACATAGAAGGATGCACCACCTATTGATGATGACATGTACCCTCGTCAATTGCAAAATTGCAAAACTATTAACGATTTTCTTTTTCTGACCAATACGACAGTTGTTATGAAAGAGGCCCTAGGAATCGTTATAATGAGTTTATCATATGTTTGGAACATTACTTATAAAAGCAAATTCAATCGAATATGGACGTTAGGTCAACGTTAAGACCACCTCAACTATGATTGATGGTCAATGTCAGGATCCTGACCCCTGTACGTGGGGGTCATGGTAGGGTCTTCATGGTCCACACTAAGAGACCTTTGTTGTCGCTGCACTCACACTACCACAGCCACAATAGCAGACCAAATGTATCCTGAATAAATAAAAAGCTGCCTTTATGTTAGCAGGCACACCATGAGCACCTCCATGTGGGGTGGGAGGCTGCCTCAGGAGGAGGGCATGCAGCAGGTCTGTCTGTCTGTCTGCCCTATCTGTCTCCCCTGTCTGTTTTGCTACCTGCCCTCTGTCTACCTGTCTCATCCCTAGCTGGTGTTGCCTTACCGCCTGATCTACCCGACATACCTCCCATCCTTGCTGCATTTTCTGCTCCGAATCCTTGCGCTCGTCGGTGATGTTCCATTGCCCTAAACCGCCTGCTTGTGCTTTGGCATCCTTCTTGTAGAAACATAAAACTACAAATACAATAATTATAGAACTGTTGCTAGTTTAATGGACCTTGACCTAAACTACCCAGTTTCAGAACGCCCAATCAATCAGATGGCTGATGTTAGGTTTGTGCTGCTGGTAGTGCTGGTGGTGCTCCAACCTGGTGGGGTTTATTGCCACGTGTAGATGAGTAGGGTATGCCTCGTGCTCCAACCTGGTGGGGTTTATTGCCACGTGTAGATGCGTAGGGTATGCCTCGTGCTCCAACCTGGTGGGGTTTATTGCCACGTGTAGATGCGTAGGGTATGCCTCGTGCTCCAACCTGGCGGGGTTTATTGCCACGTGTAGATGAGTAGGGTATGCCTCGTGCTCCAACCTGGCGGGGTTTATTGCCACGTGTAGATGAGTAGGGTATGCCTCGTGCTCCAACCTGGCGGGGTTTATTGCCACGTGTAGATGAGTAGGGTATGCCTCGTGCTCCAACCTGGCGGGCTTTATTGCCACGTGTAGATGAGTAGGGTATGCCTCGTGCTCTAACCTGGCGGGGTTTATTGCCACGTGTAGATGAGTAGGGTTTGCCTCGTGCTCCAACCTGGTGGGGTTTATTGCCACGTGTAGATGCGTAGGGTATGCCTCGTGCTCCAACCTGGTGGGGTTTATTGCCACGTGTAGATGCGTAGGGTATGCCTCGTGCTCCAACCTGGCGGGGTTTATTGCCACGTGTAGATGAGTAGGGTATGCCTCGTGCTCCAACCTGGCGGGGTTTATTGCCACGTGTAGATGAGTAGGGTATGCCTCGTGCTCCAACCTGGCGGGGTTTATTGCCACGTGTAGATGAGTAGGGTATGCCTCGTGCTCCAACCTGGCGGGCTTTATTGCCACGTGTAGATGAGTAGGGTATGCCTCGTGCTCTAACCTGGCGGGGTTTATTGCCACGTGTAGATGAGTAGGGTTTGCCTCGTGCTCCAACCTGAGGCACACAAGGCCTTGTGTGATTCCTGTAGTTACCGCCGTCAACAAATGCCTGCAGATTCGTCGCTACAACGTCTGTTTGTCTCACAAATGTAATTGGGAATCTGCTTTTGATCACTGCTGAATATTGATCGTATGTGTACAGAAAGAAAAGGGAATATTAACTTTTTAACGGCTGAATGGGTTGGATTACCACGTTAGGTGGGCAGTCCCTGAATTGTTTGTGTGTGGCTCATGCCAACAGGCTCCTCTCTTCTGTCTGCTCCCATTAGCAACTCATCTACCACTGTCTGAATGCTGAATTCATTTTAGACTTGCTCCCCTACCCACTGTCTGAATGCTGAATTTAAATTAGACTTGCACCCCTACCCACTGTCTGGAAGCTGAATTTACATTAACTTGCACCCCCACCCACTGTCTGAATGCTGAATTTACATTAACTTGCTCCCCTACCCACTGTCTTAATGCTAGATTTCTGACTTTGTACCTCCTATCTATCTATCTATCTATCTATCTATCTATCTATCTATCTATCTATCTATCTATCTATCTATCTATCTATCTATCTATCTATCTATCTATCTATCTATCTATCTATCTATCTATCTATCTATCTATCTATCTATCTATCTGTCTGTCTGTCTGTCTGTCTGTCTGTCTGTCTGTCTGTCTGTCTGTCTATCTATCTATCTATCTATCTATCTATCTATCTATCTCTATATATATATGCTGAATGTCCTGTAGGCAGGCAGAAGGTGGTATCTGTTGGTGTTTGAAATACTTACATTGCAACTGATGCGAATCCAAATTTCTTTTTAATATCTAGTGATATAAATATATTTTAGTCTACCACATGCTTTACTGTATGGCCATTTAAGTTGTGATACACCATGTCAATAACTTATAGATCTATGTAGATGTGGCCCTTCTCTGCCTACCAGAATTCAGCATTAAATGAGGACCGGGCGAAGCTGGTATATCCTATGACGATGCTACTGATAATGTTCATCCATTACGACTATAACATACCATAACTGATGACATCAAAGGGTTATATTTGGGAATTTCAATTTTAAGTACTATCGCTGAGTTTACGTTTCTTATAAAGCTGCAGCATGTGATATCCATGCCTGATGACATTGACTTGGTGCAATAAATATCCCTAATAAGCGCCCACAGCGGCTCCCGACCTGATTCACGTCACCCTGGCCGATACCGGCACCACTCAGCCTGACTTGCATCAGGCACCACTTCTGATGGTGATTTATGGCCCTCGGATAAGGCACGGGATATAATCACAGATAGGCAGGTTGGTAATTTGTATTTGATATCCCCCATTGGGTGCCTACATTTGTATTAATGTGTAGACTTATCATAAAGATATCCAGCCACGGCAGTAAAATGGGTAAACATAGCTCTAAATGCTTGAGCTGGATATGCTGATGTCAGAGCGATAGTAGTAATGCTTTATATTTAACATCCACCCTTTCTGACACTTTTCATACCAACACCAAAATTACTACCATGTCCGTCTAAATGTATTGAGTACATCCTCCGGCTTCGGCTTCGGGATACGGCCCCAGGCCCGAATCGTGAAGAATGATGGAAACAGAATCAATGGTCATTGGCCTTTGTACATTTACCACCACTACCAAGTGGTAGGATGCCCCTGTGTTTAAGGTATTTCATTTAGCTTAATTATGAAGTACAAAGTATTTTGCTTATCAAAAATACCGTTAAGTGTTTATCCTACAGCTCACCGTTGATATCTATGAAATTGCAGATGATGATCAAAATAGCAGAGTGACACTAAAGGTTCTATATAAAGGCCGCAGTTCGCAGCACGGGAACACTGCAATAACCCGGACACATACCGCATAGGGACTTGGGCACAATAATAAATGAAACTTTTCGTGATCATTTTGTAAACATGTTTTAACGGATTCCTAGTACATGCTCTACAATATAACCTGCGTTATATGTGATATCAACGACAGGTACTCTGCGCCGCTATGTCTGTTTAACACCTGTTTTCTGGTTGCTATGGTAGAATAATGTAATACTAAAATAACAGAATGTAACTCAATGTGCAGGTGGTCTGACATCAGTATTGACACACTCGGGGACGACTCCTCTCTCATCTCATTAATATGCATCCACCCATGTGGACTCTCAAATAAAAATGTTGGAAATATGTTATTGCCAGGCAACATGTGAGTCATCAATGGTTGATGTGTGTCCTGGTATTACGGCCCAGAGGTCCTACCCAGCCTCTGCTGCCCACCTGGTGGTCCTCCCACACTGATATTCCTAGGCTCCCTATACGCCCAACCTCTCAGTCACTATAGTGCCTAACCTAGTTAGTCATTTTTTGGATCCCTATACGCCCAACATAGGTCAGTTATTATTGTCAGGTTGGTCAGGACTGACCAACCCACCTTAGTCTTTTTATTTCCAGGGGGAGCCAACGAGTGGTCATGACAGGTGGCCCCAACTAGTGGTATACAAATACAACACACCAATGATGAACCTAGGTTAGCCACTACTGACTGACCCCTCAGTCATTTTTGAATATAACTTTGCCATTATGACTAACACTCATATGACCAACCTAGGATAGTCTGAACTGACTAACCCTTTCAATCTATGGATTTTCAGTGCAGACGCCTGCCCCACCCCACTGCCTCATGGGCGTCACTGCTACTCTACTTCGTTTACATGCTTCTAACCCTGTCGTTGATACCTGTCATTGTCTTTCCCCTCTATTGGCATCTATTGGTCTGGCTACCCTGACCAGACTCTAGACCTAGCAGGCTCTTCTTATAAGATATACTAGCTAGGTGTCTGCTCTCTCCCGTTTGCCGTCCATCCCCTCACTCCTCGCCTCCCTGGTTGCGTCCCTTCTCTCTCTGACCCTCGCTGTCTGCCTGCTTCCCTTACCTCTCACCCCCTCCCCACGTTGCACCACCCTCCTCCTCCCTCCTCCCTCCGCCGCCATGTACAAACACATGACAGTCAACACCCACACAGCTCACAACCCGTACAGACACACCTAGACCGTATGGCAGCTGCAGGAGAGGGCTGGCCAACGGTCATCATATGTGATGAACCTAAGTCATCACCGTGATGACTTCTCTTGACCTAATTAGAGATGAGGCAGTAGGAGTCAGAATGATGACGCAGGTCACCAATGTGATGTCATCATCTATGATGACGCCCTCCCCCTTTCATCAGACCTTAATTGAGAGTACTGCTAGGCCTCATAGCAAGCCCAATAAGTCATACATGTGTGTAGTAACCGACAACCGATCCTAACATAACTAAATGGGGTTTCAGACACAACAGTGTCCATGCGTTGACATATGTGTGCTCCTGAACATTTCACTCAGAACTTACTTCCACATTGCTTGAGTTTCTAATGTGATAATATTCTTTATGATTAATATTAGTCAGAGTTAATATAGATATCAATCAGTAGCTAGAGTAGGTATTGCCTATTCCATAGTGTGTGGTAGGGCTCCCTTGTGGCAAAATACTGTAATCCAAATGATGGCTTAGGGTGATCAATGTGGTCATCAACTGGGCATGATGACCCTAACGCATGCTAACCTTTTAGTGTATGACTGTCACCTCACACGGGAATGCATTGTGTGATTACACAAGGATGAAGGTCACATGTCAGCTAACCCTTTAATGGCCACATAGTGCTCTAATGCATTATGACCATTTGTCGTCATGATGCACGAGGAATTGACAAATGCGGCATTCAGGCATAATGCCAACCCTACACTCACAAAGGGTTGGCATGATACATGAACCCCCGGGGAGTAGACTAGTCAGGGCTACATTCATGCATCAAATGACGGGCAAGGGCTGCAGTCATGCAGGGTTACACGTTATACAAGTCCCACCCGACTACCGGCCCCACAGCTGCACTGTGTAGAGTAATTACCCACCTTTATAGACGTGTTTGATGAACTAAACACTGTAGGTGCCTGAACCAATAGTCAGGTGTGTGAGCGTCTAGATGTGCACGTCTAGACACAGCAGGATACTGTCTGGTTAGGTAAGTCACAGGTGTGTAGGGCTACACGGGGTTCTAGGGTAGGCGTCCAGGGAATTACCATACACTTACCATGTCCGATGTCTACACTGTGGAACATGGAGGATTCACAGCTACTCCCATATATGTAGCCTTCAAATAGACCCTGGCATATTGGGATATATCTAAATACTAGATCAAAGCCCTTAAAGACCAACATAGATACATTCACTCCAATCCACATATCGACCTGTGTTCGTAATATCTCTCTGATAGCACGGCTGTATATGATAACTAAAATTGTACCAGACGTGCCCCCCCCCCTACACCTGGCCGTCTCCCTCAGTGCCTGGTGTCATTATAAGCTTACATCACAGGTTGCCGCGTGCCTGATATGCAGTCCTAGCCTACATTACAGCGTTATTACGGCCTCCTCCTGGCCGAAGTCCCAGCCACCCCCACACCCCAAACACAGACCTACACCACCCCCCCCCCCCCACACACAGCCCTACACCACCCCCGCCCCCACACACAGCCCTACACCAGCCCCCACACCCCACACACAGCACTACACCAGCCCCCCCACCCCACACACAGCCCTACACCAGCCCCCACACCCCACACACAGACCTACACCAGCCTCCACACCCAACACACAGCCCCCACACACAGCCCTACACCGGCCCCCACACACAGCCCTACACCAGACCCAACACACAGCCCCCACACACAGCCCTACACCAGCCACACACCAGCCCCACACCCCACACACAGCCCTACACCAGTCACACACCAGCCCCCACACCCCACACACAGACCTACACCAGCCTCCACACCCAACACACAGCCCCCACACACAGCCCTACACCGGCCCCCACACCCCACACACAGCCCTAAACCAGCTCCCACACCCCCCACACAGCCCTACACCAGCCCCCACACCCCACACACAGCCCTACACCAGCCCCACACCCCACACACAGCCCTACACCAGCCTCCACACCCCACAAACAGCCCTACACCAGCCCCCACACCAGCCCCACACCCCACACCCCACACACAGCCCTACACCAGCCTCCACACCCCACACACAGCCCTACACCAACCCCACACCCCACACACAGTCCTACACCAGCCCCCACACCCCACACACAGACCTACACCAGCCCCCACACCCCACACACAGACCTACACCAGCCCCCACACACCACACACAGCCCTACAACAGCCCCACACCCCACACACAGACCTACACCAGCCCCCACACCCCACACACAGCCCTACACCGGCCCCCACACACAGCACTACACCAGCCCCCACCCCCCCCCCCCACACACAGCCCTACACCAGCCCCTTCACCCCACACACAGACCTACACCACACCCCACACACAGCCCTACACCAGCCCCCACACCCCACACACAGCCCTACACCAGCCCCACACCCCACACACAGCCCTACACCAGCCCCCACACCCCACACACAGCCCTACGCCAGCCCCACACCCCACACACAGCCCTACACCAGCCCCACACCCCACACACAGCCCTACACCAGCTCCCACACCCCACACACAGCCCCACACCAGCCACACACCCCACACCCCACACACCACTCACAGCCCTACACCAGCCCCACACAAGCCACACACCCCACACCCCACACACCACACACAGCCCTACACCAGCCCCACACCCCACACACAGTCCTACACCAGCCCCCACACCCCACACACAGCCCTACACCAGCCCCACACCCCACACACAGCCCTACACCAGCTCCCACACCCCACACAAAGCCCCACACACAGCCCTACACCAGCCCCACACCCCACACATAGCCCTACACCAGCTCCCACACCCCACACACAGCCCCACACCAGCCACACACCAGCCCCACACCCCACACACAGCCCTACACCAGCCTCAACACACCACACATACGTACAGATATCTTGGTGTTACTATAGATAGCAAATTAGATTTCAAGGCTCACACTAAGGGTGTCTCAAGGAATGTCAACCACAAGGTCAGACTGCTCAGAAGGGTGAGAAAGAAAATGGCTGAAAAAACTAGTGAAAAGGTGCTTACTTCTATGATTCTTCCAGCTATTGATTATGGAGATGTATTATATTGTGTCTCCACAAAAAATACACTTGAAAATTTACAGTATGCTTTCAATAGAGGCCTCAAAACCACGTATATAAATGATGAATTTCATGTTGAGCCTAGCCTTAGAAAGTGTGGTGTAAACACTCTGGAAGATAGGAGAAAAATGCATTTAAACACAGCTGCTTTTGATTTTGCCTCCATTGATTCTAATGTTGACAAAAGAGACATTAGAACCAGAGCGCATGACAATAAGTTAGTTAAGATAATAGGGCCAAAAAATCCCCATTATAGAAAGAGTTTTGAATTTAGGGTCTCCACCTTATGGAACTCTTTTGAACCAGAAACAAGGTCATTAGAAGATAAGGAAAGATTCCAAAGGTGGAACAAGAAAAGGTTCAAGGACATACTATACCCCCCCAGAAATTAGAAATTGAGTCTGGTTATTGTATACTGGGTCTAGGTAATCCCCTCTCCTTCTCATTTATCTCCTCTTATAATGAAAGTTTGTATTTTGTTTCTCAATTTATGCTCTCGAGAACTTTACCATCATAAGTTCACTTCTTGGAAATAACAACACCAAGATTATATTTTTAAAGGCTTTTTCCATCAGCCATAGGCTAATAACATCAGCCAACAGAATTCTTATATTCTGTCTCTTTATTCACATATAGAAAGAAATATTTTTTATTGTAACAAAGTAATTTAAGGTAATACCGGTCACATCCATAAACATCTTGGATCTGATCCCATTGTGGAAATGCGTAAGCTGCTTCACAAATTATAATTTTTTTCTATATGATTCCATACGAAACAACATGTACTATTGGAAGTCTAAGTGATACCCATAAGGGCACTACTTGTACATATGCTATATGAATAACATCGCTATACATTTGTACACATTAATTGCAAAACGCAAACAGGGCCTGGCTCTACGTTATGCAAGCAAAATAAAAGAATAAACAACAACAACAAGCCCTACACCAGCTCCCACACCCCACACACAGCCCCACACCAGCCACACACCCCTCACCCCACACACCACACACAGCCCTACACCACCCCCGCCCCCACACACAGCCCTACACCAGCCCCCACACCCCACACACAGCACTACACCAGCCCCCACACCCCACACACAGCCCTACACCAGCCCCCACACCCCACACACAGACCTACACCAGCCTCCACACCCAACACACAGCCCCCACACACAGCCCTACACCGGCCCCCACACCCCACACACAGCCCTACACCAGCCTCCACACCCCACACACAGACCTACACCAGCCCCCACACCCCACACACAGACCTACACCAGACCCCACACCCCACACAAGGCCCTACACCAGCCCCACACCCCACACACAGCCCTACACCAGCCCCCACACCCCACACACAGCCCTACACCAGCCCCACACCCCACACACAGCCCTACACCGGCCCCACACCCCACACACAGCCCTACACCAGCCTCCACACCCCACACACAGCCCTACACCAACCCCACACCCCACACACAGCCCTACACCAGCCCCCACACCCCACACACAGCCCTACACCAGCCCCCACACCCCACACACAGCCCTACACCAGCCCCACACCCCACACACAGCCCTACACCAGCCCCCACACCCCACACACAGCCCTACACCAGCCCCACACCCCACACACAGCCCTACACCAGCCCCACACCCCACACACAGCCCTACACCAGCTCCCACACCCCACACACAGCCCCACACCAGCCACACACCAGCCCCACACCCCACACACAGCCCTACACCAGCCTCAACACACCACACACAGCCCTACACCAGCTCCCACACCCCACACACAGCCCTACACCAGCCCCACACCAGCCACACACCCCACACCCCACACACCACACACAGCCCTACACCAGCCCCACACCCCACACACAGACCTACACCAGCCCCCACACACCACACACAGCCCCACACCAGCCCCACACCCCACACCCCACACCCCACACCCCACACACAGCCCTACACCAGCCCTACACCAGCCCCACACCCCACACACAGCCCTACATCAGCCCCACACCCCACACACAGACCTACACCAGCCCCCACACCCCACACACAGCCCTACACCAGCCCCCACACCCCACACACAGCCCACACACAGCCCTACACCAGCCCCCACACACCACACACAGCCCCACACCAGCCCCACACCCCACACCCCACACCCCACACACAGCCCTACACCAGCCCCACACCCCACACACAGCCCTACATCAGCCCCACACCCCACACACAGACCTACACCAGCCCCCACACCCCACACACAGCCCTACACCAGCCCCCACACCCCACACACAGCCCTACACCAGACTCCACACACAGACCTACACCACACCCCACACACAGCCCTACACCAGCCCCCACACCCCACACACAGCCCTACACCAGCCCCCACACACAGCCCTACACCAGCCCCCACACACAGCCCTACACCAGCCCCCACACCCCACACACAGACCTACACCAGCCCCACACCCCACACACAGACCTACACCAGCCCCCACACCCCACACACACACCTACACCAACCCCACACCCCACACACAGCCCTACACCAGCCCCCACACCCCACACACAGCCCTACACCAGCCCCCACACCCCACACACAGCCCTACACCAGCCCCAAACCCCACACACAGCCCTACACCAGCCCCACACCCCACACACAGCCCTACACCAGCTCCCACACCCCACACACAGCCCCACACCAGCCACACACCCCACACCCCACACACCACTCACAGCCCTACACCAGCCCCACACAAGCCACACACCCCACACCCCACACACCACACACAGCCCTACACCAGCCCCACACCCCACACACAGTCCTACACCAGCCCCCACACCCCACACACAGCCCTACACCAGCCCCACACCCCACACACAGCCCTACACCAGCTCCCACACCCTACACAAAGCCCCACACACAGCCCTACACCAGCCCCACACCCCACACATAGCCCTACACCAGCTCCCACACCCCACACACAGCCCCACACCAGCCACACACCAGCCCCACACCCCACACACACACCTACACCAGCCCCACACCCCACACACATACCTACACCAGCCTCCACACCCCACACACAGCCCTACACCAGCCCCCACACCCCACACACAGCCCTACACCAGCCCCAACACCCCACACCCCACACACAGACCTACACCAGCTCCCACACCCCACACACAGACCTACACCAGCCCCCACACCCCACACACACACCTACACCAGCCCCACACCCCACACACAGACCTACACCAGCCCCCACACACCACACACAGCCCTACACCAGCCCCCACACCCCACACACATCCCTACACCAGCCCCCACACCCCACACACAGACCTACACCAGCCCCCACACCCCATACACAGCCCTACACCAGCCCCCACACCCCACACACTGCCCTACACCAGCCCCCACACCCCACACACTGCCCTACACCAACCCTTACACCCCACACACAGGCCTGGCCCCACACCAGCAGCCTCTCATCCTGTGCTGGTGTAGTGAGCAGATCTAGGAGCTGACCACCAACCCCTCCCTACCTACACTAGCCGAAACATAAAGTACTTTATTAGACAATTCTTGATTATAATGTTTATGATCACATTAATGCTCTGAGCACTATAGTTGGTATCCGGTTTATCTCCATGACCACCATCAACTGCATGAAATGAGTAGTACTTCGCGCCTCAAGCTTGCCACTGCATATAAGTACTCAAAGAGCACCTATTTGAACGCATACATATGTTTGCGTCTGAGAATTGATATCTAACTAACATGGTAACTCTATGATACCAAAGCCTCCTGTAGTAACGTGCTGCTGCAGTGGCTGTCATGGAGCTGTGGTCTGCGATAGGACCAGGTAAGGAGGCAGACACCCTCACACCAAGCTGCAGGTGCTACAGACGGCTATACGGTATAGGTTGGCGGACATGTGGGAATTGGAGCCAGAGCTATTGATATAGAGAGGGGCATAGATAGAGAGAGCAGTTAGTTACGCTAGATCGATATAGATGCAGAGCAAGATTGATAGTGAAATGGCTGGAGAGCGGGATGGAAGGGGGAGGAGAAGAGATGGCTGGGCACTGAGAGAGACATAGGGAGAAAGCGAGAAATAAGGAGAGGGACAGGCACAGAGAGGCGTAGGGAGAAAGAGATAGGAATAGAAAGACAGAAGACAGTCAGAGCATATAGATAAAGAAGGAGGGAGACAAGCAGACAGAGTCAGTGCTAGAGCAGAGACAGTGACAGCAGGGGTGGCATCAGACGTGCAGTGGCGTAATGAGCCCCTCCCACCCCGTGACACGCTAGCACCAACACTAAGACTAATGCAGCCAGGCGCCCTTTACTCACCCGGTTTTGGTGCCAAGGTCAAACCCAGCAGGAGGGGTGTAGAGGTGTGGGTTGTAGAGCAGGTAGGGGGCCCTGACAGGGGCCGGCCTATATAAGGCACAGGGGGAGCGGCCTTAGGTTCTACCTCAGGCAGAGGTTGGAGGGAGAGCAGATAGGAGCAGTACGTGTGTAGGGAGAACAAGTGGAGGCAATAGGGAGAGCAGGTGGGAGGGAAGGGCAGGTGAACGGGGGGGGGTAGGATGGGTAAGGGTACGGTGCTAGATGTAGGCAGGGTGGGGGTAGGATGGGTAGGGGTAGGGGTGCTATAAAGGCAGGGTGGGGTGTAGACTGGTGGCGGTAGGTTGGGTAGGGGTAGGATGGGTAGGGGTAGGGGTACTAGAGGTAGGCAGGGTTGGGGTAGGATGGGTAGGGGTAGGGGTGCTAGATATAGGCAGGGTGGTGGTAAGATGGGTAGGGGTAGGGGTGCTAGATATAGACAGGGTGGGGTGTAGACTGGTGGCGGTAGGATGGGTAGCGGTAGGGGTGCTAGAGGTAGGCAGGGTGGGGGTTGGATAGGTAGGGGTAGGGGTGCTAGAGGTAGGCAGGGTGGGGTGTAGACTGGTGGCTGTAGGATGGGTAGGGGGGTGTACTGGTGGCGATAGGATGGGTAGGGGGTGTACTGGTAGCGGTAGGATGGGTAGGGGGTGTACTGGTAGCGGTAGGATGGGTAGGGGGTGTACTGGTAGCGGTAGGATGGGTTGGGGGTGTACTGGTGGCGGTAGGATGGGTAGGGGGTGTACTGGTGGCGGTAGGATGGGTAGGGGGTGTACTGGTAGCGGTAGGATGGGTAGGGGGTGTACTGGTAGCGGTAGGATGGGTAGGGGGTGTACTGGTAGCGGTAGGATGGGTAGGGGGGTGTACTGGTGGCGGTAGGATGGGTAGGGGGGTGTACTGGTAGCGGTAGGATGGGTAGGGGGGTGTACTGGTGGCAGTAGGATGGGTAGGGGGGTGTACTGGTAGCGGTAGGATGGGTAGGGGGGTGTACTGGTGGCGGTAGGATGGGTAGGGGAGTGTACTGGTGGCTGTAGGATAGGTAGGGGGGTGTACTGGTGGCGGTAGGATGGGTAGGGGGTGTACTGGTACCGGTAGGATGGGTAGGGGGGTGTACTGGTGGCGGTAGGATGGGTAGGGGGGTGTACTGGTAGTGGTAGGATGGGTAGGGGGGTGTACGGTGGCGGTAGGATGGGTAGCGGTAGGGGTGCTAGAGGTAGGCAGGGTGAGAGCTGCATGGGTGGTGTTTGTGTGCCACGTCTGTTACTGTTACCAGGGGCCGATCTGCGTTTATTAGGTGAGAGGTGATTTTAAGTTGATAATACCTATTGATGCTGGTGGTTGGCAGATTAGACATATACCATTGTGAACTAGCAGGTTGTACTGCATAGAGTCTATTTAGGTCTACACATATCGCAGCTACTAATGACATAGCTTTAGCTCCCAGTAGGTTGTGATAGAATACCAAACTAGGGTAGATTATAGATGTTGTTAGATAGACTCTCTTTGTTCTTTATCCCCTGCAGACATTTATCCTTCCTTCCTTCCTTCCTTCCTTCCTTCCTTCCTTCCTTCCTTCCTTCCTTCCTTCCTTCCTTCCTTCCTTCCTTCCTTCCTTCTATCCCTCCTTTCTACTTCTCTTCCCTCCTCTACACCTTAGATGTTTACTTCCCTCCCCCTCCCCCACCCCAAATGCACCTACGTGTTGCCACATCGTCTACACGTTAAACTGCTGTGGTCATGCTCCCTCCCTTTTATCTCTGTCTATATATTTCCTCTTTTTATTTGGTAAGAAAACAGTAAAATCAATCGGTACATACAGGCAGCGCCTGCTCTTCCCCTTGATAGCCCCTGTGTAGCGGCCTCACCCCATCCTACCATTCCACCAGGGAAACCACTGCAATCCACACTTTGCTGAGCTTTCAGCCCCCCGCCCCTTCCCCCGGTCCGACCGCGGAGCAGGGCTGGGAGGGGCGGCGGGGAGGCCGGGCGGACACGGTACTGGCCCTCCTCCTCCCCCGGCCCCTCCCGGCCCCTCCCGGCCCCTTCCGAGTTGTGGATGTGGAGCTGGCTGACATGCACCCGTCTCCCCACCCTGTCTGCCAGCACTGCTGCACGCCTCCTGCACGCCGCCTGTTTACGCCGCCCTGCTGCTGTTGCTGCTGCTGCCGCCTGCTGCTAATGCTGCTGCCGCCAGTGCCCTCTCTTCCTGCCACCAACAGGGGCCTAACAGGTTCCCTCCAGCCCCATGCTGGCAGAACCACTGCCATATCAGGGAAGTCAACTGAAGCTGGTGTCTTTTTTATTGTTCTCTTCAGCGTAGCCTTAGTTATAGAAGAGGGGTTGGCTATGGTAACCAAAAGTATAAGAATCACTGTCAGAACTGGGAGTATCCTATCTACATTTACCAAATCACTAGTAGCATAGAAAATTAAATTAGTCAATTACACTGTGTTTACAGCAGATTCGATATTACATAGTTGTATACTTACAGCTGGTACCATAACTCATCATTTAGGCCACTAAATATACCATGGAATTGTCTAGAGCAGTAGAATAAACGGGTTTTAGAATCAGGTAGACTATGGCAACTGTTCTGGTCTGCAATAACAAGTACTATGGTAACTGTATGAGGGCTACTGTGTATACCCTATATCATAGGACAGTGCCTAGTAAAGGCACATACCTGACATGGATTCATATAGTACTACATATCATATAAAATATGAAATATAACATCTATATAGACGCAGTGGCGTTTGAAATCACACAGGAGGGGGGGGGCCTGAATATGTAAAATTTGTGAAGACATTACAATGTGATTCTCATAATTTCCAATCCTTACCTCTCCCATCAAGGAAATGTAGGGAAAGAGGGGCCTGGGACACCAATCAGAAATAAAGGAGGAACACATGGTACTTTTCCATAAAATACTATGGTGACCGCAAAGTGCCTACGTTTAGCTAGCGTAAATGTGATGCAATGGTCCAGAATTCGAAGAAAGGAATCGCTGCTCAGTTGACAGAAATACAGCATAGCTCTTGAGCTGTTGAGAATGACACCAGTTTTCATGATACTCTTTTAAACAGTAACAACGGTACTTTCGGACCAGCTACCATAGCACAATGGTCCTACACAAACAGTTACCATAGTCCCAAGTTTTCATTTCAGATTTCTGTGACGAAGCATAATACCAGGGGTTCAGCTCGTGACTGCACAAGCCATGTATATATGAACTATTATTATGCAGCGCTTTGTGTAAATACATTTATACCACGATACAGTAAAGTGCCAGTTCTGACTGTGAGAATGGCTTCCTACATAGAGTGACTGCTTACAGCGTGAGGGCCCTTCAATAGGGCATCTGATGCGGCCAGCAGATGGCGCAGGGAGGCAGCAGCTGTCTACTGGAGGCCGCTGTGGGCAGGCATCACTGCAGCAGATGCACCAACCCCGGTTCCCCCTTTTCCCTCCTGTGGCCACCTGGTGAGTAAAGGGAGAATCGGCAGCAGACAGTCCCCTCCTCCTCGGCCAAGCTACAGGCAGGACCACGAACCGTGGCCGCCTTTTACGTTAAAGCAGCCATCTACACAAGGGGTGGCCCTGCCTGCTCCATCCACCCCGCCGTCACCTACACAGCACACAGGGCACCTACAGGCCGCTACTGCAGGAAGGACGTGTGGAGGGCAGCAGACTCAACCCGGGAGGATATGGTAGCAGGGAGGCTGTAGTGTGAACAGGGGATCTACCCCCCCCCCCCCGCAGGTGGCCTCCTGTAGCTGCAGGCTCCACACGGCAGCAGGGTGCTGCGGGCAGGGTGCAGCAGCAGCACAACCAGCGCGCCATCGGCTCCAGCAGCAGCTGCAGCAGCTACAGCAGCTGCGGCAGTGGGGTTGGAGCAGCAGCGTGTATTATTCGGAATCAGAGGCTGTCAGCGGCTGTGGCTATATATAACCCGGCCTGCCCGTGTCCAGCTTACCGGGGGCTGCAGGAGGGAGGATACCTGCCCCATACAGGACAGCATAGAGCAGGACTACGTTAACAACTAACCACCCCGGGTTCCACTGCTACCCTGACTGAGGGGCTCTACAGGCTACACTCTAGGTACAGGGACCTGTGGGGGCCGTGCTGCTGCTACAGCCACCCCGTGCCGTGCACTATGGATGCCACCCGCCTGCTGTACCAGGGGGGGTGCAGCCCGTGACGGGGGCAGTGCTGAAGCCGCGCTGCTGCTGCTGCCTTGTCGGGCTCTGGTTTGATGGGAGCAGGGAGCCGCCGCCGTCGCCATTGCTCCTGCTGCTAAGTGCTTTTTCCCATATACTACTTACACGGATGGGAACAGACTCCTCGCGCTGTACTGGAGTAGTTATACAACGCTACTGGTCTAACCACATGTGATATCTGTACACGATAACGGGGAGATTTAAGGAGTATTAGGGAAAGACAAAGGTGTATCTTTTCCCCTCGAATCGTTTCCATCCAACAAACAACCAAGACGGATAGCAGCAAGTGCCCTTCTGCCCCTGTAGCCTGCCGCTGTTGATATTCCCTGCGAGGATATCAGCAACTCGGCGAGGATAAGGGATTAGCATACCAGGTGAATTATACATTGTGATTGGTGGACACACAAACTGAAAACATCCAAGGAGATAAAGCTTACACGCTAATGTACACCGATTGAAGGGATTTTTATTCTGAAAGGAATTGGATACAGTATTTCATCATACGCTTCCTCATTGAAACTAGAAAATTGAATGTTGGAGGTTTAACTGTGAAAACCTTTAATTTGAAAGGATAGCCGAAGTGTCTACCCATATAGAGGCCTTGATGTGCCTTTCTCATCACCAAGCACATGTGTATACTCATACCACATTAACCAGCCTACGTACCACTCAACCCTATGTCTACCTCATAATTTTGCTGACCTTGACAAAATCCCTTATCCTTACCTTTACCCATATCACACCCTCAGTTTAAGTGGGGATGGTCAGTAACATCGCTGCAAGTATAGAACACAACACAAGCAAATAGAAGGCAAACAATCGAAAGTGGAAACCGATTTGCCCCGAGGAGGAATTATAACAGATTGCCTAAGGCAACATTTGTAAATCCATCTGATCTAAGGAGGTATTTAGACGATTCTCTTTGATTAAGGATTTATGTATACCTGATCTGAGGCGAATTAAGCAGGGTTGACAATTAGCGCTCCTACTTGTCTTCAGCCTGTGTGCCTCATACATATATATGTAACACAGTCAGGTGTTAGGCTGCCTGTGGAGGCTGTACCCGGACCGAGGCCTGCCCTTATCTATGCTAAACACCTTCCCTGTCCATATCACTGATTCTATCAGCAGGACCTGTCACCGCCTAACACGTGACCTACTACCCACTCCTAGCCACTGAGCAGGTCAGTCTGAGAAGGAGGAAGGGTATTATATACAGCACCACAGCAAAGGTACAGGATACCTTCATAGGCATACAAAGGTGTACTCCTATTATTATTACTACTCCCGCAATTAGTATTTGTAATAGTACCTCTTCAGAAGGTAGCTAGGAAAGGATACAAGCCCTGCACTTACCACTCAACCTCTCGGTATCAGAGAAAGGCCGAGTGGATCACCTTAATAGAGGTACTTTGAAACATCACTACAGAGCCACTGGTAATAAACCTCCATCAGCGCCACCACACACGCCGCCTGGCGACCTGCTCACTCACTAACAGCAGCTCGGGTTGAGCTGCTCGCTGACTAAATTAGGAGCTGCTCAGTTACACAGAGAGCTGCTGCAGTGTGACATCAGAGGCCGCTCTCTGCACTAACGGGCACGTCACACCCACTGCTGTAGCACCCCGCCTCAGGCAGCACTGCTACAGGTACAGCAGCATGAGAGATAGCAGATGTAAGAACCAGCGTCCTATCAATAATATGACATATAGATAACAATTGGAGACCAGCGAGTACAGGGATGAAAAATTCCTGACATAATATTCATTATTTCTTAAAAACTAAAGTAACAGAAAAAGAGGAAGAAACGATAACGACAAATATCCTCCGGTCAGGTTTCTTATACTACTCTGGTAATTCCCAAACCGATAAGACACTATCCTATCTTACCTGAGGAACAGACAACATAATCAGGGTAACGGACAGAAATGAATCCCACACTATAGTGAGGGATCTCAGCTTCAATATCCGAACCAATTTGCTGCCCACTGATCCCTGTATGTTGTCCGCAGCCCCTGTGTGTGTGCGGGTATCAGACAGGCCGCATACACAGGGCACACAGGGTGCAGGCTATCCCCTCTATGTGATCCCCGTGGTGGCTCGTTACTGAGGGCTTCTGGAGCTGCTCCTTCCCCCTGAGCTGCTCCACCACCCCGGGCTACTGTGCCAGCGTCCACTGAGCCAAGGCCACGACTCCAATTTGCTCCAACTCACTCAGCGGCTGAGCAAAAGGATCTGCCCACCTCCCACCCTGCCCCGACCACCCTAACCTCCTGCCCCCAGCTCTCCCTCTCCTGGGCATCCAGCGGATGAATAGGCAATAGGCTGCACACTGCCAATACAAGGACCACATTGAAGGTGCGTTGGGAGACGTGGCCCTATACTACTAGCGGCACAGTGAGGCGTTAACTGCTGCCTCCACCCCCGTCTTACAGTGTACCTGAGCGGCAGCCGCCATGGCTGATAACGTGTAGCGCCGCACGACGTGTGCCCTCACTTACCGCACTGCCCACCCCCCCCCCCCTATACACGCACCTGCTGTCGTGCACATTGCCTTTTCTTGGCCTCTGCTCGCGGCTGCTGTCGCCGCTCGAGCTGACGTAGGTGCCGCGGCGTTGTGCGCGCCGGGCTATTTTTAGAAAGTGAGCAGCTGAGAGGAGGTTGTGACGCAGGCGGCGGCTGACGGGCAGGGAGAGGGAGGAGGGAGGGAGCCTGCAGCAGCAGCAGCGCCAGCAGCGGCGGCTGGTGCCGGCTCTGACCACTAGGGGGAGGCATTGTTGCCTGCTGGTGCCGCAGGAGGCTGTGTATAGACAGGCTGCTGCAGCACACGGCCTGACTGACAGCCGCAGGTAGCCGCTGTAGCCAACACAGTCAGTGGTGGCTGAGTGGCGAGCTATTCCCCTCAGCAGTGAGCAGCTCAGTAAGGGAGCTGTCATACACTAAGGCTGTACTGCTGCAGGAGACGCCTGACGCCTGTCCTGGTACCACACCTACTGCCGTCCACACACCACTGCCCGCCTCACTAAGAGCTGCTCCGGGTGTGCGTGCCGCAGCACCCACACCTTCTGACACCAGCCTCCCGTGTGTGTGTCGTCAGGCTTTTTCTGGTGGCGTATTTCGGCCTGTTGGCTGGTTGGCCTAAGGCGGCCACCACCTTACACACCAGCAGCAGCACCAGCAGCAGCAGCGGCTACTGCCTGCGTCTCCCTACCACCACTGACACCATCACCACCTGCATCATCATCATCAGACGCTGCCTGTTTTAGTCAAAGGAGCGGAAACCCACTTCCTGCCGCCCTCCCCTCTGTGCGTCCTAATCAGCGGCTGGTGGTAGTGAGCTGCTCCTGGTGTCCTACTCAGCGGCTACCTGAGCTACTCAGTCCCTCACGGCCTCCTCAGCAGCAGCAACACTCTGACCGGCTCCACACACAACACACCACGCCCACTCCCACCGCCACTCCACCACGAGCTGCTCATCGTGCCACGGATGACTCCTGCATGAGCAACTCTGAGCTGCTCAGTGCCACTACAACCAGCCACCTAGCTGCCTGCCGCCACAGGTGCTAATCAGCCACCACGGGTGTAGGTGGTGATCAGGGGGATATATAGAGGTGGGCTACCTGTGAGGGGGTTTAGTACCAGAGCAGGAGGACAGGCTGAGTTATAAGGAGCAGCTCACATTGAGGACTTACTGCTGCTGCTGCCTGACGCTGCTGAGGCGTACAGAGCAGCTCACCTTAACCAGGAGCTGCTCAGGGACAGCTCCTCCTGCTACAGCTCCTACACACAGGATACCTCAACACCACCAGCTCCATGGTGACAAAGGAGTGATAAGTCAACCACCAACAACAAGGATTTATTTACAAACACCTACGTATCATCAGTGATCCTCTCCACCTTCGCTAACCGCTTCGATGTGGACCAATAAAGACAGCGGTGAACCTGAGGTGCCAAACTACTTAGTGGATGATTATTGGACAACTGTGTTAAAGAATATAGACAACTTCGACGACGCGACCGGCCTCATTAAAGGCGACCCTGCTCAGATCGCCAAGCAGCCTAAGGGGGACGTGGACCCAGGCATTGAGCTGCTCCTCAGACGACAAGAGCAGAAGAACGAGTCTGCTCAGGGGCCGGGCGGCGAGGAGTGCCTGACCTGTATGTGTTGTCTCTGCTGTTAGCCTCCCTCAGCATTAGGACATACCTACAGACACAGCTCTCTCATTCAATACACTCTGATAGTGTTAGCCACTCTGCCGCCTTTGTGCTATTTATAGACTGATTACAGCAGCTATTGGTGTCCACGCCAACTGGACATTACTCACTCACACCTAGGGCTTCACCCGGACACTCTAGCCTCCATCATAGACTGTGAGCAGCTCAGGGCTACTTGATTCATTCACGTGAGCAGCTCGGCTACAGAGGGAAGCCTGATTGAGTACTGAGTGAATATTACATACCCAGAGAGGGAGACGAGATAAGGTGCTACACACCTGGTAGTTATCCTGCCGTGAGGGATTGGACATAGACACTATAACACTGAGACTGGTTCTACTACTGAGTGCGTCACCCGCCGTGTGGCAGCTAGTTATCTGATATAGTGAGTGTACCAGCCGCGTGTGGACACATACTAGAGGCACATTGATCCCTGCCTGCTGCTACCCTGTGTTATAGCTGTGTGTGCTGTGTACATAAACCACCACACGTGGATAACGCCGTACACAGGAGGACATTAGGACAAACCAAGCCCCACCTCCTGTACCAGCACTAGCAGCACCGCCACATTACGCCTCTCACCAACTCACTTTGGACGACACCTTGGTCTCTCCTTATAAAAAGGAGCTGATGCCAGCGGTTCAACTGCGGCCGGTGTGAGTAGTGAGTGAGACATCAGTGGGCTCCCATTGTTCCCATAAGGAGACCTTGCTGGTCACATCGCACCTTCACCCACCGTACAGGAGTACCACCAGTGTCCTTTTATACCAACACAACGTCATTACAAGTAGTTAAGGATTTATTCTATACCAATAAGGATAGTTCAGGATTGGAGCAGTGGTTTTACCTCGGCTGAATCAGAGTGGAGTTTTACAGAGACGGCTGTGGTCCCTGTGGTGAGGGAGGGCTGTATCTGATCCCCCAGCACCACCACTACTATTACTACCACTGGTGTCCTGCCATTGCTGCCCTACACTAGATTGGTGCTGGTGAATGTGCGGGTCTCCTGGGCCCTGCTCACCATCGTTCAATACTAGGCGGGCTGAGTGAGGCTCCAGCCGCCTACTCTACTACTGCCACACGGCAGCAGCAGCAGCAGCAGCGGCCATAGCGCCTTGTCAGCCCACTGCTGCCTGCAGGCCACCACCTCCGCCATTGCTGCAGCAGCACCAGCAGCACCAGCAGCACCAGTCGCCGACCACCAGCACCACAGGGGACAGTTACAGTAGCAGTACCAAGGCCGCACCGAGCTGCTGCCACATCTCCGCCTTTATCGTCTAGTCTATGCTGACAAGTGCCCTTGAAATAATATTAGTGTCTCACGGTGCCCGGGAGTGGGTTTAGAGGAGGATCTATATCTACGTATCCCTTAGTCTCCTCCGTGCCACTGGAGACTACAACAAGGGGCAGGATTTTATTGTCAAGCCCCACCAAGTGTGCTTAGTGTGGGTTCAGTTACCACACATCTCCCCCTACATGAGGACAGGCTCCACCCATGGAGGTCTATGGGGCACATACTACACAGGATAACACAGGAGTGAGTCCGTCCCCACTTGGGGCGCTAGCTGGTCTCACATAGTAACCCAGACCACACGTAGAAACCACCGGAAGTGACGTCATCAACGCCATCTACCGGTCACGGTAGATACTAGAGAGAGCATTCCCAACCCGTGCCATGAATGTGTTGTATTGTATACTCCATTACCACGTCTAGTGCGACTTTAGCCCTGTCGCCGCCAGGCAGCAGCCACACCACGGCATTCTTAGTTTGTTAACGGTAAAACACAACTCGTAATTAAGCTTTTTATATTACATACTATCTATGTCATATATCTATATATCTATATCACATGTTAGTGTTGATACAAATCATTATAGCATTATTTGAGAAAGGTGAGGAATATATAGTGTGAATTCATTGTTATCCCTGTCATCCGCTTAACATAGCTACTAATTGTTATCTCAATCTTGGTTTTGATTGTATACCTTATTATATAAGGAAGAACAAAATCGAAGACACGAAATGTTGTGTAATCTGAATAGGTCTTTCTGATAGACGGGACTGGAAGATTGGAGATAAGTGTGTTCAATATAGTTATATAACGCCGAGTGTAATACCAACCAGCATCATATACGTTAACACCAAGTTGTCGTAATACATATAGTCGTGTATTGTCGTTGTTGTTATCGATATCTGTGTATATCAACAAGTAAAGTACATCATCGTAACTAACGACCCCAAGACACTATGGATAGGCTTCTACGTACGGTGCTCTCCCTTAGGGAGGTCAAGTTTCGGCATGACGATGATTTTATAGACCGGTTATCGAGGCAGTATACCACGGGTCTCCTTACCATCCTGGCCTTCTTGGTCAGTACCCGTCAATTTGTGGGCGACCCCATATCATGTTGGTGTCCCGCACATTTTACTGAATCCCATCGCCAATACACCAACACTATCTGCTGGGTGAGTAACACCTATTATGTGCCCTTCGAGAGACGTATACCGGATGATCACGACCTTAAGGCCCACCAACAACTGGTGAGTTACTACCAGTGGGTGCCGCTGATCCTGCTCACACAGGCGCTCATGTCCTTTGTGCCCTGTCTTATCTGGCGTTGGCTGAACATTCGATCGGGCATGGACGTGAGCTCACTGCTGGACGCTGCCTCAGTGTGCCACAAAGCGGCTTACTCTGAGATCAAAGACAGGACTGTACGTTACCTGGTTAATCAGATCGACAGGTATCTGATGAGCCAGCGAGACTACCGACAAAACTGCTGCATCCGCCTTAAGCAGGTCGTGGCGCGGTATTGTTTCTTGGTTGGGGGCAAACGGCATGGGAACTTTCTAACCGTCGCCTACATCTTCATCAAACTTTTGTACGCGGTCAACGCTCTAGGACAACTCTTCCTGCTCGATATGTTCATGGGCATCGAGTTCCACCTGTATGGCATCTACGTGATGGCCAGATTGGTGCGAGGCGAGGACTGGGCATCCTCCGAACGCTTCCCGCGTGTCACATTATGCAGCTTCCAGATTCGCCATCAGGCTCGACTCCACGACTACGTGGTGCAGTGTGCACTGACCATCAACCTTTTCAACGAGAAGATTTTTATACTTTTGTGGTTTTGGTATGTTTTTGTAGCTATTGTAACGTTTGCGAATTTATTCCAATGGGTGGCAAGGTCGATATACTGGCCTGGGCAGATTCAGTATGTCAAACGGAAGCTAAGGGCCTTTGATGTATCGCACAGGACGAAGGCTACGATAGGCAAGTTCGCCCAGTATTATCTGCGCAGGGATGGCATCTTCCTCATTCGGATGCTGTCTATGAACATTGGGGAGATGGTAGCAGCAGAGACACTCTGTGGCCTTTTCGAAAACTACGGCCCAGAGCGGAGACTGATTTCAGAACACCCGTCACGGTCACGACGAAATGTCGTAACGAGTGGCCGCCAAGGGGCCGGAGGGAATATGGAGGTTGTATAGTTTCCGGTTTGTGCCCTCTATCGGCCTTTTTTGACATTAATAATGTAAGCTAATCTGAATTGTGCTGGAATCACGGCCGTTGCTGTTGTTCACATGGGCAACGTACGGCAATACATATAAGTATTGTACAATGGCAACCATGTTGTAATAACACTGCCTTAAAAATCACCTCCAGAATAAGAGTAACGAGAGAAAAGAGTAATCACAATAAGGGATGTCATATATTATATGTATGATATGATATTCCTACATGGCTATTATGCATCATACTCGACACTGGAATCTCCGCCTCGATCATTACCTTGTTATCATTAATAATAAACTGTGAAGAGGCCATTCTTTTCCCAAAATGGCGACCAATGCTCAAAATACCAACATTGTGATCTCGTCACCACGTGGTACGTAAATGGAACGCCGCGAGAGTGTGATGACGTCAGAGGATTGTGTGCACTACGTCACGGTGGGTACTGACTGCTGTGGGCAGATTGACTCCCCCTAATCACCAAAATCAGCACTTAGCTCTCCGACATGACATGAGGATAAAAAGAGAGAGAGAAAGAGAGTGAGAGGACAGTGAATATGAATATGGAGAGGGTCTGAAGTTGCAGATAAACTGATGGGGAGAGGTTGGGTTGGTACATGTATCAAACAGAGTCAGGTAGTTGGAAGTGTTCCCACAATTCTTCAGTTATAACTTAATGTGAAGGTCATATGAAGGTCACATAGGTCACCTTCTGCGTCTTCCCGGAAGTGCTTACCACCATTTCACCCCTCCTGTCGACACCATGTCTCAATCCACATTTTGATTCAAAGAGAGTAGAAGATGGATTAGGGCGAATGTTGTTATCATATATTATATTACTTATGTATGTCGACATACATGATTCCATCTTGTAAGCATGTAAAACGTGTGCAAAACTAGCCTGATAGGAGGTGGTGTCTGGTAGGGATGTGCCCCCCTCCTAACCCCCAGCCCTGCTCCCTTGTCTCATCCACAGTGGGCGCCCGGTTACAGCCTAGGGGAGTCTAATGCCTTTTGGGGGGTAACACACTTGTTATTTGCCTATTATATTAGTTTATAATGGGCTGTTGTTTTATTTTCCCTTTGTGCTTGTATGCGGGTGCATCTTACCTACTATTAAGGCTAAGTCTGAGATGTGAAGAAAAGGGCAAGGGTATTATTAATGTTGTTGTCATGGCAACAACGGTTGTTGTTTCATACTTGTTTTCGGTAATCATCAACACAGTGTACTGAGCATAATGAGTTGTTAACTAAGGAAATAAAGTAAATGGGGAATGAATGTAAAAAGGAGTTCTTTGTATAGATCCGAGCTGGCAGGGTTGTTCTAGGGAGGAGGGATTGTTATATACGTTTTGTTTCCCGAGCTTGTCCTCTCTCTCTAACTACTCTCAGAAGCTAGCCTAACATTACTCACTCTCATCCACTCGTTTGCCAGGATGACGACCAATGAAGCCAACACTTTCCAATGGATACAGAATATCTCTGGCAAACAAACTCTGCAGAACTGTCTCTACTATCTCTGCCCTCAAAGAACCCCCAAACTGCTGGGCATGAACATGGAACAAATCCTAAAACCTTTAACTGGATTTACACTTGCCTTCTACCACATGAATGACCTCCAAGTGTGTATATCTGATATACACTCACCTAAACAACACGTATCTGTGCCGATGAGGAGAGGTATCCAGTACCACCCACCAAGGTTACCGATACAGCATCCTGACCTCTGCTAAAACTGTCACGACTGACACAACTCCTTGCCTACTGAAGCCCCCATTGACCTACATCTTTCCAAACGTTTTGCAATAGCTACACAAAAGCGTATCCAAAACCTGTTAATGATTTGATTTCATTAACTTAAAAATCAGTTCAAGATGCCCAAGTTCCTTTTGCCTTATAACCTACTACCATCCCCCATTTCCATCTTATGTTTCTTTCTTTTTAAGATCTCAATCGTTATTTCTTTCTTTTTCCTATTAAACCATCACATATACTGTTTCTTTACCGTTGGTGACTTTTTTCTTATCAACCCCTATTACTATTAATTTAGGGCGATATTACGTTGTATTAGTCTTATGGACATGCACTTTTATTGATTTGTTAAAACAGTATGTTATTTACGATTACTTCATGAGCTCGTTAAATTGGTCGCGGCTCAAGTCGGAGTCACTAAATGCGAGATCTCTTAATGATTACATTAACATTTTTGTGAGAATTTATCCTGACAAAAACAAAATAAACGTGTCAACAAAGGATACAACTTCGCTCACCAGATCGTGACCCATGAAAGAACTTATATATATCCGCGTATACAAGAACCACAGGACAAGCCTGTGGCACTTCAGTTTTTATTCCGATGTAAGCTCTCAGCGACAGAGTGCGATTATCATAGTTGACCAAAGTTTGTACATTCTGCCAGCGAGAGTGTGAAAGAGAATATTTCTGTTGATTTTGAAGAGCGTGTGCCGCCATGTACATTATATAAATATATATCTACATATATCTATATTACACATGAAGTACAGAGAGTCTATGTGGATATTTAACTACTCGGGAATGGCCTTAATGTACCATGTTATGACTGAGACAAAGAGAGCACTTATTGTGAGACTGAGTGAGGCCAAGTGAAGGAGGTGGCAGATCTAGTGCCAAAGTCCCAGAGACCAACTACCCTGTATTGTTACTATGTTGATAGATACAAATGTAAGAAGCTTGTTAGAAAGTTAAACGTTGCAACCAAGATGTATTGAAATACATGTAAATGGACTATTTATTATTATTATTATTAATTAAAGAGGCGCGGTTGCACATGGCATCATCAGTGTAAGTGAATTACTTGGTATACTGCATTGTTATGATGTGTATCGCTCACAACATAATTCATGGTACATACTTATTACTAGCAGTGCGAGGGTTGAAAGGTGATAGCGCATCATGTTGTATTGATAAAACACTGTGTGCAACACAAGTATTCAGGACCTTGAACCATTGTTGAGGAAAGAGTGGAGTAAAATACAATTTCTGTTTAAGAAACAATCTCATGTGTGATTCTATCAATGGAAGATCTAACAAGTTGACCGTGAAAGAAGGGGGTAATGCAGGAATTTAGGTCCACTGCGGACCGTTCGCATTCATCCCTTTGTAAGTGATAATTTTTTGCTAAAGTATATATGTGTTACCAGTGTATGGTTCAACCTTGACAAATACGAAACTAATATAAAGTGTGTGTGAATACGAAACTATCTGATCATCCTGTTCTGTGCAGTTGCTGGCAAACCAAAGTAGGATTTAATAAATGTTTTCGTCTATATATTATATGTGATATTTTCCATATCTTGCCTACAGATTGCTTATTACATTAATTATGCTCTCTTCATCATCTGGTTTGGTGTCCTAATAAAATCTCACTTCCAATGTAATCCACAGCTTGCTATATGTTTTATAGGAGTCCTCCTACATAGACGCCCATCAGGGGTGGCCTATCATTACCCTCAGGAGAACCTTATTAACGCCTTTCTTTCTTTTGTAGTGTAGACCTAATTTTTGTACTTAATAATTACTGTAGATTCATCATCTCTCACATCCCACTAATGAAAGTATATGAATATATTTTGTAACTCTTATATTCTGCGAAAATCAATGAAGTCTTATTCCTGCGTAAGTAGAATTCACTAAGGCATGTGGATATTAATATACATACACCCACAATATAAATTGGAGTATCACGAAAAGAGTCAATTCAGCATCTCTAGATAGATCCATTTTGGATGTTACCGCTGCGTTGCTACCATGATGGAAGGAGTATATCAAAGTTGTGCCCTGTCTGGCAGGGGATGCACATGATGGATTAGTGATGGAGAATAAGAGTGTGTACCTGAACAAGGACAGCTACCTGAGGGTGTGCGGGTAGCAGGGGTAGGATGCTGCACCCCCTGTGGAGATACCACCCCCACACAGGCTTTACTCAGCTACTGACTTTGCCATGAGAAAAGCGTCTGAGGTAAAAGGTAATACTACTCCAATCAGTGTGTGTTTTTACTCTGATAATTGGATATAAAAAGACCTGTCATCGGAAAGGCAGACTCGTACGTTGGCACGCCTTTCTCTGTTGGTTGCCATAGACACTTAGTAAGAGCCATCTCCCTTTTCTAGTTTCCCAAGTGTCTTCTTTAGATGTAGCCGTGAGTTCTTTCCTATTACCTTTACGGTGGATACCTGTGTTAATAATGTTGTCACTGAGGGAATTTGCAAACAACGTTGCACATAGACTGAATAACATTTACTTGCTATTGCCCTGCTCCACAAATCCTGTCTTTTATCGTTCTACCATACATGTTCGTCTTGCCTTGATCTAGTTATTATTTATATTGTTGTTGTTCATTTTTTCCCTGTGTTTGTATTTTTTGTTCGTTTTCTTCTTTGTCTTCCATCCGTTTTATATTCAACCTAAATCCTACTTGTCTTGTCATGTTGGTTGCTTCGGCTCTTTGTTTTCCTTGTTGGCATTTGGTTCCACAGCCCATTCCCCTTCTCTACCCACGCCCTTCCCTCCTCCATCTCCTCCCTCATCTCCTCCCCTGTCGTCCACACCAGCGGCCATGTCATCCTCCCCCGTCTTCCTGCCCGTCCTACAGCGTTGGATAGGCCTGCCTCAGCGTTTTGTTATCCTCCAGTAGCACCTCCCCCCACCCCTCCTCCTGCTGCCGCCATCATTAGGCTGATTGTCAAGCAGCTCCTCCATGGCTGCACCAAGTCTTACACACCTTCAGAATTAGAGAAAAAAATTAGAAAGACAATGGGCAGCAGCAGGTCCAGTTATTCACGTGGGCAGACAACAGCAGCAGTGGCAGCTCTTGCCGCGCCATGACATTCAAAATACGATGACTCAGCATCAAATGGCGGCGCCTACTGCTGGAGCTGGTGCTGCGGCTGCTGCTGTAGCAGGAGATAATGACAGACTGGCAACCAGCGCCGGTGGTTACTATAGAGAGGGGTGGTCTGTGATGTGTATAAATAGATATAGATTAGGAACAGGGTAGGATGCAGTATGTTATAATAAGGTGACGGTAGCTCGGGGGCCGGGTCCCCCTTGTACTCAGTCACAAACTGATATGTCACGTAGCGCCTTATATAGGGGTAGGCCTCTTAGGACACAGGCAGCACTGGGGGGCAGCTCACGCAGGGCGCATATACTGCCTTCTACCTTCCGTCAGTCATAGCGTTATTAGTTCAAGGCAGCCTGCTCTATCGTGTCTCTTAAGGAATGTTCGTATACCTAATCTGGAAATAATATCAACCAACAAACTGGTTAGATTCTTGTGCAGAGAACAGAGTTCCCTGATTATTTCTCAGGGTTTATATCTGTATAGCTGTTGATATAGCCAGTCAAAAGGCACTTGCAAATTTAAAACTTCCAATATCCAATATTCTAGCTTCCCCTTTCATCCTCCTCTCTCTTTTACTCAATATTCCTCCTTGTTGGTTCCTGGAGAATCCCTTGTTAGTTACTTCTAAGTTTCTCACCAACTTGGCTCAGCCTATTGGCGGCGCTATGAGTCAGCGCCCGCCCTCTTGTTGGGGCTTTAAAAAGCCACAACAGACTGATTCTGAAGAGGCACTTTCTGACAACATTGCTAAATTCATCATTACTCGAGAACTTCAATACGCATATAATTAAGATTACAGTTTATTCCTACTTCATTACACGTTTGGGGCAAAGTCTTCATCCAAGATTCGAAGCAGACAGGCTTCTTTTGATTGGACGAACCTGCGTTCGGTCACTTTCCACCAATTATAGGCACATGAAGCTGAGTACAGCCGTCTGTGAAATATCTAAATCGATTTACCACGCCCAGCCACGGATAAAAGCTGAACCTGATACTTAAGCATGTTATTATGGAAATGGATCATTATGTGTACTGTATAACCATGTCTCAAAGCATGAATGAGGCCGCTGGGCGTGTTTATAGCACACTCAGCAAGGTGTTTTCCCCGTAAAAATCCAAACTCAGGGGCAGTTTGACACGTGATAATTAGTTATTGTGATGACTACTAGGGCACTTAATATATGTAAAGTGTAACTTTATAGTCTATATGTAAGATGTAAAACCTCATATACATGCAAAATGAAAAAAACAAACTATGATGAATTGATAGAAAAGTGACAAAAGTCGTGACGAATCTGTTGTGTCCCTTGTCATATTCCCCAACTAGAGACTGTTTGTTTGGCATGTTATAAAACAGCAGTATTGATTGTAAAGCCCTTCCCAGGTATGGTGTGCTGTTACTGCTAGGTACATACTGGCTGTAGAGTAAGGTAGCTGTACTGTGGGTGACACATGAAACCAATATCAAGGGTAAAGGTCGATCAACCTACACTACATTGATCAAATCCCTTTGGTTGACAGAGTGTGTCACACTGGGCATGTTTGTCCGGCAATCAAAGGACATTTTAAGGTGTATTTTCTAGGAACGGTAAACATTGTTATATGAGACCTGCTGTATAACCTGCACCTTGCATTAAACCTGTTTACTCCGTTTTCTGGGATCTAAAGACGCGGGATTAGTCTAGCATCCAATCACCACGTTGTCCATTTTTTTTCATCCTTCTGTGGCAGGAAAATCTATATGAGTGCCCAGACCTTAATTGATTAGGTGAGTTTGCAGTTCGTGCTTCATAGCGGCGCACTCAGTGGGCCAGGGCCTGTGTCTGTGACCGGAATATGGCCTCTAAATATTGGTTATCAAATCTCAGCCTACTGATACCGTTAATCAGGACAGTCAGAGCTCAGTTATTTATCAAACTGACTAGAATTCTGCTAGATAAGCACAGATTCTAGCTGGCTGAGCAGAAATGAGATTGGCTGAGATCTAGAGGCACGATAGGCATGGTGTAGAAAGGTCTGGTGTAAATGTTTCAGAAGGTGGCAGTCCAAGCTCAGCTAATAGCAATGCTCCAGAGGTCGGCCACCATACTTTAACCTTACACTTCGCTTAACTATCCACACTTTTCACAAATTATCTAGCTTAGGAAAGGTCTCAATGACGGCTTTGAGGTGATTGATATTACAGATCATCACCACCATTCCTTTAGTTAAGCAGTTATTGCCCTCATGTTGGTGTGACGTAAAGGACGTGAATATTCCCAACATCAGTGAGCCAGGGTCTTGGAGTATCTCTTTTCATTCATAAAGATCTGGTCACCCTCTAATGTTTACACCTTTATTGTGAAATCTAAATTCACCATGCTTCTTATCATCTCCGTTTGTCCTTCAAGTAGACTAAATGGGAGCACACCCTTGTCCCTTGGCTTTGTTTCCGGTAATTTAGGATAACAGACACGGTTTTGGCCAGGTTCATGGAGATATTTCAGTTTGGCATGCAGTGCCTCTAGATAGAGCTGGCTGTTTGCCGGTATTGATAAGGGGGCTGGTGGGGGGCCGGGCGGGTTGTGGCCTGTGTCTACACAGTATTGACTGCAGTTATTGATCAGCCTCCTCCTCCTGAGGCAGTCCCGGTGTGCTCCAGACCTACCCTACCCACTGCCTCCCTGACACCCACTGCCTCCCTGACACCCACTGCCTCCCTGACACCCACTGCCTCCCTGACACCCACTGCCTCCCTGACACCCACTGCCTCCCTGACACCCACTGCCTCCCTGACACCCACTGCCTCCCTGACACCCTCTGCCTCCCTGACACCCACTGCTTCCCTGACACCCACTGCCTCCCTGACACCCACTGCCTCCCTGACACCCACTGCCTCCCTGACACCCTCTGCCTCCCTACTCCCTGACACCCACTGCCTCCCTGACACCCACTGCCTCCCTGACACCCACTGCCTCCCTGACACCCTCTGCCTCCCTACTCCCTGACACCCACTGCCTCCCTGACACCCACTGCCTCCCTGACACCCACTGCCTCCCTACTCCCTGACACCCACTGCCTCCCTGACACCCACTGCCTCCCTGACACCCACTGCCTCCCTGACACCCACTGCCTCCCTACTCCCTGACACCCACTGCCTCCCTGACACCCACTGCCTCCCTACTCCCTGACACCCACTGCCTCCCTGACACCCACTGCCTCCCTGACACCCTCTGCCTCCCTACTCCCTGACACCCACTGCCTCCCTGACACCCACTGCCTCCCTACTCCCTGACACCCACTGCCTCCCTGACACCCACTGCCTCCCTGACACCGACTGCCTCCCTACTCCCTGACACCCACTGACTCCCTGACACCCACTGCCTCCCTGACACCCACTGCCTCCCTTACACCCACTGTCTCCCTGACACCCACTGCCTCCCTGACACCCACTGCCTCCCTGACACCCACTGCCTCCCTGACACCCACTGCCTCCCTGACACCCACTGCCTCCCTGACACCTACTGCCTCCCTGACACCCACTGCCTCCCTACTCCCTGACACCCACTGCCTCCCCACTCCCTGACACCTACTGCCTCCCTGACACCCACTGCCTCCCTGACACCCACTGCCTCCCTGACACCCACTGCCTCCCTACTCCCTGACACCCACTGCCTCCCTACTCCCTGACACCCACTGCCTCCCTACTCCCACTACACCCACTGCCTCCCTGACACCAACTGCCTCCCTGACACCCACTGCCTCCCTGACACCAACTGCCTCCCCACTCCCTGAAACCTACTGCGTCCCTAACACCCACTGCCTCCCTCACACCCACTGCCTCCCTACTCCCTGACACCCACTGCCTCCCTGACACCCACTGCCTCCCTGACACCCACTGCCTCCCTACTCCCTGACACCCACTGCCTCCCTGACACCCACTGCCTCCCTGACACCCACTGCCTCCCTGACACCCACTGCCTCCCCACTCCCTGCCACCTACTGCCTCCCTGACACCCACTGCCTCCCTACTCCCTGACACCCACTGCCTCCCTGACACCCATAGCATCCCTACTCCCTGACACCCATAGCATCCCCACTCCCTGACACCCACTGCGTCCCTACTCCCTGACACCAACTGCCTCCCTGACACCCACTGCCTCCCTGACACCCACTGCCTCCCTACTCCCTGACAACCACTGCCTCCCTGACACCCACTGCCTCTCTTATTCCCTTACACCCACCCCTACATGCTCTACTACCGAGCCCGACCCCAACAAACCCAGGTTAAGTCTCCTCATTGTGTACCTACTCCCTGACACCCACTGCCTCCCTGACACCCACTGCCTCCCTGACACCCACTGCCTCCCTACTCCCTGACACCCACTGCCTCCCTGACACCCACTGCCTCCCTGACACCCACTGCTTCCCTGACACCCACTGCCTCCCTGACACCCACTGCCTCCCTACTCCCTGACACCCACTGCCTCCCTGACACCCACTGCCTCCCTGACACCCACTGCCTCCTGACTCCCTGACACCCACTGCCTCCCTGACACCCACTGCCTCTCTACTTTCTGACACCCACTGCCATCCCGGGCTGCCATCTCACTCCCTGAGACCCACTGGCTCCCAGCTCCCTGACACCCACTGTCTCCCTGACACCTACTGCCTCCCTGACACCCACTGCCTCCCTTATTCCCTTAAACCCACCCCCTACATGCTCTACTACCGAGCCGGACCCCAACAAACCCAGGTTCAGTCTCCTCACTGTGCACCTACACTGTCTATACCTTGATATTCACCCACGCACAATTCCCCATCCGTATACTACTCACATCTGTATACAAATATCAGCGTTACCTACTTACCTACCCGCCTGCTTTACCTGTCCCTATCCCTTTCTCTTCTCCTTGCATTCCACTCCTCCCAATTTCCTTGCCCTGCCCCTCGCCCATTCATTGTCCTTGCCTCCTTCTTTACCGCTTATAACCCCTCTGTCTCTTATCTTCATTCACCTGTCCCTCCATCGTTCAGTCCCTGCCTCAGTGCCTCTCCTGTTGGGTTATTCCCTTCTCCCTGTGTCCGTTACTCTCTAATGAGCATTTTCTTATCTAAGAAATAATTTAATGCATACCACAATTATCTTCATGATAGTTATAGATCACTTGCTCCCTCCATCACACTCTTGCTCTCTAGTCCCCCTCCGTTGCCCCCCCCCCCGTTGCCCCCCCGTTGCCCCCCCCCTTCTCCCTCGGCCTGCGGGTGGCTTATTTCATGCTGGCTGGAGCACTGCAATTCACTTAGCAGCACGGCTGGGCATGTGACTTGGCTGGAGGAGGAGCCCTTTGGCTACAGAACCAATTTATTAGTGCACGGCAGGCAAGTCTTTGCGCCGCCTGCTAAACTCACAGGTGATTGGGAGGAGGGGGTAGGAGGGAGGGTGGAGGTAGGAGTAGGAGACGGAAGATTGAGCTCTGTGGAAAAAACGTCCCTAGTCTGACCGATAGCTGGTATACAATCAGTGAGCCCAGGCAGGTAGAAACAACGAGAGGTAGCAGGGGGCGGCCACCATAGAGGTGGTCTACAGGTATAGGAAGCCGACAATCTGATAGTTTGGGAGGAGGAGGGGCGGTGGACTTGGCCAATCAGTAATTCATAACTACATGTAGAATAGGGACATAGTGCTGTGTGTGGGGGTAGGACCTTTTTCTTTTATGCGTTCTTCTTGGTCATTTACATGCACATGCGCATTCCACACCAGGCGTTCATTGACATTATAGTGTACTGTCGCTTAACCCGTGGACGCATCTGTAACGCTAACCCTCTGCATCTAGCTGACAAACATCTGTGTACGCCATGTATGTTCGTTGTAAAGGCGCACTCAACCCAGGACCTAACCCTGCCGAGTTTTGTACGCAAATGACGTCGTGGGTTCAGTGCGCCTTTAAAACAGTACAAATATCCAAAGCCCAGTACTTGATGTTCAAGACCATGGGTAAAAACATGTTGGTGTAAGACGGTACGCTGACTGTAGGACTGGTGTATACTGTTTCCATTATTCATGCATTGGCAAGTCTCTTCACATTGGCGTTCCGACCTATGTCGTTGTTTACCTGATGGTTGTTCCACTGTTTTTCTTATTCATCTTATCCTGTACCCTTACCATTCAACCATCCTCTCATGTATTGCAGTATGTCTCCTTGTATGTGTTTTGTTTGCCACACCCATTATAACATCAAACATTGGCCTGATGGTGCTCATACCTCGTGTCCCTGTAACACGTACAGCACTGTACTTCCGTGCCCCCTGCTGTCTCTCACTCCATCCCTCACCGCTCTCCTCTCCCTAGTCTGGCAGCCAATAAACTCAGCCTTGTAAAAATACCCAGAGCAGGACATGCCTTATTAGCGTACTAGTACGGGTACGGTATCAAGCTGAAATGTGCACAGTTGCCATGGTAACCAACGCCTTGCTTTTAGTTGATTCTTGACTTTACTTAGTTGTCGCGGTAACCGTTTCTCAAAACGCTCAACTATGTCAGCTTGACATCAATAAGATTCCGGAAGTCCATTTACTTCCCGTACCGGAACTAGTCATAACCTGCTTGAGGGGTATTGCTGCAGGGCTGCCGGGAATATCCGTCCTGACAACTGGAGTCCTCCCTCTGTCTGCTTGTCTCTCACACGGCCCTGATCATTCTCCTTCCCTACCCCTGTCTGCCTTTTCCCCTCCCTGCTTCTCCCATCATCTCTCGCATAGTCACATTGTCCACATGTCTTTTCACAGGTCCGTTCCTCTATTCCCTTGCTGGTTGATACAGACATGCCCCAGTACCCCATGTTATCTACCTTCAATCACCCCTCCCCGTCTCTGTACAGGTTCTCCCGGACCACCTGTATACGTGTCGGGTTGGGGCAGTTTGAAGGTAGACTCAGGTGAATGATGCACACTGAGGCCTGCTACCCGCACACACCTACCGCTCTTCTACAGAGGTGTTCTGACGACCACAGAGGGGTGGTGCTTACCTCTGGAGGACTGATGGCGTGTTTCACGGGATGCCCGGGGTGGTTGAGACAGGTAGAAGCCTCCCCCTGCACACACGCAACCACCAGCACAGATTCAGTCTCAATATAAATATAAACAAAGCACAACTCCATACACATCTCTGTACATCAAGGCTGGCTGCCATGGCGTGTCCGATCACTGTTAAGGCTAACTCTGAGTTAAAACCTCATGTTTGATGCCGGTTTTGTTACTTGAACTTGTGTAGTGTAGTTATTGCTATAAGAAACAGTGGGTGGGTGTCCTAAGACACGGCTGTGTATTGATTGTGTGTGTGCGGCAGGGCGCGGCTACACTGACCTGCTATATATACCCCTGGTAGATGCTGTGTACATATTGGGGACATTGGGGCGGGGTGTGGGCGCATGTAAATGTATTGAGTCAATGGGACTTCTATTCCTGGAGGCGGATAATATGGTAGATCAACACAATGCTACTGTATTGCAACACTGATGTTGTACTCACCGTGATGCTAGATACTATAGCAAATAGATTTGCATGCAATAGATAAATCCATCAGGGCCTTTCAATAACAGTACGCCGAACGGCAGGCATCTACCTACAGGCAATTCTGTTTCCATAACCGCATACATGAACTAGTTCCAGCAGATTATGTGCGGGAGGCCTTATACCTAATTATATTGTGTGTCCTGAGCCAGAACAATGGCTCAGGGCACTTAATTAATAACTGTGCTGGTTTCATAACAAGAGCCTGTATTATTGATCTGTGCTGCATTAACTTAATTTCAGAGAGTCCCCCCGGGTGCTGCTAGTGGACACAATTAGTGTCCAGCTGTCCCTGGCCTGTACCCGGCACAGCCCCCTGGTACATACATAATGTACCGTCTATAAGTATGAGTGCATCCATGTATACATCCACACAGTTGTAGTCTGCTCGTACATAGCACACAACATATAGTTTCTGGCATTGTAGCTATACCTCGAAAATTCGCATTGCCCTTCACCCAACCTGCTGTCTGTGAACATTCTTGGTGTGCTGATGTTCTCTTCCACTCATGTCTAATGTCCGCCTTAACTGGATGTAACTGTGGTCCTTATTCTGTCTACAGCTATGTTGAGGTGGGACAGTAGGATGGATAATCGGGGTAATTTGAAATCTCTCCATTGAAAGCTAGGCTAGATATCGGGCACCTTTTCTCCTTTTTGGGCAAGAGATAACTTGTCCTAGTTGAAGCAATAGTTTGGACCTGACAGGTCCATCTGGATTAAGGGTGTCGGGGAATGTAATGACAGTGAGGGTATCGCAGCTGGAACAGAATTAAAAGGCTACAGCTCATTGTTTGAGAAAGTACAACAGGCAGTGTTTCTCTGTAGGTTACAGTAGCATTGGGGGTTCTGTGTCAGTGTGCGGCAACATCTGATACTGTAAGCTGCAGGCTGCTGCCATAGGTTCAGGTGCAGATCCCTCTCCCTCCCCTATCCCCTCCCCATATCAAACAATGTCATGGCACTAAGCTGCTGTGTGTGGGTCTAGGGGGGGGGCTGCTGTGTGTGGGTGAGGGGAGGCTGCTGTGTGGATAGGGGGGCTGCTGTGTGGATAGGGGGGCTGCTGTGTGGGTAGGGGAGCTGCTGTGTAGGTAGGGGAGCTGCTGTGTGGGTAGGGGGGCTGCTGTGTGGGTAGGGGAGCTGCTGTGTAGGTAGGGGAGCTGCTGTGTGGGTAGGGGGGCTGCTGTGTGGGTAGGGGAGCTGCTGTGTAGGTAGGGGAGCTGCTGTGTGGGTAGGGGGGCTGCTGTGTGGGTAGGGGAGCTGCTGTGTAGGTAGGGGAGCTGCTGTGTGGGTAGGGGGGCTGCTGTGTAGGTAGGGGGCGCTGTGTGTGGGTGAGGGGAGGCTGCTGTGTGGATAGGGGGGCTGCTGTGTGGGTAGGGGGGGCTGCTGTGTGGGTAAGGGGGGCTGCTGTGTGTAGGTAGGGGGGGGGCTGCTGTGTAGGTAGGGGGGAGCTGCTGTGTGGGTAGGGGGGGCTGCTGTGTGGGTAGGGGGGGCTGCTGTGTGTAGGTAGGGGGACTGCTGTGTGGGTAGGGGGGGCTGCTCTGTAGGTAGGGGGGCTACTGTGTGATGGGGAACTGCTGTGTGTGGGTAGGGGGAGCTTCTCTGTGGGTCTGGGGGAGCAGCTCGGCATGACTGGTACCCAGCAGCCATTATGTTAATGCATGCCGGGATACTGCTCCTGGTTCGTGGCTGGTGCCAGCACGGCTTGCTGCTGTCGGTGCCCTTCAAGAAGCCAGCACCACCACCACCACCCACCTTCCTCCAGCACCACCTTCCTCCACCAGCACCATGGAGCTGCCAGCACCACCTCACACCACCACCTGCACCACCTCTGTCACTGCCGCAGCCACCAACATTATGTAGCTCTATATATGAAGCATATATCACTCTATATTTATCCCGATATATGAAGCATCTTTATTCCTATATTTGAAGACAATTTACCCCTACTTATGAAGCAGATCTATCCCTATGTACTATGAACCATACCTACCCCTACACATATGAATCATATCATCCCCTTGTACGAAGCATATCTGTACATAAATACTAATATATCTATCCTTAGATATACAGCATAGTCTTCCCGGTATGAACTAACCATATCCATCTCTTTTATATAACATATAGTTATTTCTTTATATAATTCATGTTTATCTATAGCCCTATATATATCTATTCATAATAGAGACAGGCGGAGGTATAGGGCTATACAGTGCATACAATAGTTAGCACCATAATAGTTAGCATGTTGGGTTTTATGATTATACAATGTAGCTCTCCCTATAGCTCAAAATGTAAAGCCCTTTTAGCTTAATCTACATCTTACAACTCGTTTTCTTAACTTGTATCAGCCATCACTATCTAGATGTAAAGGACAAACATAATAATAGGTCGACACTCTGCCTGTACAATTCATCTCATTGCTTTCACCTACATCCCCAGCTCTACCAAAACCTATCAATGGCATTAGTTTACCTCCAGCCATTAGAGTCTATTACATTGCTATACCTCTGACTAAACCTACTACCAATTCTACCTAGAGGTATACCTATAAGCTGCCAATCACCTCGACCACCTTGGTCCAACCATATGCTTAGAACATGTTTCCAATACCACCATGTAGTCTACTGGTCACTTTACAAATATGCTATATGCCTCTTATTCTAATGCATATAGTAGAGCAGGGCTTTTACCAGCACTATGTGCCTCTGAAGCAGGATCATGGTTTAGATGAATCTGGGTCAGAGGGAGGAGGGGCATTGTTCAGAGGGCTTTCTTCAGAGTCGGAGGGCAGGAACGGTCCGGAAGGGCACTGGTTCAGAGGTGGGGGGGGGGGGCATGTTCAGAGGACCTGCTTCAGAGGGCCCTGGTTTAGAGGGAGGTGCATGGTCCAGCAGGCCCTGGTTCCGAGGACCCTGGTTCAGTTGTTCATTACCCAGTGCTAACTCTCACCAAACCATTGGATCCCACCTGTCTTTGCCTATACCCACCTTTATATAGCAACCCCCCCTGTGGCCTCCCCATCCTTTATAATATCAACTGTACTATTTTGTGCCACATCCGAGGTCAAGCCGTCACCACCAAGGCCATTGTTCACCCAGCACCTCCTTTATCAATATGGCCTGTGCCATGCCTCTACGTATGTGGCCTAAGTGGTGGTGCTTTAACAACACCTGCATGTGGTCATACAGTTAAGCATACCTCTTCATACTCTCATTCCCAAATCCTTTCGAAGGAAGGCTCTGGTAACAGCCAAATTACCTTGAACTTGGGATTTTGCTGGGTCTGGTCAACCCCTGCTGGTAGCCTGGAACCAGTGGACAGGAACCAGAATGCATGATGGTAGTTTTAGGTGGTTTTACCATCAGCCTTTCTGGTTCCATTTCCTGTTCCTGCTCGCTGGTTCCAAGCTACCAGCAGGGGTTGCCCGGACCCAGCAAAATCCCAACATTTGGCTGTTACCAGAGCCTTCCTTCGGAAGGATTTGGGAACGAGAGTAACCTCTTCACTGCTCTCTGTCAAACTGTGACTCTAAACGTGTATCGATATACTGACAAAAACCCTGGTTCTATTGCAATTTTGATACTGTCTCTACTATCCTTCCCACCCTCCCACACTCACAGCCACCCACCCTCACATAGACGTGCAGCTCCTTCATACCCCTGACTCCATAGTCTCTGTGGATGTCTACAACAACAATTTAGTTTAAAACCCAGGTTAACCTACTTTTTGACTCTTAAGCGGGTGTTCCACAGCTGATGAATTGACCAGACCCATTCATCCATTGCTCATCTGGAGGCTCGCCAATCATCATAATTGGATTTTCCTCAGGAGTGTAGATTTGGATATTGACAAGTGCACGAGTGGAAGGCAAAGTTTTTCATTATTAGTGGTCGTGAAATGTATAAACCCTGCCATCTAGCAAATATACACTGTAAAAATATTCCGTTGAATATACGGAGAATCAGTGTAAAATTTTACGGTGATTCATCATAACATAGGATTACGGTGAGGCAATGTAAAATCAATCAATTTTACTGTGAATATCCGTAATCCAGTACAGTGAAACACCGTTTATTTTTACAGTGAAACACAGTTTATTTTACGGTGAAGCTACGTTTAATTGATTTCAGTTTTATCACACCAGGTGGCAGTTTGGTTCATGAAGAGATTTTCCTAGATGCTAGGAACACCATTTTTGTGGTGATAAGAAATATATATACAGATACAGCTGTAAGGTTTGCTCTGTAGCCATCCTAGAGTGACTTCTGCTCATGGACTGGTATTAAAAAATGTCATGAAGCATTCTATAAGGCTTTCATAGACTAATTCCTAATGATTAGGTCTGAAGTCTTGACACTAAGATTGCTGATTGGCACCAAATTGGGTTTGGAACCATATTGAGCATGGAGTTAGGTATAGGGGGATAAATGAACTGAATAACACTGGGACAAATCAGTTAAATTACACAAAATACCATTACAATTATTGTTTAGGCACTGAATCAGAATACAGTGATGTTTTGTATTCTGTTAAAATAACGGTGATTCACAGTTCCGTAGAAATGACGGTGACTTTGGGAAAAACGGTGACCGTGAAAATAACTGTGAAAATCCGGCACCCAGTGGTGCCAGTGAATCACCGTTTTTTTAACGGTACTGAGAATCGCTGTTAAAAAAATTTATAACGGAGATTTCTTGTTTAAAAATAGCGGTGACAGTTCTGTTAAAATAACGGTGACTTAGGAAAAAACAGTGACCGTAAAAATAACGGTGAAAGTCCGGCACCCAGTGGTGCCAGTGAATCTCCGTTATTTTAACGGAAATTTTTTTACAGTGTACCCAATACTATTATTTAACGATTTCATGTTCTGAAAGACTTTTTACGAGTACCCTACTTGTGGTCGTCAAACAGGTTTCGTCATGTCACCATTTGCCTATGACCACGTCAGTTGTTCTGAAAGACCCTCCAGACGGTGAAAACATAATGAATTTTGGCTAAATACTGTTGAATGAGTGTCAATTGTTAGATTTGCCACAGTAGAATAGCGCTCAATTTCTGTCTAGATTCAATTGCCTCTGGAGGCTCTTTCAGAACAGACTCGTCAGTCGTCATATTGTGATTCTCGTCAATACAATGTTGCAATATTTGCAATTGACGAGGGTATTTGTAGCTGGCAAAATGTGGTATTTACACTAATTTTCTATAGACTTGTATAGGAAATCTTGTGAAAGAAATTTTTCTAGTGGTCTTCAAAGAGGTTTTGTCACGTCACCAGTTCCCTACAACCATGTCAGATGTTCTGAATTAGCCTCCAGGATGCTCATTCAGAACAACTGATGGACTCGTGAGAAAAATATCGTTAAAGATTGGCATTTGCAAGTTGACTAGTGCACTCGTGATCGTCATACATAAATATAATAGTATGTATTTTAATACAAATTTGTGATCGTCATACCCTAAATCAGTCGTGACTTTTTTGCCCACAACTTCGGCAGTTGTTGTGGATGTGCTCCCTGACTCTGTCCGGTTCTTCCCAATGCGAATTGCGACACATTCATTGACATCTGGAAGCTCATTCAGAACAGGTCACTCCTATTTAAGGGGGAGTATACCATTTACTGTGGACACACTGGTGGCAGTCAGTACACTTGTGGGTATCAATACTACTCAATGCTATACCACTGACACAGTCCAACTGCTGGTCACACCAGTGCAACCTATCTAGGCCAGAGCATTGCTGGAAAGGAACAACCAGCAAACTATTTGTTGGTTGCCTGAGCCTTTATACATGGGGTACTGGTGCTGGGGAATACAGGATCACAGGGCTAGGATATGCCTGCATGTTTAAGGTTTCTGTTTGGGGGATTCTAAATATAACTAAGGTGTTACATAAACTTAACAAGGCTGGCCTAGAGGTTTGGATCTACGGCAGGAGGACCGTCCCTTTAAACAATGAACCTGAAGTAAGCTCAATCAGTGCCAGCTTCTGAGGACATTCTGGCTGCGGTGAAGCCCAGGCTGCGGACGTTTAGACGCATCCCACCATAGACCATAGGCCACCCTACAGCACGCAGCCATGCATCCATATTACACACACCGCCCTCCGTCCAATCATCACTACGCAAAGGATTATCCGCCATACTGTCCGCCATCACCCCGCCTCCCCCCACGCGGCATGCGGGCGGTGCTGTCCAATGCTGCACTGAATAATGTCCCCATAGGGGACCACTGTGGCACCACTCTGTGGTACTTGGTGTGAGGTGGACTCGGTAACATCTGCCACAAATTACCGCACAGCTTTGCTGCAATACTTTGGCTGAGTGTTTCCTTTCGGCAGCAGCGAGTGCTTCCTACCAGCTGGCTATAAGGTTGTGTTTGGCCGCCATTAAGAGATGCGACCTCCTTTACCGCCCAGACATGACCTGTAAAGCAGCCAATACAGCCGACACCCACATCCAGCAATACGCCACCCACTCCCTTCTGGCACCACATCTCATATACCCACCTCCCTCCTCTTCTCATTTAATCCCCCATCCCTCATTCTACTGCTATTATCCTATTGGAGGCCGCCGACCTACTTTCTACCCAAGGGTGTGCCAATGGGGAGGTGCAGCAAAGAGAGCACTGAATACAACAGGGGTCTGATGAGTGATGAGTGATTTAGGGTCTGACGATGACGATTTAGGCAATCATCAAAATTCTTTCAAAACAGCTAATCGTCAGAAGTAATAACTTTTCAGGTTAGCCGATAATAGCCTCAGGTAATTACATCTAATGATCTAAAATAACAAAGTTGTTTCTATGAATAGTGTACACCTTGTGCAGTACCCACAAAATTCAGTTTGATGACCATTTGGTATCCATTAATTTGCCACTACCGAGTGCTCTCGTCAAGTTAAAAAATTCCTACTTGTCACCATTTTTGACGGTTTTCTTTTTCTGACCAATAAGGCAGTCGTTCTGAATCAGACCCCTGAGCACACGTGCTGTTAACCATAGACGTCCAGTCATAGCCAGTTTCCAGGAGGTAATTGCACTGACAATCACCAGGAAATCAGCCAATATCTGATGCTGGCCAACTACAGTTACTTTAGATATCTTTGGACGATTGTCAGGCTAAATAATTATGTCTACAACTGTATGACAAATCGAGGGGCTTTATGTTAGGAATGGCTAACGTATTGAATGCATAAGGATAGTCCATCTGTAGCCAGGGGACGCATTATACTACATTGGAGGTACAGAACATTAAGACTTCCGACGGGCCCGGTTTTAGCAGTTTAGTGGGAACAATGAGTGCGGCGTCTGTGGGTGAGGGCGCCCACCTGGTGCACAGAGCTACTCCACCCACCACTCTGTGTCATACTCATACCAAAGAGCAAATTATACTCTTATAGTATAGTATTCTTTGCTCTTTGCTCATACTCTCTCGGTTAATCCTCCTCAACTTTGAGGAAAAGAGTGACACCCGATTCTGGCGCGATTGTTGCATGGGGTGCATAAAGGCCGGTTTGCCACAGCCACACAGGGTGTGTAGTGCATCTTTTGTGTGTGGCCGGTCAGCTAAGTGAAAAACAACACTATTTCTTTTACAGACCGATCAACCAGCCAGAGAGGGTGTTAATAAGATGTGGAGTAGGCTTTTACAGAAGCTGGTTTTATCAGGAAACATGTTATAGGCCTACAGTAAAACTTGGTAATAAGGAGGACCTTGGGACCAGTGCAATTTGCTGCTTATAACCAATGTCTCCTTATATCAGAATTCCTTAAAGAGGCCGTGACATGATGTTTTGGGTATATATTTTTGTTTACTATCGTATTACCCTGACTCAAACGTCAGTGTTGGTGTCGGTAAGCAGTGTACCAAACCAATGCACACCACACACGGCCAGGCTGACCACTGCAGGTGTGGCACGCAGCCACAGCAAGCCTCTACCACTACCTCGCCATGTTGTGACGTCAACGACGGTAAGGGTGGGTGGGGGGAGGTGAGGGGTACAGGTGGGAAAGCTGGCTCACACAGTGCTTACCCATGCGACTATAGAAGCCACACACTACCCCTTGTAACTTGTGATACACTCCCTCCCTATATAAAATATGTGTTATGCGTTATATATACCGGTATATATACATAAAAGGAAATCCATAAGTATGTAATTGGGCAGCAAAGAGATCCGTAGATGCAATGCACATTTAATACATAGGCTGACACAGGGTCACTACACATCCCTCTGTGCCAGTCTGTGGCAGACTGTGCAAGCTTCGGCCACTTGTGCAGTAGGCCTGTAGTGATAATTACCGGTAGTAAATCAGCAATAAATCAAGATAACACGTCTCATATTCACTTTTTATTTCCCTATATATTTTCCAGTTTTAGTGCAAATCAAATTAAAATGTGATGCGGATATTAATTTTACACACTCACATGCATGTACCGAATGTCAATTTACCCTGGCAATTCACACAATGCTTCATTATGGGACAAGCGGCTAAACACTGTGGAAGACACTGCCATGTAACATGTGATATTCAAGAGCTAAATACAGTTAATAATGAAAATTTGAGGGTCGCCTTTTAAAAAGTTTTTTTTATAAGTTATGATACCCCAAAACATCCACTGACAACCTCGGAGAAGTGTCAATAAACCTATTTAAAAGACGGCTGGAGCTTCTCTATGGTTAGATATATGATTGATTCTAGTTGCACACTTTTTGCACTTTTAAAAACCACAATTTGCACTCTCTTGTAAGGGCTGATTATGTATCCATATAACGTGTTCACCATGTGACAAACGGAATTTCAATACTGTCTGCATATCCCCCCTATTTTATAGGTAGAGGGGAGGATTTTGATGGCACCCCCCCCTATATAACATATGCTGACAGCTTGACCCGTATCCCACAATGCTTAGTACCCCTACCGCCGTTTACGTCACTTCCCCCTTCTTCTCCAAACTGCTAATTTCACACTTATGTGGCTTGTGCCTAGCAGTAGCGGACATTGTTTTGCCACACCTCCTGCTGTGTATAGCTGTCGCTAATTTAAACTACATTATGGTGCTCATGGGTATATTAGCTAATATTTGTCTGTGAGTAGTAGGGGAGGTGTCGGGGTCTCTTTAAACGAAGTTTCACTGTACATCAACTATTTGAAATACTGGAGCATACTTTGTATGTCAAAAGGAAATTTCCCTATAGTATGAATCACAACAAATTACACGAACAAAAACACTCTAAATTAGAAACTCGTTTATAAACTTCTTCATTTTGTCATTACCGATAATCATCAATTTGTGAATGAAATGGGAAAAAATCGGAAACACATATATTCATACAGCAGAAATGTGACAAAGCATTCCTTTGGAAAAAATTCACTTATTTCATATAATATTGTCTCACTGTCTAGTATCACTTGGTGCAATGTTAATTACTACTATTTATGATGAGTGTAAATCTTCATTTTAAACAATACGAATGTTTAAATATGATAAGTGTAAAGTACAGTTAACTGCACAATACATGTTCAGTAATCTGTCATATCATTCTCTCCATTTGGGGTGGCAGGGTACAGGTCATGTCGTGGCAGCGACTGCGGCAGGGTCCTGTTGTGGCAGCGAGTGCGGCAGGGTCCTGTTGTGGCACCGAGTGCGGCAGGGGCCTGTTGTGGCAGCGAGTGCGATAGGGTCCTGTTGTGGCACCGAGTGCGGCAGGGTCCTGTTGTGGCACCGAGTGCGGCAGGGGCCCGTTGTGGCACCGAGTGCGGCAGGGTCCTGTTGTGGCACCGAGTGCGGCAGGGGCCCGTTGTGGCAGTGAGTGCGGCAGGGGCCTGTTGTGGCACTGAGTGGGGCAGGGGCCTGTTGTGGCACTGAGTGCGGCAGGGGCCCGTTGTGGCACTGAGTGCGGCAGGGGCCCGTTGTGGCAGTGAGTGCGGCAGGGGCCTGTTGTGCTGGTGTCAGCTATTTGCTGCAGCAGGACCGGCAGCTGTGAGTCACACAGCCACTCTCTGCTGCCTCACTCACCCTGCAGACCACACACTCTACAGTGAGTACGCTGCACTAAGTTGCCTCACTCACACTGTAGACTACACACTCTCCCGTATAATCATATTGTGTATATACAACTTGTATTACAAGTACTATTCCCTCTTTCAGGTTCTGCAATATAACCTAGGGGCCCATACTCATAATATATACATAAGCGTTATTTGCCAAGAGAGTATGGTTGAAGTGAAGAGAAATTGGAGTAGTGTTTAAGGAAACGGACAAATAATATCGATTAGCATGTGCACAATTAGAATGAGGCAGAGACCAAACAACCAAAGTAAAAGAGCAGAGCTCAACCAGTAAATGGCCTCCTCTATATTGCATCTGAGTCATCTATTTTAAATGTGCTTCCACCAGCACACACCGCCTCTAAGGCCTTTCAAATATGAAAAGGCCATGTGCAGAAAATACCTCAACTTAGTGTATTATTTATTCACTGCCCTATAAGCGGTTAATGCATTATGGGGATAGAGTTTCAGGGAGTAGGGAGCGTGAATGAATATTGATTCAGGTTTTTATTGGGATAACTCTGGTGTTGATGTATGATACATGAAGTGTTGCGGAGCGCCCATTGTGCTGCATTCACACTCAGTGTGTTTGTGTGCAGGACGACACACTGCCTGCTACACGGAATAAGGCTATTTATCCACGTCCTAATGGTAGCGAGGTGCAGTGCCGCTATTCTGGGGAATGGGGGGGGGACTTCTATATCCACACCATATCTAATATATCATACAGTGGCAGCATAGCATGTCTCCCCATGGTGGTCGCCATCTTGTACTCTGAGGTCACTGGTGTTATGGGCTATTGCTGGTTATTATACGATATGGGCGCACACCGTGCTTTTTAGGTGATATTCCCGTTCTGATATTGGTGCATACCGCACACTTGGGGGGGTGAAATCGTTCTGATATTCTGGATATCAGAACGATTCTGAATGGGGAATTCAGAATCGTTCTGATATTCTGAATATCAGAACGATTCTGAATGGGAATCGGCAGCCATAAAATCCGAGGTTCTATGGAGACTCGAACACACTACATCAAGACTTGAAGTCCGATGTGCTAACCACCACGCCGTGAAGGCGCTGGTAGAGGTAGGTGGCGAAACAAGGAGTCTACAGGCGGATTTCCAGCCCTGTAGGACCATTATTTACCGAGTTACAGAAGAAAAGGCATTTTTTGGTATAGTTTCTCAATATTTTTTTCTAATTTCTTTTTTACTATAAAGGTAGAAGTTGGACTTTACTTAGCCTTTCGTTAAAATAATTCTAGGGATTTTTTTTCACATAGAAATAGGCATTTTGAAAATGGTTCGTTTCCACCCAGGATCGATCCGGGTACCCTTGGTGTGTGAGGCGGAGACGCTACGGGCCATGCCTATCCGGCTGTGGTGCTTGTGGAGGGAAACGCTGGTTAGTATATAACATAGCCCCAAGCTGGCCCCCTCACAAATTCTATGTTGAACTCAGTGTTGGAGATTGAGGCTATGACGTCACCAGGCTCCACCAATCAGCGAGCAGGGTTAGTGGAAGGTCAAAACAACATGGCGCTACTGCTGTACGAGTGATATTCAGTCAATAATCCTTCAAAATGGCGAAATTAGGACGAATTTAAGGTAATTAAAGACATTTGAATGGAAATATCGTATAATAAACCTAATAATATATGAATATCACCGAACTTGGGGTGTGTATTCATGAATAACAAACCTCGGTGCTACGCACCTCGGTTCGTTATTCAAGTATACACACCCCGCGTTCGGTGATATTCATACATTATTGGTTAAATATCGCGGGAGGAGCCATCCAACATAGAAGCAATGAAAGGCTCCAGAGGATGTGTAGCGATGGAAAATTATGGCCAATGGCCCCTAAGGTATTACAGAACAAATAACGATGCTACTGTGCTCAGCGGTGAAATTTGTCACTGAATCATAATCTGCGGCTCAAACCATTGACAGAGACCTTGGTAAATGTATTTTTAATTTTTTTTATTATAAAAGTTAGTTGTTTCCTTGGTAAGCAGTGATGCTTGGAGGGGTCAAATGTCAAAATTGAAAGTTGCTGGGGACCTGTAAAGGTTTTTCAGTTTAGGTAAGTCAGATTCCATGGCAACTAGCGCAAAACCAAAACACACTTTGTTTTCGGGGATGCAAATTGAAAAAACAGATATGTGTTAAGATATAAGATAATTCTGTACACTCAAAAAATACAAAACATTTCCTCCCTCTCCAGGGGAAAAGGGCCATAACTAGAAATGATGTCTGCTAGCTATTTGTACCCTGACAACCTAATCATCTGATCATCAGCACATCTGACTTCAACAAAGTGGTTAGCGGAAAGTGCACTTGGATATACCAAGATTACAATGCAGATATGGGTCACCCTGTGCAGCTATCTGTGTTCTGGTAGAAGCCCCGAACACTTATATCACCTGCAGCAGGTGAGGGGGGCACAGGTGTGCCTACAACATCCCCCTACCTGCCACAGGCACCCTGCCAGCACGCCTATACACCCCCAGCAGGGGCAGTTACCAAACAACTGTAGCCCCTTACACCATATCACCCGGCAGGGGCAGTTACCAAACAACTGCAGCTCCTTACACCATATCACCCGGCAGGGGCATTTACCAAACAACTGCAGCTCCTTACACCATATCACCCGGCAGGGGCAGTTACCAAACAACTGTAGCCCCTTACACCATATCACCCGGCAGGGGCAGTTACCAAACAACTGCAGCTCCTTACACCATATCACCCGGCAGGGGCAGTTACCAAACAACTGTAGCCCCTTACAGCATATCACCCAGCAGGGAGGGGGGGGGGGCAGACAAAACATCACTGTCAGGCTACAGACCTTCCAGAATATTAACCCAAAACTGCATGAGAATGCGTCTAGACTCTGTATGCCTTGAGCATATGCCTATGTGTATGGGCTCGAGTGCGTAGCACGAGAGTCCATACACATAGGCATATGCGAATGGCATACAGAAGTCTAGATGCATTTGAATGTGGTTTTGGCTTTATTATACCTAGCCACACCCCTTCCCGTCATTTTCCCACACCTACTGCAGGTGTCAGAATGGCGCTTGAACAATGTGTGTGTTAGGTATGTGTACATTATGATATATAGCAGAATCATAGCTAACCTACATCTACCCCCGCCACCCCTTCCCATCCCTAGCCGTGGGCATATGGGCCGTATGCCCACGGCTAGTTCCAGCCGTGGGCATACGGCCCATACGCCCACAGGTCGGTGTATGGCACTTTTACTACACACTGTGGCCATACAGACTCCTAGGTTTTATGAATGTGATTATCATATGCTAGGTATAATAAGAACCAAGGCCCTTGTCACAAAGGCTCCTTCCGGGTTCACAGAAATTAATATTGAGAGGTATTGGTAAAATTGCCGGACTGAGCGATGATCGTTTCTTAACGCAATGTTCCGCGTAGTGAAGTCTAACACTGCCAGCGGGAACCACATCATGTTTTATTCATGGTTATGTTTGTTCTGATTGTTCTGTCCCCGAATCAGCACGTATTGCAGAAGGTACAGTCTGACGGCCAGCGGATGGACACACGGGTATGTAGTTATGGAAGGCACGCAGATGTATATAATCTACAGAGGGTGGGCATAATGATTTGAAATTATTTCAAGTGTCTGGATTTCCGCTTAGGCAATAAAACGGTTGGCAATGAACACATATTTCTTGTCCTTACTTCAGCACGAGCATCCAGGCCTAAGAGGAACAGAGATATCAGTATCTCACAAACAATGGTTCTTATTTTCAAGCTTATGTAGTCCAACAGTATCTATTTGTCTTCATCTATCCCTGGATGCTATGTTTGATAAAATCTTCCGGAAGTTTTGTGTTCTTGGCATCACACATGAGGAAGATTTGGCAGATTTTGGTAAATGAGACAAATAAACTGATATTCAATATGCCTCATCTACATATTTGTGTGTAGACTATAGGAAATGGCCTGGATGTTAGAAACCAACATGAAATATAGATTATGTATGAAGCGCCCTTTATCTAATTCTCAACATTAACGAATGACTTTGAATGAAGCAAAAAGAAAATGGCATGTGTCCACTTCAATCCCCACTGCCATCTTCTACCTATCTATCTAAACTGGTACTGATTTCAAAACTAAAACAGATTAAAGAATAAAGACACTGTTCTGGCCCGATTCACAAAAACGTGTTCCTTTCGTAAACTGATCCAAAGCAGACTTTTGGGATGGGGTTTAGAAAACATTCTTTATCGAACCCTAACTTTTGGTAACAAAATGTATAGTTATTGAGGTGAATAATTCGAGAAGTGCTCAGAGTGAATTGAATAATTAGTGAATAATTAGATAAAACACAAAGTGGTTGTGTCAAAAGCATATATGTAGGCTATCTTAACATGACTTGCTTATTGATATGATTAGGCTGACTGTAGTCTGTTACTACGATCCACTATAATCCCAGCTTGCCCATTTTCCCATTTTCCATTCAATTATCACCACTGAAATTGACGTTGCTTCACTACAAATACGAATGTCTTCGAAATCTTTCAGATTCGGAAAGCTGAGGTCGGTTCTTAGCTTAAAAGCCAAAACAGCACAAATGAACCTTAGATGTAAGTGGCTGAAGTTCTGCGTCCACTAGAGCTGACTTCCACCAGTTAGGTCCGTTTCATGATTGTATGACGTCAACAAATAATAACATCAGCTAAGGCATAGCAGAATTTAATTGTCTTTCGTAGTTGACCTTCATTATTTGTGTGTTTTATTTATATATTTCTGGTATAGTATCCTGTTATATGGTTTCTAGGATTAAAACTATATAACTGATAATGAAATTCCGCCTGCTGTAAACATGACAGTAGAATTGAATTAGCTCTGACGGAAAACGTGTTGACTTGGCGTTGGCTCATGCTGAGGTCTGGTTGCAGAGTAACAGTAACGGGGGCCATATCATCCATTCCCATCCCTTCTGGTTTATTATGATGTTATTTGTTTCTGCTTCTTTTTCTAAAACTCAATTGTCATTAGTTGTTTTCTTAAACATATAGGTTTCTTGGATTTCTCCATTTTCTTTCTTTCCTTTCCTCTCTTTATTTCCTTCCTACCCTAACTTTCTCATGTCCATCTGTCCCCCTTCCTCCCCCTGTGTGCTGCCTCCCTGTGCCTGCCTTGAGCCATGTGGCAGCATTGTGCGGTCTGTGTGGCTGTGTGTGCCGCTCCATATCTACCCGTGCCTTATCAGCACACAGGGCTGCTGACGGTATAAATAGTGCCGGCTCTATTATTGTAACCTACCTGATGGGGTATTGAGCCCCCTTGCTGTACGACCAACGCAAGCACTGCTCTTTAAGATAAGAATCGATTTCACTTTGTTGACAGAAATACGCGGCATTTCTATAATAAGACACAAATAGTGAGATCACTGCGGCATGGGGCCTTCCCGGAAACCTGTATGTGCCTGTGCCTGACCCGAGCTGTGCTAGGTGGTGGATGGAGGGGGTGGTTATTTACTGCCTCCGTCTGCTTATGGAAATCAGCTGCCGACCAACCTTTCAGCGCTCTGTGTGCAGATATCATGAATCAGCCGCCATGTAAAGAAGGACGGTTAGAGGTAGCTTACAGCAGGCTCTGTTAGACACTCATCTGTGCCACTGCCATGCCCCCTACCTGCCTGCCTGCCTTCTACTGCCTGCCTGCCTCACACTTCCTGCCTCACACTGTCTGCCTCCCACTGCCTGCCTCACACTGCCTGCCTCCCACTGCCTGCCTCCCACTCCCTGCCTCACACTGCCTGCCTCACACTGCCTGCCTCCCACTGCCTGCCTCCCACTGCCTGCCTGCCTCCCACTGCCTGCCTCCCACTGCCTGCCTCCCACTGCCTGCCTCCCACTGCCTGCCTCCCACTGCCTGCCTCCCACTGCCTGCCTCACACTGCCTGCCTGCCTCACACTTCCTGCCTCACACTGTCTGCCCCACACTGCCTGCCTGCCTGACACTGCCTGCCTGCCTGACACTGCCTGCCTGCCTCACACTGCCTGCCTCACACTGCCTGCCTGCCTGACACTGCCTGCCTGACACTGCCTGCCTCCCACTGCCTGCCTCCCACTGCCTGCCTCCCACTGCCTGTCTCCCACTGCCTGCCTCACACTGCCTGCCTCCCACTGCCTGCCTCCCACTGCCTGCCTCCCACTGCCTGCCTCCCACTGCCTGCCTCCCACTGCCTGTCTCCCACTGCCTGCCTCCCGCTGCCTGTCTCCCACTGCCTGCCTCCCACTGCCTGCCTCCCACTGCCTGCCTCCCACTGCCTGCCTCCCACTGCCTGCCTCCCACTGCCTGCCTCCCACTGCCTGCCTCCCACTGCCTGCCTCCCACTGCCTGCCTCCCACTGCCTGCCTGCCACTGCCTGCCTCCCACTGCCTGCCTGCCACTGCCTGCCTCCCACTGCCTGCCTCCCACTGCCTGCCTCCCACTGCCTGCCTCCCACTGCCTGCCTCCCACTGCCTGCCTGCCTCCCACTGCCTGCCTCCCACTGCCTGCCTCCCACTGCCTGCCTCCCACTGCCTGCCTCCCACTACCTGCCTCCCACTGCCTGCCTCCCACTACCTGCCTCACACTGCCTGCCTCACACTGCCTGCCTGCCTCACCCTGCCTGCCTCCCACTGCCTGCCTCCCACTGCCTGCCTCCCACTGCCTGCCTCCCACTGCCTGCCTCCCACTGCCTGCCTCCCACTGCCTGCCTCCCACTGCCTGCCTCACACTGCCTGCCTCACACTGCCTGCCTCACACTGCCTGCCTCACACTGCTTGCCTCCCACTGCTTGTCTCATACTGCCTGCCTTCCTCAGACTCCCTGCTTCAGACTCCTTGCCTCTCTGCCACCTACATCATCGCCTCACTGGCTGTACATTTAGCACCAGGCCCCTTCTTTCCTATATGTACATGTCCAATTACTCCAACCCTACTCACACTCCTCTAGACTGTGAATAGCCAGCGGACAGGTTATCTTCCATGCCTCTCACAGCTCCCTTCTTCCCATTTACTTTCCTAATAATATGTTTACATCCTAATCTCATCACTTGCGTTTCTCTATTTCCAATTATATTTCCATTCATCCCCCCTCCCCCTACTGGCAGTGCCGACGTCGTTGTAGTAACACAGGCCGTTCTTGGTGTGTATGTTTATTTGGGTGGAGGGAGGGGGCAGGAGGTGGAGGCTAGGCGGCAGGCGTGACGTCAAAGCGGCGTACAGAAGCCTCACGTGCCTGTCCCGTAGCGGCAGGTAGCCTCCTCCCTCCCAGCAGCCACTTCCTATTGCATAAGAATGTCAAAGACCTATACTTGACATTTTGCCGGAAAGCCGATGCAGGCTGCTGTGGAAACAGGCTACTGCCGGCCTCCTGTGGCCCTATTCCTGTCCTCAGCGTCACATCTGGTTAGTTCTTTTAACTGATCTATAACCATCTCCTTCTGTACACTAACCTGAGCTGCTCCCTCTCCCTCAGCTGATCATTCACACCGACCTGCTCCCTCTCCCTGAGCTGTTACCTTTTACCAAGCTGCTCACTCTCCCTGAGCTGTTCCCTTTTACCAAGCTGCTCACTCTCCCTGAGCTGCTCCCTCATACTGAGCTGTTCCCACACACTGAGCTGCTTCCCCACACGGACCTGCTCCCCCATACTGAGCTGCTCCCCCACACCGACCTGCTCCCCCACACTGAGCTGCTCCCCCACACCGATCTGCTCCCCTCACACTGAGCTGCTCCCCCACAATGAGCTGCTCCCCCAAATCGAGCTGTTCCCTCATATCAAGAGGCTCATACCCTACCCGTTCCCATTCACGACCTGTTCTTTTCCGACCATTCTGACCTGCTCCTGCGTCCACAGCTATTCCCTCCCCTTGACCTATGCTCTCCCCTGACCAATTCCCTCTCCCTGTGCTGTTCCTCATTTGCTCATCCTGTCTGCTCAGTCCCCTACTGCAGCAGCCTGGTCCCAAAGTAGCCTCACTAGCCACCCCCTCCCTCCCCTGCCGCCTGCCCACCTGCCAGCCCCCATCTCACCACCAAATGTCAGCTCACTGATTAGAGTTGTCATCTAATTAAAGCCTCCGTCCGGATATCCATATCGTGAGCCTTCGGTCATTAATTATTTACTCCTGGCCGCCGAAGAGCACGTTTGGCTTGATTCGGCGTCAGTCGGCTTGGTTCGGCGTCATTCGGTTCACTCGGAAGCACTCGGTGTCTGTCGAAAACTATTTTTTAATTTCCTTATTTAAGAGCTCACCATGCGACGTTCCGTCGTCTATTTCAGGTGGACTATGTGAGTTTTTGCTGGTTCTGGTTGTATGGCGCCAGGTGTGCCGTGAGATGTAACTGGAGGCAGTGGTCGGACAAGGGCAGGAGCTGCTAGTGGGGGCTGAGATGTTTTAAGAATGACAGTTTCTTTTTATCCAAAGGCGATGAATCAAGATGGCAGTTTTTTTTAGTGCTGAGTCATTGCCCCGTCCGTACACGCCAGCATTGGCAGGTTCCTACGCCACCTAGCAGAGGGAAGAAGTAGACCGGAAGTGGTGTGCTTCCTGTAGAAGTTTCCGGTTAGTCATGTTGGTGCCTACACAGGGCTGTTGTTACCTATGTTTTAAGTTTGTAAACAATCCCACGCCTGGACACCCTCCTCCCCCCTATTATAGCCTACGTGGGACAGTGGTAACAGTGCCACACATCTAGGACAAATATTGCAGTGTGTCATTAACGTGAACCCAACCCCACCTCAGTGTGTTAGTGAGCAGTGTCAATGTGTGTGCATGTCACAGAGCAGGGACATGGGGTTAGTCATGAAGGCTGAAGACATGTCTACTTTACATTTCACACAGATTATTTACATGTTACACAGATTAACATCATAGATTGTGTCGCCGGTCCAGGCATTTGTAAAAATGATTGACGACGATAATATACATTAATGTTATATTACACTCAAAATAGCAAGTACATATATCTGTTTATTTCATGGTGAATACGGGACAACAAGGTTAAAGCAATGGGAGTGCTGTATACCAGTAAAGCGTGCAATAACCCTCGGCCGTATTACACGCTCTGCCCATATTGCACGTTCCTAAGGGATGTGGGAGGTCACCATGGGGTCTCTATGGGGTCGCCATGGGGTCGCTATGCTACCGAGGGTCACGTGACTTGCGCGAAATTCAAAATGGCGGCCGACGGAAGTAAACAAACACCGCGGAAGTAAAGAAACATCATGGAAGTAAAGAAACATAGACTACATATCTATTTTACCTCGATATACCCTGAAATAAATACAGAGCATCACTTAAAAGTGCCCTCTTCACTGGTTACTGCACTTGTGGTCCTTGGGCTGTATTGCACTAGGCCTACGGCCAGCGTGCAATACAGCCCAAGGACCACTCGTGCAGTAACCAGTGACTCAGTCACTTTAGCGTGCAGCTCTGTCTATATACCCTTCCCCGCAATATATATATATATATATATATATATATATATATATATATATATATATACATACATGCAACCCGGTTTGTGGGATCTTTCGCTGTTCTCAGACCCACGTAGTGGGGTCATTCCAAAATTGTGGGATCTTTTGCAAGACCCCGCAACCCACCCGGGCTAAAATGATTCCATGTTCTATGATATGGAAATATTTTTGGTTAAAAACATTTTTTTATGAAAACCCCACAATGTTTTCAAGTTTATTATTGATTCCCTAACCTGCTCCCAGGTGTCTCTACCCATCACAAACCACAGCCAGAGTATATATATATACATCCTTTGTGGTCATGCTTGAGTGAGCACATGAAGGTCAAGCTGCTTCAGAGAAGATGTTATATCAGGATCCCATAATAGAGGGAGATATCGCAAATATCATATATACAGTCTAATACAATCAAATATGGACTAAATCAATAAGAAATGAAATTAAACTGCTCAAGTATTATTTTTCCAAACAAATGAGCCCTCCATGAATGATGATTATGGTACAATGTCAGGATCCCACAGCTCATGTAAAAAAAATACAAAGGATCCCACTATCCAGGAGCAGAACTGACACACACAAATATATAGGTACACATATATATATATCTATATATATAATATAATGATTTGACTTGTGGGATCCTAGCTTCCTATTGAGAATCCCACAAGCTCAGGTCTAAAGGCAGTGAGTGGGGGTGACATTGACGAAGTAAGGGTAATGAGGATAAGTGAGGCTTATGTGGGTAACTTGTCAAGCAGAAGGAGGGTCAGGGGATGTGGTGGAGGTATATGAAAAAAGTGGAATGTTATATGAATGAACTGAAAAGGAATTATTTTCAAAGTAGTAACCCATATACCTGACCCTGAATAATCCTGCGTCACCTACCCTCTTTTCTCCCCAAAAAAACCAAGCCCCAGCCCCCCACCCTAATGGCTTCCAGCCCAAACATGAGGCTTATTCTATTATAAATAAGCCTCATACTTCTAGAGGTTGGGTGTGGGGTATACAGAATAAGCCTAAGCGACCTATACTTTTTCACCTACTAGCGACCTATTCTTTCTAACCTTTTATTCAACTGAACTTCTTTATTTTATATATCGATATGAATAATCCTGCGTAACCTACTAGGTGGGGGGGGGGGGGGGGGTGGCAGGTTGTAGATGACGACAGAGGAGGGTCAGGGGGTGTGGCAGGGTGTAGATGACGACAGAGGAGGGTCAGGGGGTTGGGCACGGTGCAGATGCTGACTTGAGGAGGCCAGGGGGTGTACCAGGGTGTAGATGCCGACTTGAGGATGGCAGGGGGTGTGGCAGGGTGTAGATGCCGACTTGAGGATGTCAGGGGGTGTGGCAGGGTGTAGATGCCGACTTGAGGATATCAGGGGGTGTGGCAGGGTGTATGTGCAGATTAGAGGATATCAAGGGGTGTGGCAGGGTGTACATGCCGACTAGAGGATATCAGGGGGTGTGGCAGGGTGTAGATGCCGACTTGAGGATATCAGGGGGTGTGGCAGGGTGTAGATGCCGACTTGAGGATATCAGGGGGTGTGGCAGGGTGTATGTGCAGATTAGAGGATATCAGGGGGTGTGGCAGGGTGTACATGCCGACTAGAGGATATCAGGGGGTGTGGCAGGGTGTAGATGCCGACTAGAGGGTATCAGGGGGTGTGGCAGGGTGTAGATGCTGATTAGAGGATATCAGGGGGTGTGGCAGGGTGTACATGCCGACTTGAGGATATCAATTGGTGTGGCAGGGTCTAGATGCCGACTAGAGGGTATCAGGGGGTGTGGCAGGGTGTAGATGCCGACTTGAGGATATCAGGGGGTGTGGCAGGGTATAGATGCCGACTTGAGGATATCAGGGGGTGTGGTAGGGTGTAGATGCCGACTTGAGGATATCAGTGGGTGTGGTAGGGTGTATGTGCAGATTAGAGGATATCAGGGGGTGTGGCAGGGTGTACATGCCGACTAGAGGATATCAGGGGGTGTGGCAGGGTGTAGATGCCGACTAGAGGGTATCAGGGGGTGTGGCAGGGTGTAGATGCCGACTTGAGGATATCAGGGGGTGTGGTAGGGTGTAGATGCCGACTTGAGGATATCAATTGGTGTGGCAGGGTGTAGATGCCGACTAGAGGGTATCAGGGGGTGTGGCAGGGTGTAGATGCTGACTTGAGGATATCAGGGGGTGTGGCAGGGTGTAGATGCCGACTGAGGAGTGTGAGGGGGTGTGGCAGGGTGTAGATGCCGACTTGAGGATATCAGGGGGTGTGGTAGGGTGTAGATGCCGACTTGAGGATATCAGTGGGTGTGGCAGGGTGTATGTGCAGATTAGAGGATATCAGGGGGTGTGGCAGGGTGTACATGCCGACTAGAGGATATCAGGGGGTGTGGCAGGGTGTAGATGCCGACTAGAGGATATCAGGGGGTGTGGCAGGGTGTAGATGCTGACTAGAGGATATCAGGGGGTGTGGTAGGATGTACATGCCGACTAGAGGATATCAGGGGGTGTGGCAGGGTGTATATGCCGACTAGAGGGTATCAGGGGGTGTGGCAGGGTGTAGATGCCGACTTGAGGATATCAGGGGGGTGTGGCAGGGTGTATATGCCGACTAGAGGATATCAGGGGGTGTGGCAGGGTGTAGATGCCGACTTGAGGATATCAGGGGGTGTGGCTGGGTGTATATGCCGACTAGAGGATATCAGGGGGTGTGGCAGGGTGTAGATGCCGACTTGAGGATGTCAGGGGGTGTGGCAGGGTGTAGATGCCGACTAGAGGATATCAGGGGGTGTGGCAGGGTGTAGATGCCGACTTGAGGATATCAGGGGGTGTGGCAGGGTGTAGATGCCGACTTGAGGATATCAGGGGGTGTGGCAGGGTGTAGATGCCGACTTGAGGATATCAGGGGGTGTGGTAGGGTGTAGATGCCGACTTGAGGATATCAGGGGGTGTGGCAGGGTGTATGTGCAGATTAGAGGATATCAGGGGGTGTGGCAGGGTGTACATGCCGACTAGAGGATATCAGGGGGTGTGGCAGGGTGTAGATGCCGACTAGAGGATATCAGTGGGTGTGGCAGGGTGTATGTGCAGATTAGAGGATATCAGGGGGTGTGGCAGGGTGTATGTGCAGATTAGAGGATATCAGGGGGTGTGGCAGGGTGTAGATGCCGACTAGAGGATATCAGGGGGTGTGGCAGGGTGTAGATGCTGACTAGAGGATATCAGGGGGTGTGGTAGGATGTACATGCCGACTAGAGGATATCAGGGGGTGTGGCAGGGTGTATATGCCGACTAGAGGGTATCAGGGGGTGTGGCAGGGTGTAGATGCCGACTTGAGGATATCAGGGGGTGTGGCAGGGTATAGATGCCGACTTGAGGATATCAGGGGGTGTGGTAGGGTGTAGATGCCGACTTGAGGATATCAGTGGGTGTGGTAGGGTGTAGATGCCGACTAGAGGGTATCAGGGGGTGTGGCAGGGTGTAGATGCCGACTTGAGGATATCAGGGGGTGTGGCAGGGTGTAGATGCTGACTAGAGGATATCAGGGGGTGTGGTAGGATGTACATGCCGACTAGAGGATATCAGGGGGTGTGGCAGGGTGTAGATGCCGACTAGAGGGTATCAGGGGGTGTGGCAGGGTGTAGATGCCGACTTGAGGATATCAGGGGGTGTGGCAGGGTGTAGATGCCGACTTGAGGATATCAGGGGGTGTGGCAGGGTGTAGATGCCGACTTGAGGATATCAGGGGGTGTGGTAGGGTGTAGATGCCGACTTGAGGATATCAATTGGTGTGGCAGGGTGTAGATGCCGACTAGAGGATATCAGGGGGTGTGGCAGGGTGAAGATGCCGACTTGAGTATGTCAGGGGGTGTGGCAGGGTGTAGATGCTGACTTGAGGATATCAGGGCATTGCAGGGTGTAGATGCCGACTGAGGAGTGGCAGGGGGTGTGGTAGGGTGTAAATGATGACTGACGAGTGTGAGGGGTGTGCAAGGGTGTACATGATGACTGAGGGATATCAGGGGGTGTGGCAGGGTGTACATGCCGACTTGAGGATGTCAGGGGGTGTGGCAGGGTGTACATGCCGACTTGAGGATATCAGGGGGTGTGGCAGGGTGTACATGCCGACTTGAGGATATCAGGGGGTGTGGCAGGGTGTACATGCCGACTTGAGGATGTCAGGGGGTGTGGCAGGGTGTAGATGCCGACTTGAGGATGTCAGGGGGTGTGGCAGGGTGTAGATGCCGACTTGAGGATGGCAGGGGGTGTGGCAGGGTGTAGATGCCGACTTGAGGATGTCAGGGGGTGTGGCAGGGTGTAGATGCCGACTTGAGGATATCAGGGGGTGTGGCAGGGTGTATATGCCAACTAGAGGATATCAGGGGGTGTGGCAGGGTGTAGATGCCGACTTGAGGATATCAGGGGGGTGTGGCAGGGTGTATATGCCGACTAGAGGATATCAGGGGGTGTGGCAGGGTGTAGATGCCGACTTGAGGATATCAGGGGGTGTGGCTGGGTGTATATGCCGACTAGAGGATATCAGGGGGTGTGGCAGGGTGTAGATGCCGACTTGAGGATATCAGGGGGTGTGGCAGGGTGTATATGCCGACTAGAGGATATCAGGGGGTGTGGCAGGGTGTAGATGCCGACTTGAGGATATCAGGGGGTGTGGCAGGGTCTAGATGCCGACTTGAGGATATCAGGGGGTGTGGCAGGGTGTACATGCCGACTAGAGGATATCAGGGGGTGTGGCAGGGTGTAGATGCCGACTAGAGGGTATCAGGGGGTGTGGCAGGGTGTAGATGCTGATTAGAGGATATCAGGGGGTGTGGCAGGGTGTACATGCCGACTTGAGGATATCAATTGGTGTGGCAGGGTGTAGATGCCGACTAGAGGATATCAGGGGGTGTGGCAGGGTGAAGATGCCGACTTGAGTATGTCAGGGGGTGTGGCAGGGTGTAGATGCTGACTTGAGGATATCAGGGTATTGCAGGGTGTAGATGCCGACTGAGGAGTGGCAGGGGGTGTGGTAGGGTGTAAATGATGACTGACGAGTGTGAGGGGTGTGCAAGGGTGTACATGATGACTGAGGGATATCAGGGGGTGTGGCAGGGTGTACATGCCGACTTGAGGATGTCAGGGGGTGTGGCAGGGTGTACATGCCGACTTGAGGATATCAGGGGGTGTGGCAGGGTGTACATGCCAACTTGAGGATATCAGGGGGTGTGGCAGGGTGTAGATGCCGACTTGAGGATGTCAGGGGGTGTGGCAGGGTGTAGATGCCGACTTGAGGATGTCAGGGGGTGTGGCAGGGTGTAGATGCCGACTTGAGGATGGCAGGGGGTGTGGCAGGGTGTAGATGCCGACTTGAGGATGTCAGGGGGTGTGGCAGGGTGTAGATGCCGACTTGAGGATATCAGGGGGTGTGGCAGGGTGTATATGCCAACTAGAGGATATCAGGGGGTGTGGCAGGGTGTAGATGCCGACTTGAGGATATCAGGGGGGTGTGGCAGGGTGTATATGCCGACTAGAGGATATCAGGGGGTGTGGCAGGGTGTAGATGCCGACTTGAGGATATCAGGGGGTGTGGCTGGGTGTATATGCCGACTAGAGGATATCAGGGGGTGTGGCAGGGTGTAGATGCCGACTTGAGGATATCAGGGGGTGTGGCAGGGTGTATATGCCGACTAGAGGATATCAGGGGGTGTGGCAGGGTGTAGATGCCGACTTGAGGATATCAGGGGGTGTGGCAGGGTCTAGATGCCGACTTGAGGATATCAGGGGGTGTGGCAGGGTGTATATGCCGACTTGAGGATATCAGGGGGTGTGGCTGGGTGTATATGCCGACTAGAGGATATCAGGGGGTGTGGCAGGGTGTAGATGCCGACTTGAGGATATCAGGGGGTGTGGCAGGGTGTATATGCCGACTTGAGGATATCAGGGGGTGTGGCAGGGTGTAGATGCTGACTTGAGGATATCAGGGGGTGTGGCAGGGTGTAGATGCCGACTTGAGGATGTCAGGGGGTGTGGCAGGGTGTAGATGCTGACTTGAGGATATCAGGGGGTGTGGCAGGGTGTAGATGCCGACTTGAGGATGTCAGGGGGTGTGGCAGGGTGTAGATGCTGACTTGAGGATATCAGGGGGTGTGGCAGGGTGTAGATGCCGACTTGAGGATATCAGGGGGTGTGGCAGGGTGTATGTGCAGATTAGAGGATATCAAGGGGTGTGGCAGGGTGTACATGCCGACTAGAGGATATCAGGGGGTGTGGCAGGGTGTAGATGCCGACTTGAGGATATCAGGGGGTGTGGCAGGGTGTAGATGCCGACTTGAGGATATCAGGGGGTGTGGCAGGGTGTATGTGCAGATTAGAGGATATCAGGGGGTGTGGCAGGGTGTACATGCCGACTAGAGGATATCAGGGGGTGTGGCAGGGTGTAGATGCCGACTAGAGGGTATCAGGGGGTGTGGCAGGGTGTAGATGCTGATTAGAGGATATCAGGGGGTGTGGCAGGGTGTACATGCCGACTTGAGGATATCAATTGGTGTGGCAGGGTCTAGATGCCGACTAGAGGGTATCAGGGGGTGTGGCAGGGTGTAGATGCCGACTTGAGGATATCAGGGGGTGTGGCAGGGTATAGATGCCGACTTGAGGATATCAGGGGGTGTGGTAGGGTGTAGATGCCGACTTGAGGATATCAGTGGGTGTGGTAGGGTGTATGTGCAGATTAGAGGATATCAGGGGGTGTGGCAGGGTGTACATGCCGACTAGAGGATATCAGGGGGTGTGGCAGGGTGTAGATGCCGACTAGAGGGTATCAGGGGGTGTGGCAGGGTGTAGATGCCGACTTGAGGATATCAGGGGGTGTGGTAGGGTGTAGATGCCGACTTGAGGATATCAATTGGTGTGGCAGGGTGTAGATGCCGACTAGAGGGTATCAGGGGGTGTGGCAGGGTGTAGATGCTGACTTGAGGATATCAGGGGGTGTGGCAGGGTGTAGATGCCGACTGAGGAGTGTGAGGGGGTGTGGCAGGGTGTATATGCCGACTTGAGGATATCAGTGGGTGTGGTATGGTGTAGATGCCGACTTGAGGATATCAGTGGGTGTGGCAGGGTGTATGTGCAGATTAGAGGATATCAGGGGGTGTGGCAGGGTGTACATGCCGACTAGAGGATATCAGGGGGTGTGGCAGGGTGTACATGCCGACTAGAGGATATCAGGGGGTGTGGCAGGGTGTACATGCCGACTAGAGGGTATCAGGGGGTGTGGCAGGGTGTATATGCCGACTAGAGGGTATCAGGGGGTGTGGCAGGGTGTATATGCCGACTAGAGGGCATCAGGGGGTGTGGCAGGGTGTACATGCCGACTAGAGGGTATCAGGGGGTGTGGCAGGGTGTACATGCCGACTAGAGGATGTCAGGGGGTATGGCAGTGTGTACAAGCCGACTTAAGGATGTCAGGGGATGTGGCAGAGTGTCCATGCCGACTTGAGTATGTCAGGGGGTGTGGCAGGGTGTAGATGCAGACTTGAGGATGTCAGGGGGTGTGGCAGGGTGTAGATGCCGACTTGAGGATGTCAGGGGGTATGGCAGTGTGTACATGCCGACTTAAGGATGTCAGGGGGTGTGGCAGAGTGTACATGCCGACTTGAGGATGTCAGGGGGTGTGGCAGGGTGTAGATGCCGACTTGAGTACATCAGGGGGTGTGGCAGGGTGTAGATGCCGACTTGAGGATGTCAGGGGGTATGGCAGTGTGTACATGCCGACTTAAGGATGTCAGGGGGTGTGGCAGAGTGTACATGCCGACTTGAGGATGTCAGGGGGTGTGGCAGGGTGTAGATGCCGACTTGAGGATGTCAGGGGGTATGGCAGTGTGTACATGCCGACTTAAGGATGTCAGGGGGTGTGACAGAGTGTACATGCCGACTTGAGGATGTCAGGGGGTGTGGCAGGGTGTAGATGCCGACTTGAGGATGTCAGGGGGTGTGGCAGGGTGTAGATGCCGACTTGAGGATGTCAGGGGGTGTGGCAGGGTGTACATGCCGACTTGAGGATGTCAGGGGGTGTGGCAGGGTGTAGATGCCGACTTGAGGATGTCAGGGGGTGTGGCAGGGTGTAGATGCCGACTTGAGTATGTCATGTTGTGTGGTAGGCTGTAGATGTGGACTTGAGGATGTCAAGGGGGGGGTGCAGATGACGATAGAGGAGGGTCAGGGGTGTGGCAGGGTGTAGACTTGAGGATATCAGGGGGCAGATAATTGATACAGTATAGTACTCTAGTTTATATATGTATCAAGCATTTGCCATTCTATATGGAGGGGAAATCATAGGATCCCATAGTCCTAGGTTATAAATCACTTAATATAAGACCCCATAATCTAGTAGACACAATTTTCTCTTTGGCTTAATCAAATAAGACACACCTTTTACAAGTAGGCTTGAAAATATTTTTCTGAAGCCAGAGCTGAGTATGCATCTACTCAGTAGAGACAGAGGTGGTTGGTGACTACAGCCATAAGAAGTATGCCAGATGGGAGTTCTGCCCCCCCCCCCCCCCCCCCCCACTATATGTCCTTTGCTACTCCAAAGCTAACACTAAGTAAACATACCCCTGTACTAGGCCAAATTAGGTCAAGGGACAGCAGCTAAAAGACCACCCCACTTTGGGCTCTTATTGTTGAGGAAAAGCCTGACCTAGATAATATATTCATTTGTTTACATCCACAAATAGAGTTGGCAACAGCAGGATATATCTACCCAGATCAAATAAAGTCACATATTAATTTAGTTTACTCTTCTGTACATACTAGCAAAAGGAATTGTCACAAAAAGTGGTAATTAGCTTCAACTACTATTATAAGTCTAATAAAATGACTGAATAGGAAAGACCCCACAATAGAGTGTTAAAACAGATACAAGACCCCATAATCCAAGAGCAGAATGGAAAGTTATGTCAACCACCACATTCTTGTGCTTTTCATCAATATATGTATTGCATGCATTATCTGGTAAGCCCATAATAGTGAATGTGTCCCTAATAATTCTATAAAGTTAATTCTCAAAGAGATCCCACTATGTCAGATGATACATATAGTTAAGCCTTTTGTGGGGTCCTGGCAGAGGTCATAGTTCAAGGTCATTCGGGACCCCACAAGGGGATCCCACAATATTACATTGAAAAAAATTCAAATTTCGAAATTCTTTTGTCAAATTCTGTTTCTATTAATTTAGAGCTATACAAAACTGTAATTATTTTCTTTATATGTCTGTTGGTTCTAGGGGATCCCACATCACTGGGTTACAGCTGAGACCTCACAAACCGGGTGATATCGGTATATATATATATATATATATATATATATATATATATATATATATATCCCCATTAGCATTTAAATCCCGCCATTTTCTCATGACATTAACTGTGATATACGGCTGGTTCAGGTTTGTCAGACTAGTTAAAAGTTTGACAAGTTGATCACATATCATCAACTTTGGGCTCGATTAAAACTGTTTAATGACATTTGCAGCTGGCAGGACAGGTTTATGACTGAGTACCCGTTATTAAGCCAATATGTATCCCTGTTCATAAGCATACGTTAATGTTAAGTGTACAATTGGTATGTAAGAAAACGATGACATTTATCTCTACAGAGTGTAACTTGGTACCACCCTGAACGATTACAGTAACAACACAATAGAACAGTGTGTGTGTGTCTGACACTTTGTAAGGGGGTATGGAAGGGGTGGTCCCCATGTCGCATGTCGATTTGAAGAAAAGACCATGTGGCTGTGTGTAATTCAGGGGTCTACCCCCCTCTGTGACGTGTAGGGTGTCCCATGTATGGGTGGGTCATGATCACCTGGTGATATCTGAGTTACAACAACACTAACAAACCTCCACACCCACTAGACACGATATTAGGTCACACAACTGCCTACCACACCCAGCCACATCACAATAGCTAATGTATTTTATCGACCACCAACGCTGACTTCACAAGTCCTGGCAGCTCGGCCCACCAGGGGAGGAAAAAGGAGGCATCCTGCCGCTACATTAGGTCGTTACATGGCGTGAGTCACTCGGAGCAGGGACTGCCTCTACCTGATGTGGAAGGCGGCATCTGGATACATCTAAGTAAATACTCTAGCAATAGCTTACAGCATGTATTACACGTGCAGAATGAGAATGTTCATAGCGAAGCATAGGAAACCCATTCTTCACAGAGACGTGCAAAAACTGATCTTGCGTGTTTTTCATTCTCCACTCTGACGCCATCAACATAACTACGATCCCAGTCTTTAAATGATAATCTAATCAACAACCGCATGAAATAAAGACAGAGAGTTCCACTCCAATCCGTCCGAACTGTCATCTTCCTCACTCGCTGGGCTTTGCGTTGGATTAACTCGGCTCCACTTCGTGAGATGGATCCAAAGCCTAGCATGTGAAGAAAATTGGACACATTGGACAGATTCTCGCGAATCTCTTTATTCATTTATAATTCTAAAAGTGTACCTAGGCTTAATTGTAAGTGGCTTGTCCATACATTTTGTCCAAATTCACATAAATGTAATTATATTCAAAGGAACTAACGTGATTTAACACCGACGAATACTTCACTCGTTGTACCTCGGCTGACATTTCCTTCGTTTCTGGCTCGTAACATCGTACTTGGTGTTGCAGCTCTCGTGTTGGTAGATTAGACCCTGTCGGCCAGATAATACTGCAGCGGTGACGGAGTCACGGCCAGATGACAATCATATCATAAACAGGTTACCAGTCTTCCCATCACTAGACAATAGGGAAATACAGTGAGGTGGAAGCGAATTCAAGTTTAGTATTATGTTAAGGTAGAAGAACCGATAACCGAGACTTAACACCCATCTGGATATAGTCACGTTATTCACTTTATCTTGAATCAGTCTCATATCATCTCTATATCAGCGCCTGGCTGGAGTGACATGACTATACCCCTGTGGGCTGTTGAACACCAAAATTATAATGCTATGGTCCAAAAAAATACAAAGTTAAAGATAATGCTATCTTTAAAGGCAATCGTTATTAGGGTATACTCTAGGATAGATATGCCATTTAGTGAGAAATACACTTGCAACGGTCATCAAAAGGAGATCATAGCATTTCTAAAGGCTAACGGTATCGTTATTTGCTCGGCAAAACAGCACTGGGCACGTCCATGGGCGCCTGCAGTGACTGCTGTAGGGGCCTGACCCGTCACCTGTATGGTGAGATATCGATACATCTGTTTCCATGTGGCACTGCCAGCTGTAGAACAGTGCCAGGGGGAACCATTGCCGACTTATAAACCTTATGACGGCCCCATTGCCACTGTTTAACAGTCATTAACGCCTTATAACAGTCATAGATACTTTGAAATAGTCATTGACACCTTATCAAAGTGCCATTGACACCTTTAACAGTGTCCTGGGGTATATGGCAGCTAGTGTCCTAAGGACGTTGACACCAGTTTAACAGTGCCCGAGGGAAGCAATGGGACCTATAAAACAGTGTTTAGTGGGGCCCACTGTCACGGTATAACAGTGTGCGGGGCCGTCCATTGACACCTGTACAATAGGTCCCAGGGGACGGCCGTGTGTATGTGTGTGTGTGTGTGGGGGGGGGGGGGGGGGTGGAGTAGCGTGTGCCCCTCCATGTAGAGCGGCTCCCGGGGGACGCTGTACGGACGCTGTCCTCACCCTGCGCGGCACCCGGGGTGAGCTGCTCCCAGCTGCTATTGTGACACACTCCCCTCATTCAGCCCCGTGACGTAACACCTAAACACCCAGTCACCCAAGTGTACCAAGCCATTACTACTACGTGCTGCCAGACCTGCAGGCCGACCAGCACGTGCTGCAGGGCCACAGGCCGCACTTGGGAGGTGAATGGAGAGGGGGAGGTGGAGAGTCAGGGAATTATCAGCCATTATGGTATGGAGTGTGTGGGAGTCAGTGGGGACCTGGGACATGGGTCACTAGGTGTGAATGGGGTGAAGGCAGCGGGGGGCAAGTGGTGAGTGGTGTAGAAAATGGGGAACTTGTACCGGGGTGTGTATTGTAAAGGGAAGCAGTATTGTAGGATAATGGGGGTATTGGTGGCAGGATCAAGTGGGTGGGACCCTGAGTTGCAGTCAGGGTGGGGGGAGGGCGTGTGGGCCCATTATTGATTGGAATATTAATTCCACTTCTACATGCAGCCGTAGTGGGTGTCAAGGTGGGCTATGGTTGTGAGCCGCTTGTGTTCAGGTAGAACGTGTCCAGGAGAAGAGTTTTCATACCAGGCACAAGAGCTGCTCTATTCACTGTGGGCTGTAACGGGGGAAGATGAGATAGAGGTGGTAGGCCTGTCAGTCGGACAGGTGGGCCTACAGGTGGCTGTATGTATATATGTATATATATATATATATATATATATATATATATATATATATATATATATATATGTGTGTGTGTGTGTGTGTGTGTGTGTGTGTGTGTGACGGTGAGAGAGGGGATACACGCAGACTGAGGCAGGCAGAGGCAGGCAGAGGCAGGCAGAGGCAGGCAGAGGCAGGCAGAGGCAGGCAGAGGCAGGCAGAGGCAGGCAGAGGCAGGCAGAGGCAGGCAGAGGCAGGCAGAGGCAGGCAGAGGCAGGCAGAGGCAGGCAGAGGCAGGCAGAGGCAGGCAGAGGCAGGCAGAGGCAGGCAGAGGCAGGCAGAGGCAGGCAGAGGCAGGCAGAGGCAGGCAGAGGCAGGCAGAGGCAGGCAGAGGCAGGCAGAGGCAGGCAGAGGCAGGCAGAGGCAGGCAGAGGCAGGCAGAGGCAGGCAGAGGCAGGCAGAGGCAGGCAGAGGCAGGCAGAGGCAGGCAGAGGCAGGCAGAGGCAGGCAGAGGCAGGCAGAGGCAGGCAGAGGCAGGCAGAGGCAGGCAGAGGCAGGCAGAGGCAGGCAGAGGCAGGCAGAGGCAGGCAGAGGCAGGCAGAGGCAGGCAGAGGCAGGCAGAGGCAGGCAGAGGCAGGCAGAGGCAGGCAGAGGCAGGCAGAGGCAGGCAGAGGCAGGCAGAGGCAGGCAGAGGCAGGCAGAGGCAGGCAGAGGCAGGCAGAGGCAGGCAGAGGCAGGCAGAGGCAGGCAGAGGCAGGCAGAGGCAGGCAGAGGCAGGCAGAGGCAGGCAGAGGCAGGCAGAGGCAGGCAGAGGCAGGCAGAGGCAGGCAGAGGCAGGCAGAGGCAGGCAGAGGCAGGCAGAGGCAGGCAGAGGCAGGCAGAGGCAGGCAGAGGCAGGCAGAGGCAGGCAGAGGCAGGCAGAGGCAGGCAGAGGCAGGCAGAGGCAGGCAGAGGCAGGCAGAGGCAGGCAGAGGCAGGCAGAGGCAGGCAGAGGCAGGCAGAGGCAGGCAGAGGCAGGCAGAGGCAGGCAGAGGCAGGCAGAGGCAGGCAGAGGCAGGCAGAGGCAGGCAGAGGCAGGCAGAGGCAGGCAGAGGCAGGCAGAGGCAGGCAGAGGCAGGCAGAGGCAGGCAGAGGCAGGCAGAGGCAGGCAGAGGCAGGCAGAGGCAGGCAGAGGCAGGCAGAGGCAGGCAGAGGCAGGCAGAGGCAGGCAGAGGCAGGCAGAGGCAGGCAGAGGCAGGCAGAGGCAGGCAGAGGCAGGCAGAGGCAGGCAGAGGCAGGCAGAGGCAGGCAGAGGCAGGCAGAGGCAGGCAGAGGCAGGCAGAGGCAGGCAGAGGCAGGCAGAGGCAGGCAGAGGCAGGCAGAGGCAGGCACCGTCCCCTACGTGTAGCAGCGTCCCTGTTGGTGATCTGCTCACCGCGGGACGCTGCTCGGACGCTGCTTCACTGTGAGCCACTCACCTCCCGCCGGAAGCACACACAATGACGTCATGACGGCAGGACGCGGCAGGTGTGTAGCCTGTACAACACTAGAGCTGAAGGTGAGGCCACATGGGGGCAATATACTACAAGACAGCTCGGTGAAAGGGATGAGTGACACATGGGGGATGGGACGGAGGTCAGGGTGGGAAAAGAAGGAAGTATGGGGAGAGAGAATATATACGCCTTTAATATGGATGGAAGAGGAAAGAAGTAGATGGAGAAAAGAGCGAGGAAGACGGATAGTGCAGCGTGTACTCGTGTATGTCTTTTGGTCTATTTCTGTCCTCTAGTTATTCGCACATTCTAGATGGAAGTGTGTGTGTAAAATATTCTTATGCGTCGCCGCATGAAACATTTCACTACCCCCACTGTAATTAATTAATTAACCTTCCGTAAGTGTATCGTTTCCTTCTGCTCACTGATATAATCCTACTGTTTTACCCCAGGGTGATAACTTTAGAGTGGGCAGCCATTACCAGGCTGATATATGACACGTGAAACTTAAAGGGCATGGTCTTGTAGAGTACATAGAGAATGCCATGACATAAAGACCAGTAGAAGAATCGGTTAGAAGGTTGAATCAATAGCTTAGATTTAGGGAGACTGTCTGCGGGGGGGGGGGGTCAGTGGATGGCGTGGAGACATCTTGATTGGGAAGCCGTATAATCAGTCTGCAAGGTGCGGCCCACACCTACCAGCCTACCGTGAATAGAGGCCACGGGGGGGGGGGCAGATTGGGAGGTGGGTGGATACTCAATAGAAAAGGCTCTGGAAGAAAGGGAGGGGGTAGGGAGGGAGTGTTAAGCAAAACGATATATAATACAGGCAATAGCCTTCTTCAGACAGGATAAATAAACAATTTAAAAAAAAATATAGGAGGGGAGGGGTGTGGGAAAGGTAGGAAGGAGGGATGTTGGGTAGGAAAGGTAGGAAGGAGGGATGTTGGAGTGAGAAAGGAGGGGAGGGAGTGTGGGGTGGGAAAGGTAGGAAGGAGGGATGTGGGGTGGGAAAGGTAGGAAGGAGGGATGTGGGGTGGGGAAAAGTAGGAAGGAGGGATGTGGGGTGGGGAAAGGTAGGAAGGAGGGATGTGGGGTGGGGAAAAGTAGGAAGGAGGGATGTGGGGTGGGAAAGGTAGGAAGGAGGGGTGTGTGGTGGGAAAGGTAGGAAGGAGGGATGTGTGGTGGGAAAGGTAGGAAGGAGGGATGTGGGGTGGGGAAAAGTAGGAAGGAGGGATGTGGGGTGGGAAAGGTAGGAAGGAGGGATGTGGGGTGGGAAAGGTAGGAAGGAGGGATGTGGGGTGGGGAAAAGTAGGAAGGAGGGATGTGGGGTGGGAAAGGTAGGAAGGAGGGGTGTGTGGTGGGAAAGGTAGGAAGGAGGGATGTGTGGTGGGAAAGGTAGGAAGGAGGGATGTGGGGTGGGGAAAAGTAGGAAGGAGGGATGTGGGGTGGGGAAAGGTAGGAAGGAGGGATGTGGGGTGGGAAAGGTAGGAAGGAGGGGTGTGTAGTGGGAAAGGTAGGAAGGAGGGATGTGGGGTGGGGAAGAGTAGGAAGGAGGGATGTGGGGAGGGGAAAGGTAGGAAGGAGGGATGTGGGGTGGGGAAAAGTAGGAAGGAGGGATGTGGGGTGGGAAAGGTAGGAAGGAGGGGTGTGTGGTGGGAAAGGTAGGAAGGAGGGATGTGTGGTGGGAAAGGTACGAAGGAGGGATGTGGGGTGGGGAAAAGTAGGAAGGAGGGATGTGGGGTGGGAAAGGTAGGAAGGAGGGATGTGGGGTGGGAAAGGTAGGAAGGAGGGATGTGGGGTGGGGAAAAGTAGGAAGGAGGGATGTGGGGTGGGAAAGGTAGGAAGGAGGGGTGTGTGGTGGGAAAGGTAGGAAGGAGGGATGTGTGGTGGGAAAGGTAGGAAGGAGGGATGTGGGGTGGGGAAAAGTAGGAAGGAGGGATGTGGGGTGGGGAAAGGTAGGAAGGAGGGATGTGGGGTGGGAAAGGTAGGAAGGAGGGGTGTGTGGTGGGAAAGGTAGGAAGGAGGGATGTGTGGTGGGAAAGGTAGGAAGGAGGGATGTGGGGTGGGGAAAGGTAGGAAGGAGGGATGTGAGGTGGGGAAAGGTAGGAAGGAGGGATGTGTGGTGGGAAAGGTAGGAAGGAGGGATGTGGGGTGGGGAAAGGTAGGAAGGAGGGATGTGAGGTGGGGAAAGGTAGGAAGGAGGGATGTGTGGTGGGAAAGGTAGGAAGGAGGGATGTGGGGTGGGAAATATAGGAAGGAGGGATGTTGGAGTGAGAAAGGAGGGGAGGGAGTGTGGGGTGGGAAAGGTAGGAAGGAGGGATGTGGGGTGGGAAAGGTAGGAAGGAGGGATGTGGAGTGGGAAAGGTAGGAAGGAGGGATGTTGGAGTGAGAAAGGAGGGGAGGGAGTGTGGGGTGGGAAAGGTAGGAAGGAGGGATGTGGGGTGGGAAAGGTAGGAAGGAGGGATGTGGGGTGGGAAAGGTAGGAAGGAGGGATGTGGGGTGGGAAAGGTAGGAAGGAGGGATGTGGGGTGGGAAAGCTATAGGGAGAAGTGATGTGGGGGGGGGGGGGGTAATGAGGAGTCCATGACAACTACAGGAATAGATAAGCGATACTAAGGAGGCTGGCAGGGTGGGGGCAAGGCGGGCAGGGTGTGGGGAGGGGGGGGGGAGAAGACATGAAGGTAGGCCGGGGTGCTACAAGCAGGTAGGCATCAAGGGGAGTTGGAGGGGGGGATGAAAGGAGCGGATAAAGGACTCCAACGGGGTTAACTGCTGATGGGGAAACATGATAGGTACAGGGACGCTACAGGGGGACGTCTTAATAACAATCTATAGACTCGTGCGGTAAGAAACAGTCAGCTAGGAGACAAGTGTTTAATACCAAGAATGTGTATACTTGACCCATTACTGGACACGCCCCCCCGGCTAACAGCTTACATGGTATGATGGAAACACTGGAGGCAGGTTGGCGTAAAATAGTAATGTTTAATTACCGGTATTATGATAATTGAGTACATGTATATTTTATGACAATGTAAAAGTATTATAACAGATGACAGTAATAATAAATATAAGAACATGTAACATTTTATGTGAGGTTATGAGGTAAGAACAGATGATAACAATTGATAATATAGATAATGTGACCGTTACGGTAATGACTATTGGATATTGATAGTACACAATTGACATTGATAACTATGAGGTGTGGGCGGGTGGGAACACAACCTGTATGGGTGAGGAGCGACTGAGGACTGACGCTGTGTGTAGGGCAGGTGTGCCGAGGTGGGGAGCAGCAGGGCGCGCTGACCAATGGGTGAGTGGTGTGTGTAGGGGTGTGTAGAGGTGGGTGCTGACCGCCTGTGTGCGGCCAGTAATGAGACCCAATGCCGTTCCTGCATTGGAACACCATTACTGGACACGCCCCCCCGGCTAACAGCTTACATGGTATGATGGAAACACTGGAGGCAGGTTGGCGTAAAATAGTAATGTTTAATTACCGGTATTATGATAATTGAGTACATGTATATTTTATGACAATGTAAAAGTATTATAACAGATGACAGTAATAATAAATATAAGAACATGTAACATTTTATGTGAGGTTATGAGGTAAGAACAGATGATAACAATTGATAATATAGATAAGTGCCAAACCCGCCAGGATTATGATAATATGGGTGGGATGGGGGGAAATAAAATAATGTGGGGTGTTGGGGATTATTAAGACGTATGAACACATGGAGGTTATGACAGCACATTATTTTATCACAGTTTGTTTTTGTCTACCTATGCCATCGATGTGGCAAGGGCTTGGTTGACTTTGTTTGAGTCCTTTGTGCTGATATATGTCTTGTAAGCTTTTGATGACCAACCCCCGAACCGCTGGATCTCCAGCTCTGTGCACCCCCTGGAGAAGGCTACCGTCGAGGCTGCCTTCCTGATAGAGTGCAGGCTGAAAGTTTTTGGGTCGACCCCGATGCGGTGCAGTGCTAAGGCCCATTCTGACCTCAGGTGTGTCACTGGGATGGGGTTTTTGGTCCCCGGGAAGCTGAACATGGGCTGGAAGGCGTCCTCCGTCGGGCATGCCTTGATGACTGCCTTGATGTTTGCTACCGGGCACAAGTCTTTGTTGAGCACTGGGTGGAGGGTGATGTATCTTTTCTGGTTGTATTTCTGTAGGTTTTTGGCGTGCTTTATCACAATGTTCACCACGGATCCCACCTTGACGTCCGCCCTGCACAGATGTGTGAGGGGGTCGAAAGGAATTGACCGAAGGTGGCGCCACCTCCAACTGGCGGAGTCCTGCATGGTAGATTGTCAATAGGGCTGTCTTCACGGTGCTGCCCTCCAGGTCGACCGGGATGGCGTGTAGGGCTGAGATGAGAACCGGTAGGGGTATAGCCGGCTTGGCTCTTGGTGTATATTTTGATTCCCTTTCCACGGCGTCCACCGCCCTCTTTACCCTGTAATGTGTTGGCCCAGAGAGTGACCCGCCTGCCAGCATCAAATATACCCTGATATGTGCCAGCTTGTTCATAAGGGTGCCAGGGCTGATGTTCCCCATCATGTAGAATTCTATGAGTATGCACATGTCGAACGGGGATGGGTTCATTGCATCGACCCCGAACTGTAGGCAGAACCGTAGGTACTGGGTCACATCCCCTTTGTGGTTCTTTGATGTTCCTCCAGCCCGTGCCTTCTCCTGCCTTCTCTCCGCCATCTCCGCCAGTGTGTTCCTCATCGGGTCTACAAGCAAGTAATGGGAACGCGTTATTGAAGAAGTACATGCATGTGTCCACCTCATTCAAGTGATTAATTCTTATAACCTCGTCGGCATATGCCTTGTGCTGCTTGCTCAAGTGAGACCTGCTAAGCGCGTCAGCCACAAAATTATCGTCAGTGTTAATGTATGAGTATGACAAATGGACCTGTAGGGTGGCCTGGAGGGCCCAGACCGCCCTGGAACATTCATTCAAAGTAGAGTTTTTGGCTCGTCCCCATTTGAGGGCACTAACAGTAGCTTGGTTATCACAGTGTACATGTATGTGTGTGCCCCTGTCAGAGTCGTTCAAGAGTGTGTGTAGGCCTATAACCACGTTTACAGCCTCCACCTCGGTTATGATGTGTTCCTGCTCTGGAGGGGTGGGGATCTGGCGTCTGTATGCCTTTACACCGTCAGTGCCCCCTATGCCATCCAGGCATGCGTCAACCCACAGCTGTTTTGAGGGTACCGGGGGAGGTATGATACCGGTACCATTCCACCCTTCGCACATTTCACAGAAAGTAAGCATGTCAGATTTCATGCCCTTATTTACATGGCACCACCATCCCTTGAGGTCCCTGAGGGCTTTGAGGAGACTAGACATGAAGGGGCGTGCTGGGGGGATACATTTGCATATGTATAGTAACTTGCCAAGGAGTGATTCGAGCACCTTCCTGTTTAGGCTACGTTTGGTTGCTGCTGCATACACCTCTGCTCTCACTTCCTGTAGCCTGTCCTGTGGGATGGATAGAGACATTTTATTAGCATCTAGGACAATGCCCAGCCATTTGACGACCCTAGCTGGGGGCTGGGCCTTGTCGGTGGCCTCGGGTAGGCCTAGTTCATGGAAGAGAGCCTTAACCCTTTTGTACTGCATGGTGGCGGTGTGCAGGTCGTCTGCGACCACCACCACGTCGTCCAGATACATGATTGCCTTGATGTTTTCCCTAGAAAGAATGTCAACAATGGCGTCCGCCACCCGCTGCATGTGGGCGGAACTGGCTCTAGCGCCAAATGGGACGGATATTTCCAGGTAGTGTTTGTTGTCCCAGGTCATGCCTAGGAGGGGATAGTCTAGTGGACATGACCGGAAGTTCTTGTAAGCATTTTTAAGATCGAGTGAAAATAAATGTGCATGGGGCCCTGCATTGATGAGTAGGTTCACGAGGTGGTCCACTGAGGGGAGGGAGTGCTCGCGCACTTCCCCCATGGCGGTGTTCTTAAAGACAAATGAGTTAATTGACTTGTCCCTAGGGAATGTTAAATCAGTTATGACACGTCTGTCCTCCTTTGTCTGCTTGGGTCGTGTCATTATGGGTGCCACATGCAGCCATTGATCAAAGGGGGAGTCTGGGAATGGGCCTATGACAGCGCCCAGGCCGACTTCTTTCTTGATGTAGTCGCCCACCTGTTGGGGGAAATTGTCACCACTAGGGTGGTTATTGACACCACGATTGTCAGTCACCGGGCCCATGTAGCCTACTGGAAACCCAAAGTGGAGGTAATCTAACAGGCGGTCATGTTTTCCTCCTGGGGCCAGGTATCTGGTCCAGGCGTCCAACTTGAGGTTGCTGGGGACAACCATACGTGCTGCGAGACAGTTGGGTAGACCTGTATTTCTAACAACAGAGTAAATGTGTGCCAACTTTGAAGCTTGGTCCCCAAGTCCCTGCCATGCATCCGTGGTGTGGGGCCAGTTGGCGGATCTGTGATGAGCAAATGCAGAGGGGGAGATGTCAATACCTTCAACAATAAAGTCTTTCTCACACATGTGTTTTATAGTGGTGAAATCAATGTCGCCAGCACCTGCAGATTCAATGTCATTAGGGAGAACATGTGCAAAATCAGCGACAGGTGACCTGATGTGGTGTCCCTGTGTGCCCTGCGTGTGTGCGCCCCGAGGGCTGCCTGCCCGCGGAGTGGCCGGGGTTGGCAGGCGAGCGCCCCAGAGCGCGGACGCAGCACCCACGAGGCCGGCCACGTGGCTCTGTTTATCAACAGTGTGGAGCGCAGACGCAGCACCCGCGTGCGCCGCCACGTGGCTTTGTTTATCAACAGTAGAGAGCGCGGACGTCGCACCCGGGAGGGAGGGGGCGGCGGCCACGTGCGTTTGTTTACGGCCGGCGCCCCTGGCGTGCCTCGTGTCGGGGACGAACACACAGTCAATGTTAACAGTTTTTAAAGGCACATTGCAATTTAAATCAGTGAAACTAACCTGGCTATCTGTTTTAGAGCCGCCCACCCCTGATCCACAGGGAGGGGGGCTATCTAGCCGTTTTTTGCCGGTGCGAATGGTGGGGCCTGTGGCCTGAGCCCGGGGGCGTTGGGAGGGGGCGGGTACATCCCCGGGTATGGTGCATTGTACCCCGCCTGCTGAGATTGTGTGTTGGGGCCCTGGTTCTGTGCACCCGGTTTCTGCCTGCACGAGTTAACCGTGTGTCCAAACTTCTTCCACCCCCCGACTGCACTATAGCAGTAGGAGCAGTAGTGTAGCATTCTACCCTGTGGCCCGTCATGAGGTTTTTGGTGGGTGCAGCCCCTGCCGTTGAAGTCGGGGCACACCACCTCAGGCCCGGATCCCCCGTCCCTGCTGGGACGTGACTCCAGGGCTCTGTCAGTGCGGTCCCTATGTATGGCACCCAGATAATCCGCCCAAACCCATTTGCCTGTTTCAAAGTTATCAAACATGCCCTGGCTCCATTCCCTGGTCACTGCCCAATTGGCCTTGTATTTATGGAGGTCGAGGAGGTGTTTGAGGTGGTGTTCAATAAACGGCATTTGGTTGGCTCGGGGATCATCTAGCATGCGCAGGTAGGACTCAATGTATTCAGAGTGGAGCATGGTGGGGCGTGCGTCCAGTTTCTTCTGGAGAGTATTCACCCCAGACCTCTCCAAGTACATGTAAGGCTTAACTGACGGTTCCTTAATAAACATGTCAGACAGTAGGCTCTTACCATTGGTGCGAGGGATGTTCAGTTGTTCTAGGAGTAGTTGTCGGGCGACGTAGCTGTCCTGTTCACCCCTGTCAGCTCTAGGGCGGACGGGAGTGTTGTGTGTGTGGTGTCCGTTGCCGCTGCTGTCCATGACTGGACGTTGCGGTGCCGGGGTGGGTGTCGGTCGGTGCGTCCTGGGTGCCGGTGGGTCGGTGGCCGCCCTCCTTTCCCCATGGCGGCGGGACTGGTCACGTGGGACGCCACGGCGTGGGGGGCCGACGCCATCTTTGACGATCGATAGAATCTGTCCCATTTGGGTCCACGGCAGACTCCAACGACCCTATCCTCTCCCTGGAGGATTTGGACGAGCTCGTTGTGCTGGTGGACCTCCTGGAGGCTCTGGAGGCCCTGGAGGCCCCGGACGCTCCTGAGGCCCGGGAGACAGAGGTGAGGTGACTGCCGTCAGACCGGTGCCGGTGCCTGCTGAATGTGACTTCTCCGTCGTCGTATGACGCCGAAAGATGTGGCGTGTTGAAGCCTGACATCGTGGAGTCGTAATCCAGGTGTACCCCTTGTGAGGACATGCTCATCATAAAACAAATTAACTAGTAAAATAACTCGTAAAAAGATGGTAGAACCAAGGGTAATGGCTGCGCACCTGGCAGACCTCAGAACACAACCTGTATGGGTGAGGAGCGACTGAGGACTGACGCTGTGTGTAGGGCAGGTGTGCCGAGGTGGGGAGCAGCAGGGCGCGCTGACCAATGGGTGAGTGGTGTGTGTAGGGGTGTGTAGAGGTGGGTGCTGACCGCCTGTGTGCGGCCAGTAATGAGACCCAATGCCGTTCCTGCATTGGAACACAATTACCTAATTA